>OX352772.1:259220913-259804185 GCA_947095535.1 Poecilobothrus nobilitatus | reverse complement strand
TGTATTAAAGAACCCATCCTAAAGTTTGGTTTTAAAGGGGTGGTTTTGGTTGGTTAGAGTCCAACACTACTCAGAGAAACCTCGTGCAGTTCCTTTGAGTGATTTTTGATGTTTTCCACCGTCCCTCATAAAAAGAAAAATATTAGAAACAAATTCGTACCGAATTGTATTAAAGTACCACGGCAAAGTTGCTTGAATGAGCTTCTCTGCTAAAGTGCAATACTTGCACCAATTTTCAATTGGTCAAACTGTTTAAGTACGACAACAAAAAAATTAAAAACTTCATTGAGGCCTGATGTTGAAATGAGTTAGTGTCTTGTAATTAAATCAACTCAGTGAGCTTCTGTACTAATGAGCTACAAAATTTTCAACTCAATTGCTTGCAAAATTTTCAACTCAATTTTTTTTGTAAATTTTCAACTCCATTGCTCATACCGTTTAATCACGACAACAAAGAAATTAAAAAATTTCACTGAGCCGTGGTTCAGAAACAGCTCAACGAATTGTAACCAAATTAACCTAGTGAACTTTTCTGCCAAAGAGCAACAATTTTGCAAGTTTTCATATCAATTTATTAAACCGTTTAAGCAGGACAATATAAAACTTTAATGAACTTCGTTCGGCTCTCATGTCCAAATGGTCTTCAGACCATACAACAACCATATAAAATTGGACATAAATCGGAAACAAAAAATTTTTTGGAAGCCCGCCTAATCGAATCCGGGTAATATATCGCAAAGAAATTTCATCGGTACCCACCTAAAGCTAAGAAGAACATTTGTACAAATTTTCAACTCAATCAGTCAAACCGTTTAGGCAGGACAACCAAAAAGCGTTAAAAGGCTCTAGGGCCGCAATTGGTTAATGAACCGAAACTCTTTAATGAACTTTAATGAACTTAGCTTTATGAAATAAAAATTATTAACTTTTGCTTTTCCGCTAATATAATTTAATTAATATAGTTCACGTATTAGTATGCATTTACAGATGCTGGTAGTTAATATTTTAATTTTTATTACATTTAATTACATTTCATTCAAATTTTTTTAGCAAATTGAATAAACAGCAAATTGAAAAATCTTTAAATGGAACCAGTAATCTATTGAGTACACTATTAGGGCGAAGTGAGTTTCCACAATAAATTTACTAATACCGAAAGATAAAATCGTATTTTATTATTATAAAAGAGTAAAAGACCATAATGTAATACATTTTTTTAAGTTTTACATTAATTTCATATATAAGTAATGTCTCTTCATGTTTTTATGAATTATCCTTTTAAGCACATTTTGAAAAATTTCACTCCGAAAAGTTTCACTTTGTCCATCGGTCTGTTTACAATCCTTATACACTGTTTAATAAAAAGCAATGAAATATTAACCATGCATTGGTCTCTTAAAAGAGCAATGTTGTAAAACAACTTTTTTATGTAGCCTTACAGTTACAGCTCCTGTAGCACCTACACCTCTTCAAATTTTGATAAAACTCTTTAAATACATCTATCTCAGATTCTGTTTAACATATTTTTAACAAAAAAGACAGGATTGTTTTTCGCCTTTATAAATCAATCAGAATTGTTTTACGTTAACTTTTTCTAATACATAATTATTTTTTCAAAACTTATATTGAATAAGGCTAAAAATATATGTAAAAACTGTATATGGATAAGAATATAAGGTTTCTGTTCTTTTAATAATATGTATTAATATTGTCGATTAAACTGTACAGAAATGTGAATATCTTTTCTAATTTAATTAATTGTGTTTATAGTATTTTAAATGATAATTAACATAAGCACATTATAGATATAGTATGTACATATGTCAATAATATTTTTTGAGAAATATGTTATACACTAAGATGCATGTGTAGTTACACCACATGTTAGTAATGCATTCCTGAATGATGACATGACGATTGTCGTATGGAGGAAATTATTTCTGTTCTTTAATAACGGCTGAAAATGTTATGTTGTTCAAATTTAAACACAATATTCTTAAGATACTTTAAGTTATTTTAGTTACTATAACTGATACATATGTTATTTTAATTACTATTGTGTATTAGAAATTTTCATTGAAAGCTTTTTATGGAATATCAAAAGCAATGTAAACAAAACTAAAGAGTGTTGGAAATATTTTTTTAATAATAATAACAATACAAAAATTGGCAGAATATTTTTAATATGTACTTGTGCGGAAATGGGTTAACGAATGTTAACATAAATTTGTCACAGGCTTTATTTAGAACCGTAAATTCATCCTGCTAAATTAGGAAAAAATTAGGAACAAGTACTTTTAATTTTTGGCAGTCTATCATGCCGAAATGGTTTAATGTATCAAGGCAGAATTAATTGAATGAACCTCTGTTTTAAAATTCAATACTTGTGGCAATTTTCAATTGATCAAGTTATAATTTCGAATCAACCACTAAACCAAGATATATAAAGTATCAACGCTATCAATCTTAAAATAGTTAGGGTCACAAGAAGAAGTTTTAAAAATACATCTGGATGTATGATAAATCAAATTACCCTCACTTATCACTTATTATTAATTTTTGTTTATTAAACCAGTTTCTTATCATTTTTAGATCGTAGTTCTTATTTTCAATAATTTCAGAATTATTTTTACCTTTTACGGAGAAGCAGCTTTACCCGCAAATGCAGACACTTTGCCTTTAAATGGTTGCATGTAAATCAAGAACAAAATAGTGTTCAAAACAAAAAAGTGTTGAGTCCGGGGAAACATCAGAATTTTCACTAGTCAGACCATTAAAAACCCCATTAACTATATATCAGATTTGAACCAATCATGAACAAAACCTCTGAAACCAGCACTGTAAAGCTTATATAATAGAATATAGTGATCAACATGATCAAAAGCCTTGGTTATATTTATAAATAAGACCGAAAAAGAAAGACTTTTATTAAGCCCTTCATACCATTGAGAAGACAATTATTAAACAAATATTTAAGAACATCGACTACATAAAAAACGATATTTTTTAGAAAGACATCCGAAAGAATTAACAAATTAAATGCTAAATCGAGATTATTACTAGAATAAACATTTAACCAGCTTTCTTCGAGCAGAGCAGATCTCAGTTTAATAAAATATACAAAATTATTTAAAGATAAAATGTCGTTCTTAATTTGAAAGGAATGCACATTTTCAAAAATCATACCAATTATGTTATGATCAGACACTTCACTATTTTCATTTATACCATGTGCATTATTGTTATGGTTTCTTAAATGAATATGTACTATACAGGACAAATTAATACCTATTACTCTAGTAGCTTCTTTAATAAAAGACGAAAATCCAAAATATGATAGAAAAAGTCTACAGTCATCAACATCCCTATTATAATTTAAACCATTAGGCCCCAAGCAAACTCCAGTGAATTTAAATTAGTTTAGATAAAAAAATATAAAATTTTATTCATTAAAATAAAACAACACACAAAATTTTGAAAGAAATTATTATTTATTTGTTTTCTAAAGGGGTGTTCCCAAATTGTTACTTATGCGTTCTTTCGCGTGAAAATTTTTAAAACAATTTTTTTTGTAGATAGGTAGGCACTTGGGCCAGACAGGTCAGTAGGTCAAGGTCACCCGGAAGTAGATCAAACCGTAATTAGGTCAGACAGGAAGCAGGTTAATGTCATAAAAGTAGGTCAGACCGGCGGCGATGGCCAAAGCAAGTATAGTTGTTTATAAAGATTGTATACTTGTTTTAAGTAATAGGTAAACATGGAAATAGTAAGAAAAATACTTATTTTAGGTTTGCATTTTTGAGATGAGACTATTTCTTGTTTTTTTTTATGACAAGTATTTAAAGAAGAGGAACAAAAGACCATTAATTATTTATTATGTAAAAATGTTGAAAAAAAATGTGTTAAAAAGAAAAAACAAAACCGGAAATCAAAAATATCTAACGTGGTACAGGTTTACTTCTTATTCAGTTATACTTGGCTTAAGTAATAGGCGCATATGAAAAGTAGAATGAAAAATGGTTGATAAATGTAAAAAGAAATAAACAAAAAAAGTTTAAACGTACAGGATACAACAATTTTAAAAGGTACAACGCATCTTTAAAATTCATAAAGAAAAAGTGCAAACCCGTTTTTCTGTCTACATAATGATCAAACCATTGAAAAAAGTGATGCGTTTTTAGATGTAGGTACATAACTATTTGTGTTGCTTTTTTTTTTTTTTTCTACTTTAAGTATTTAAAGAAGAGAAAAGAAAAAACTAATAATTATTGTCACTGTGTCGTGTAAGATATTTTTTGTTTGTAAGAATGTAGAAAAATATGAATGCAAGAAAGATAAACAGGAAATTAAAGCTATGGAAGTACTTAACGATTAACTTTTTCCTTAGGTTCATTGTATGTTGCATAATCTGTAAAGAATAAAAAAAGAAAAAAAAAATCCAAGTCATCAGGTTAATTGCACCTATTTTGAAAACAAGAATATACAAATAAAATAGGTTTATTTACATGTTCAAAACATTTTTATTTAACTAGAAATATTTTACAATTTTATAGAAATCAGAGTTGAAAAATTTTTTACGATGAACAAATGTTAAGATTGCAGAAATAGTGAAATCCAATTTTTCTATACGTCTTTGAAATCTAATTCTATATATATATAAATTCGAAAAATCTTAATATAATATTTTTCTTGTAAGAGATGCATAGACCTTAAAACAATGTTTTACAACACATCTGAAACTGGTGTTTGTATAGTGAAAAATTTTCAATCTTTGATAATGACGGTAGGTCTCTGCTTAAATCTTCTATTTTAACGCTGTCAATGTACTTTTCAAAAAAATGTTATTTTTTGCTCTCCTTTAACATAAATTTTTTCAGCTGGTTCTAAATAGTATTTTAATATAGGTTTTGTGTCTAAATATTCAACTAAACCGTTATTCCATATAAGTCCATTTATTTTATTTTCGTAATACTGGGTATTATAATTTCCCTCTGCTCTGGACTAAGTTCTTCTGCAGGGTAGGGTGGTTTGAAGTGATATACAGTAGGAATTAAAGTTCCTTTTTCTAGTGTAGCCAGCTCTTTTAGGAAATATTGCTTTTTATTTCCTTTTACAAATTGTAGGTCAACTACAAAAATTTGATTATCCATGTTGAAGGTTTACGTAAGAATGTACATTAGAATAACTAAATTTACATTTATACTCACTTCGGAAAAAGAGCTTTTCCTATAAATATAGGTTACCAGTATTAGTTTTTAACTAATACAACTATGTCGTTTCATTCATTTACTATGATGGTGGCCGGGTCATCATGCTGTGGTAAAACCACTTTTATTTGTAATTTAATAAAATATAAAAAAGAAAATATACAACTACATGTTAATAGAATTATTTGGTGTAATCCAGACAAAAATGCCGCTCCAAAATATATCAAAGATATGGAATATAGTAACACTATTCCAGATTTTAATGATAATAAAACCCTTTGTTAATTATTATCGATGATGTTAAATTCTCATGATAAATATGTATGTGATTTATTTACTAGAGGGATCACATCATATAAATTTCTCTGTAATATTTGTAACACAAAGTGTTTTTCACCAGCGTAAACTTTCAAGAGATATTTCACTTAACTGTAAATATCTAGTACTTTTCAAAAATCCAAGATATAAATCGCAGAGATTACCTCTAGCTCGCCAACTATATCCCAATCAAATCAAAGCATTTGAAAAAGTATATAATGAATTGACGTCAGTTCCATACGGCTATATATTAATAGATCTTACTCAAGACGTTAATGATATATTTCGATTAAGAAGTGATATATTTGAAAAAGGTTTGTGTTATTGTACGAGAGATCAATTAGAACAATTTGGGGAGGAATATGAAACGTTTGAAGACCAATCGTCATATATTGCACCTATTAAAAACCTCTAAACTAAAATTCCAGAAAATAATTATAAAACACTGTGACGTTGAAGTAATTAAAACAATTTGTTAAATAGCGTTAAATATTTTAAAAGGTAATTGTAATCTGAGTAAAAAAGCAACAACACAATTACGAAAGTATAGAAAGGAATTAAGATCACTCATTATGCCGTAAAAAAAAATATTATTTAACGTGCTAGATTTTTACCTACACTTTTTGGTGCAGTACTATCAGGGATAATCGGAAATTTTATAAAATGAATAATACAACATTTAACAAAATGATTTTTTCTACACCTGTTCTTAAATTTTCGTTCTACAACAACAAGTACTTATAAATCAATAAATACAACTTTTTTCTATTCCTTTTTTTTACGATTTTATACAATTAAATTAATAATTTAAAAAAAAAAAACTAAAAACTACACCTCATTTTCTACACCTGTTCTTAAATTTTCGTTCTACAATAACATGTACTTACAAATCAACTTTTTTTTATTTTTCTAATACAACTTAAAAAAAAAAAAAAACTATACCTCATTTTTCTACACCTGTTCTTAAATTTTTGTTCTACATTAACAAGTACTTATAAATCAATAAATACAACTTTTTTTCTCTTATGTACAATAACTAAAAATTTAATTTATATTATACAAAGTAACTAGCAGACAATTTACCAATAGCTGAATATTTTTCTTATTACAAAATCCAAAGTAATTAATATAATAAATCATTTGATATCAAACACCTGCATTTTTTGTTTAAAAAAAAAATTAATCACTAAATACAACTTTTTTTTTTCACGATTTTATACATACATATCAAGGTCAATACCTGCATTTTATTTATCTCATAAATAACAACTGCATTTTTGTGTTAAAAAAGCTTTCAAACTAACATTTTAATAATGTAAAAAACATCCTTTTCAATCTATTATGCAATTATTCACAATAAACAACTTTTCTACATGCACACGCGCCAACAACATTCCTTAAAAGTTCAAACACCTTTGTCATGCTATCTGTTTCTCGCACAAAATTCCCACGCCAAGGTGCCCCATTACCTACTTACACCACATGTTAGTAATGCATTCCTGAATGATGACATGACGATTGTCGTATGTAGGAGATTATTTCTGTTTTTAACAATGGCCGAAAATGTTATTAATATTTTTTATTGATAATTTGATACCTTGTTCAAAGAAATACATAAAACCATCAAACCATTCAAAGTTTTCCAACGTGAACCGAGGAGTGCAACAGATACCCACCCATACACTGTCGAACTGTCACGATGGCGCAACACAGCATTCGGAAATTCGTTTGTTATGCGCACGTCGCGTATATGGAACCTAATGCCTGCACATGTGTTCCCAAAAGTTGGTAATTCATTTATGTACGATTTAACGAAATTCAAGAAGAACATTAACATCCTTCTTAAAAATAACTATCCAAGTTTTTCCCTTAATCCTCCTTAATTCCAATTATTCTAAATCCAATTTCCCAAGAAATCCTTCCCTCACCCTTTTCCACAAAACCAAACTGTACATTATATTATTATGTATTAAAGAACCCATCCTAAAGTTTGGTTTTAAAGGGGTGGTTTTGGTTGGTTAGAGTCCAACACTACTCAGAGAAACCTCGTGCAGTTCCTTTGAGTGATTTTTGATGTTTTCCACCGTCCCTCATAAAAAGAAAAATATTAGAAACAAATTCGTACCGAATTGTATTAAAGTACCACGGCAAAGTTGCTTGAATGAGCTTCTCTGCTAAAGTGCAATACTTGCACCAATTTTCAATTGGTCAAACTGTTTAAGTACGACAACAAAAAAATTAAAAACTTCATTGAGGCCTGATGTTAAAATGAGTTAGTGTCTTGTAATTAAATCAACTCAGTGAGCTTCTGTACTAATGAGCTACAAAATTTTCAACTCAATTGCTTGCAAAATTTTCAACTCAATTTTTTTTGTAAATTTTCAACTCCATTGCTCATACCGTTTAATCACGACAACAAAGAAATTAAAAAATTTCAAAGAGCCGTGGTTCAGAAACAGCTCAACGAATTGTAACCAAATTAACCTAGTGAACTTTTCTGCCAAAGAGCAACAATTTTGCAAGTTTTCATATCAATTTATTAAACCGTTTAAGCAGGACAATATAAAACTTTAATGAACTTCGTTCGGCTCTCATGTCCAAATGGTCTTCAGACCATACAACAACCATATAAAATTGGACATAAATCGGAAACAAAAAATTTTTTGGAAGCCCGCCTAATCGAATCCGGGTAATATATCGCAAAGAAATTTCATCGGTACCCACCTAAAGCTAAGAAGAACATTTGTACAAATTTTCAACTCAATCAGTCAAACCGCAGGGCAGGACAACCAAAAAGCGTTAAAAGGCTCTAGGGCCGCAATTGGTTAATGAACCGAAACGCTTTAATGATATTTAATGAACTTAGCTTTATGAAATAAAAATTATTAACTTTTGCTTTTCCGCTAATATAATTTAATTAATATAGTTCACGTATTAGTATGCATTTACAGATGCTGGTAGTTAATATTTTAATTTTTATTACATTTAATTACATTTCATTCAAATTTTTTTAGCAAATTGAATAAACAGCAAATTGAAAAATCTTTAAATGGAACCAGTAATCTATTGAGTACACTATTAGGGCGAAGTGAGTTTCCACAACAAATTTACTAATACCGAAAGATAAAATCGTATTTTATTATTATAAAAGAGTAAAAGACCATAATGTAATACATTTTTTTAAGTTTTACATTAATTTCATATATAAGTAATGTCCCTTCATGTTTTTATGAATTATCCTTTTAAGCACATTTTGAAAAATTTCACTCCGAAAAGTTTCACTTTGTCTTTGGTCTGTTTACAATCCTCATACACTGTTTAATAAAAAGCAATGAAATATTAACCATGCATTGGTCTCTTAAAAGAGTAATGTTGTAAAACAACTTTTTTATGTAGCCTTACAGTTACAGCTCCTGTAGCACCTACACCTCTTCAAATTTTGATAAAACTTCTTTTTAAATACATCTATCTCAGATTCTGTTTAACATATTTTTAACAAAAAAGACGGGATTATTTTTCGCCTTTATAAATCAATCAGAATTGTTTTACGTTAACTTTTTCTAATACATAATTATTTTTTCAAAACTTATATTGAATAAGGCTAAAAATATATGTAAAAACTGTATATGGATAAGAATATAAGGTTTCTGTTCTTTTAATAATATGTATTAATATTTTCGATTAAACTGTACAGAAATGTGAATATCTTTTCTAATTTAATTAATTGTGTTTATAGTATTTTAAATGATAATTAACATAAGCACATTATAGATATAGTATGTACATATGTCAATAATATTTTTTGAGAAATATGTTATACACTAAGATGCATGTGTAGTTACACCACATGTTAGTAATGCATTCCTGAATGATGACATGACGATTGTCGTATGGAGGAAATTATTTCTGTTCTTTAATAACGGCTGAAAATGTTATGTTGTTCAAATTTAAACACAATATTCTTAAGATACTTTAAGTTATTTTAGTTACTATAACTGATACATAAGTTATTTTAATTACTATTGTGTATTAGAAATTTTCATTGAAAGCTTTTTATGGAATATCAAAAGCAATATAAACAAAACTAAAGAGTGTTGGAAATATTTTTTTAATAATAATAACAATACAAAAATTGGCAGAATATTTTTAATATGTACTTGTGCGGAAATGGGTTAACGAATGTTAACATAAATTTGTCACAGGCTTTATTTAGAACCGTAAATTCATCCTGCTAAATTAGGAAAAAATTAGGAACAAGTACTTTTAATTTTTGGCAGTCTATCATGCCGAAATGGTTTAATGTATCAAGGCAGAATTAATTGAATGAACCTCTGTTTTAAAATTCAATACTTGTGGCAATTTTCAATTGATCAAGTTATAATTTCGAATCAACCACTAAACCAAGATATATAAAGTATCAACGCTATCAATCTTAAAATAGTTAGGGTCACAAGAAGAAGTTTTAAAAATACATCTGGATGTATGATAAATCAAATTACCCTCACTTATCACTTATTATTAATTTTTGTTTATTAAACCAGTTTCTTATCATTTTTAGATCGTAGTTCTTATTTTCAATAATTTCAGAATTATTTTTACCTTTTACGGAGAAGCAGCTTTACCCGCAAATGCAGACACTTTGCCTTTAAATGGTTGCATGTAAATCAAGAACAAAATAGTGTTCAAAACAAAAAAGTGTTGAGTCCGGGGAAACATCAGAATTTTCACTAGTCAGACCATTAAAAACCCCATTAACTATATATCAGATTTGAACCAATCATGAACAAAACCTCTGAAACCAGCACTGTAAAGCTTATATAATAGAATATAGTGATCAACATGATCAAAAGCCTTGGTTATATTTATAAATAAGACCGAAAAAGAAAGACTTTTATTAAGCCCTTCATACCATTGAGAAGACAATTATTAAACAAATATTTAAGAACATCGACTACATAAAAAACGATATTTTTTAGAAAGACATCCGAAAGAATTAACAAATTAAATGCTAAATCGAGATTATTACTAGAATAAACATTTAACCAGCTTTCTTCGAGCAGAGCAGATCTCAGTTTAATAAAATATACAAAATTATTTAAAGATAAAATGTCGTTCTTAATTTGAAAGGAATGCACATTTTCAAAAATCATACCAATTATGTTATGATCAGACACTTCACTATTTTCATTTATACCATGTGCATTATTGTTATGGTTTCTTAAATGAATATGTACTATACAGGACAAATTAATACCTATTACTCTAGTAGCTTCTTTAATAAAAGACGAAAATCCAAAATATGATAGAAAAAGTCTACAGTCATCAACATCCCTATTATAATTTAAACCATTAGGCCCCAAGCAAACTCCAGTGAATTTAAATTAGTTTAGATAAAAAAATATAAAATTTTATTCATTAAAATAAAACAACACACAAAATTTTGAAAGAAATTATTATTTATTTGTTTTCTAAAGGGGTGTTCCCAAATTGTTACTTATGCGTTCTTTCGCGTGAAAATTTTTAAAACAATTTTTTTTGTAGATAGGTAGGCACTTGGGCCAGACAGGTCAGTAGGTCAAGGTCACCCGGAAGTAGATCAAACCGTAATTAGGTCAGACAGGAAGCAGGTTAATGTCATAAAAGTAGGTCAGACCGGCGGCGATGGCCAAAGCAAGTATAGTTGTTTATAAAGATTGTATACTTGTTTTAAGTAATAGGTAAACATGGAAATAGTAAGAAAAATACTTATTTTAGGTTTGCATTTTTGAGATGAGACTATTTCTTGTTTTTTTTTATGACAAGTATTTAAAGAAGAGGAACAAAAGACCATTAATTATTTATTATGTAAAAATGTTGAAAAAAAATGTGTTAAAAAGAAAAAACAAAACCGGAAATCAAAAATATCTAACGTGGTACAGGTTTACTTCTTATTCAGTTATACTTGGCTTAAGTAATAGGCGCATATGAAAAGTAGAATGAAAAATGGTTGATAAATGTAAAAAGAAATAAACAAAAAAAGTTTAAACGTACAGGATACAACAATTTTAAAAGGTACAACGCATCTTTAAAATTCATAAAGAAAAAGTGCAAACCCGTTTTTCTGTCTACATAATGATCAAACCATTGAAAAAAGTGATGCGTTTTTAGATGTAGGTACATAACTATTTGTGTTGCTTTTTTTTTTTTTTTTCTACTTTAAGTATTTAAAGAAGAGAAAAGAAAAAACTAATAATTATTGTCACTGTGTCGTGTAAGATATTTTTTGTTTGTAAGAATGTAGAAAAATATGAATGCAAGAAAGATAAACAGGAAATTAAAGCTATGGAAGTACTTAACGATTAACTTTTTCCTTAGGTTAATTGTATGTTGCATAATCTGTAAAGAATAAAAAAAGAAAAAAAAAATCCAAGTCATCAGGTTAATTGCACCTATTTTGAAAACAAGAATATACAAATAAAATAGGTTTATTTACATGTTCAAAACATTTTTATTTAACTAGAAATATTTTACAATTTTATAGAAATCAGAGTTGAAAAATTTTTTACGATGAACAAATGTTAAGATTGCAGAAATAGTGAAATCCAATTTTTCTATACGTCTTTGAAATCTAATTCTATATATATATAAATTCGAAAAATCTTAATATAATATTTTTCTTGTAAGAGATGCATAGACCTTAAAACAATGTTTTACAACACATCTGAAACTGGTGTTTGTATAGTGAAAAATTTTCAATCTTTGATAATGACGGTAGGTCTCTGCTTAAATCTTCTATTTTAACGCTGTCAATGTACTTTTCAAAAAAATGTTATTTTTTGCTCTCCTTTAACATAAATTTTTTCAGCTGGTTCTAAATAGTATTTTAATATAGGTTTTGTGTCTAAATATTCAACTAAACCGTTATTCCATATAAGTCCATTTATTTTATTTTCGTAATACTGGGTATTATAATTTCCCTCTGCTCTGGACTAAGTTCTTCTGCAGGGTAGGGTGGTTTGAAGTGATGTACAGTAGGAATTAAAGTTCCTTTTTCTAGTGTAGCCAGCTCTTTTAGGAAATATTGCTTTTTATTTCCTTTTACAAATTGTAGGTCAACTACAAAAATTTGATTATCCATGTTGAAGGTTTACGTAAGAATGTACATTAGAATAACTAAATTTACATTTATACTCACTTCGGAAAAAGAGCTTTTCCTATAAATATAGGTTACCAGTATTAGTTTTTAACTAATACAACTATGTTGTTTCATTCATTTACTATGATGGTGGCCGGGTCATCATGCTGTGGTAAAACCACTTTTATTTGTAATTTAATAAAATATAAAAAAGAAAATATACAACTACATGTTAATAGAATTATTTGGTGTAATCCAGACAAAAATGCCGCTCCAAAATATATCAAAGATATGGAATATAGTAACACTATTCCAGATTTTAATGATAATAAAACCCTTTGTTAATTATTATCGATGATATGATGTTAAATTCTCATGATAAATATGTATGTGATTTATTTACTAGAGGGATCACATCATATAAATTTATCTGTAATATTTGTAACACAAAGTGTTTTTCACCAGCGTAAACTTTCAAGAGATATTTCACTTAACTGTAAATATCTAGTACTTTTCAAAAATCCAAGAGATAAATCGCAGAGATTACCTCTAGCTCGCCAACTATATCCCAATCAAATCAAAGCATTTGAAAAAGTATATAATGAATTGACGTCAGTTCCATACGGCTATATATTAATAGATCTTACTCAAGACGTTAATGATATATTTCGATTAAGAAGTGATATATTTGAAAAAGGTTTGTGTTATTGTACGAGAGATCAATTAGAACAATTTGGGGAGGAATATGAAACGTTTGAAGACCAATCGTCATATATTGCACCTATTAAAAACCTCTAAACTAAAATTCCAGAAAATAATTATAAAACACTGTGACGTTGAAGTAATTAAAACAATTTGTTAAATAGCGTTAAATATTTTAAAAGGTAATTGTAATCTGAGTAAAAAAGCAACAACACAATTACGAAAGTATAGAAAGGAATTAAGATCACTCATTATGCAGTAAAAAAAAATATTATTCAACGTGGTAGATTTTTACCTGCACTTCTTGGTGCAATACTATCAGGGATAATCGGAAATTGATGAATGAATAATACAACATTTAACAAAATGATAATTCTAAAACCTTTATTTTATAATTCTTAAACCCTTATTTATAAGATTTATGAAAAAATGAAGTAAAACGCAGACGTTGAATTCAATGAGTTGGATAAAATTATGAAAAAAATATTGATAATTAAACATCTTACGGACACTCAAAAATTGTATTTATACAGACAAAATCTATTTAAAATAAGAAACAAAAAACGAGAACTTCCTAGACATAAAGACGAAAAAGTGAAAATTCACAAAAGGTGATCAAACTTGTGCAAAACCATTGTATATAGATGCAGAATCTCAATCGCATTTTCCTGAATATAAAAATGTTGAAATACAAGTTGTACATGAAGAAGAAAATGTATATAAAAAAAAGCTGATGACGAAGTATTTGATGATGAAATACAAGAAAATGTTTTAACAAAAGCATTGTCAGCTGCTTCAGTTGGAGAACGCTTTCGAAAAAGAAAATAAATTAGAAATCAAAATGTACAAAATTTTTGAAACTGATACCGGAGACATTATAACTGTTCCTTTAGATAGCCCAAGCCCACCAACGAAAAAAGAAAAAACTATAAATAGCAAAGAGTTGTATAATACATCAAAACGTGTTTTAGGGTCAGTAAGTATAAATCCGCAAGCTCATGGACAACATACAAGTATACAACGAATTTTATGTCACTTTACTTAGTGATTCATCTATGAACTATTATCCAGAAAATTCATTATCATCTTTTACAAATAAAATGAATAAATACATGTGTGATTCAAGGTGGAAAGTCGTTATTACAAAAATGTATTTTAATTATTTCGTTCCAAATGTGTATGGTGAAGAATGGGAAAAACAGTACTCAAATATTTATTAAAGGTATGCAGAAAGATATGATAGGAGTTGGAACATCATTAATTCCATACATAGAAAAACAAATGATATATGACTGGAAAGTTTTCCTACTACCCACACTAATTCAAAATATATACTCACTTAATAGGCTTACAAGAAAAGAAGTTGAACGACAGTTAATTTGGGGAATTTTTAATTTTATAAACGATGATGTTAATTATATGGGTAGATATCCGAAAATCGTCCGTATATAGCTGTCGGCAATATATTTTTCAAAATATATTAATAATTTAAAATATTTAAATACTTCATTTCTTTTTAATATTCTTAAATATTTCAAACAAATAATAGAAAATTAAATTTCTTTTATTTTATTTTAAAAAAAATTGATGTGAAATTGTATTTGGTCATTGTCGTGGCATGTCGCCGATCAAAAATTTAAGAAAAAATTAATAATATAACTCTTCTGTTGTATCAATACGATTTTTTCGTTCTAATATATGGATACAATATGCTTTATTGTGCTAATTTAAGAGAGCATTTTTGTTTACATTCATATCATTATAGATTTTCTCTTAATTTATTTGTTTGTCGCCAAAATATTTAGATGCAGGCCTCTCTTAAAATATCGTTAAATTTAAAAAAAATCAAAGCCTACTATGAAAGTTTAACATGTTTAATTTATTCAAAAATATTACTAGTTTAAAATTCAGTTAAGTAAAATTTATTAGAAGTAAAGGTTTGTTATATTTTTTGGCTTCATTTCATAAAATTAATATTGTAACACTAATTTTGTCATTGCCGTGGTAAGTATTATTTTGACATATTGATATTTAAATTTTATAAAACATATTCTTAAATATGCTTTATATTTATCTCTTTAATTCAACATTGAAACAATTTTTATAATGTACATAGTTTTCAAGAAATATCTAAAAATATTAAAATATGTCATTGTCGTGGCTAAATGTTGACTACAACAATGACAAAATACCACGACAATGAAATTTTTAACTAAATTTCACTTTTGTATGCCGTCCAAAAACAAACAAGATCCCCAAGATAAACTAAAGAAAAAGCGGGAAGCTGAAAGAGAACGCAGAGCTAAAATTAAGAAAGATCCCATTCCCATTTTACAAGGAAATTTTAAATGGATAGAACTTCTACTAAAAGAAATTGAAAAATATAATAACACAAAACACAGTACAATTAAGTTAAAACCAGACCAAGTTACATCATAAAATGAAAAACAAATTCTTCTTTCAATTTACAATTACCCTCAAATATTTCATAAGAGAAAATTTAATGTTGGTGAATTTGTTAGAATTGCAAGGTCTAAAGGTACTTTTCAAAAAAAATATGAACCCAACTATTCAACTGAAGTTTTTAAAATAGCTTTTAAAAACATTACAGACCCGATTACATATAGTTTAAAAGATTATAAAAATAAATTAGCTCATGGTGGCTTCTATGAACAGGAACTAACTAGTGTCAAAGACCCCAATGCTTATTTAATTGAAAACAAGTAAATGTAACAGTAAGTCGATGCAACCGACTAATTAATACCCTACGCCTGAATAATTCGTATTAAATTAAAAATCCATAAGCTTTTTTGGCAGCTGCTTGAACTTCTTCCCTTTTCTGTCTTATTCAACTCGAATTTCAGGAACGTAAAAGAGGCATCCTCTTGGGATATGCTTGACACCTTTGTAAAAAATTTCAAATTTCTATCTTTATTAATTTCGAAGACTGTTGCTACTCCAATTCATCGAATCCATCTCAGGAACATAAAGAAAACATGCCAGAACACCATTGTACTAAATTTAAAGGTTCTACTTTTGTTGTTTTTGAAGATATGCTCGTTGCTCTTGTGCTCGTCCGGAAGTTTCCAAAATACGAACCCATGGTTCAAATTCTTTCAAATGTCAGTTTCCAATTTTACAGAAAAGGAAACATAACAGAACACCTTTGTACTAAAAATAAGAGTTCTATCTTTGTTGGTTGTGGAGATATACTCGTTTGCTCTGGGGCTCGTCCGGAAGCTTCCAAGATTTGAACCCATGGATCAAATCCTCACAAGTTTCAGAAACATAAATCAAACATTAAAGAACACCATTCTGCCAAATTTAAAGGTTCTACCTTTCTTGGTTTTGGAGATAATCTCGTTTGCTCCGGAATCATTCGGAAACTTCCAGAATCCGAACCCATGGACCGATTTTGTCCAAATTCGAACTTAGCCTTCCTTTCGTGATTAGTAACCTACTATATAAATTTCGTCAAGATAGCTTCATTAGTTTTTGAGTTATCGTGCGAACGGGCGGACGGACGGACATCGTTAAATCGACTCAGGAGGTGATCCTGATTCAGAATATATATACATGTCCATATCTAACTCGCTTCCTTTTGGTGGTTACAAACACCATACCAAAGTTAATATACCCTATACTTTAGGTGTAGGGTGTAAAAATTTAAAACGAAAAGCGAAATGATATTTAAAAAAATTATAGTTTTATTATTATCATTTACAATTTATTAAATTAATAAACAACTTACTTTAATAAACAACTTTTTGTTTTTAACTAATTTTCTTAAGGATTTTGATTTCTAAACAATCACAACAAAATTATTAAATTTAGTATAAATAAAGTTGGATCTTTCTTAAGATATATCAATACAAAGAAAGAGCTCAACATAATACTACAACAAGAGAGCAAAATGGAAAACACAGCGGAAATTTTCGCCTTTCGCTCAACAAATAGAACCAACACAGGTGTTGGCCCCAATTAATTGAAAAAGAATAAAAACTCAACAAGAATCGCAGGCACATCAACAACAACATCATCATCATCATCAACAATAACAACAACCACAACATCAACAACATCAACAATTTCAACAACAACAACAAGAAGAAATCATTCTTCTTCAAGAAGAAGAACCACCAGCTAAAAAAAGCTTCAAAGAAGCTTTTAATAACAAAAATGTTGAAACTAGAAAGAGTTTCTTAAAAACAAAAGATATGGAGCAAGATGCTTTATATCACATAATAAATGTAAAACGAATCAAGACCATTTATGGTCTTAAGTGGGTCTTTGAGACCCGCAATTTAATTATTTTTGTACCTCAAAAATATACTGATTTTTTTGAGAATTCTGATTTTATTAAAGAAATAAAAGAAAAAGAACATTTTGTATATAAAGATAAAAATTTAAATTTAAGTATTATAGATATATCTGAGTCTTTTGGTAAAATATATGCAAATTACCAATAAATGATGTAAATTGGTTTGTAGTTATAAGTTTTTATTATTCATAAATAAATATAAAATTTAAAAAAAGGTATAAATGTCTTTTATTTAGTTGCTTTATGTTTCAGATTCAGGTTTATATGTACCTAAATAGTTACAAAATTGATTTATTTAAAAATTTTTTTCGTAAAAACGCATTAATTTCATAAAAGAGTCGAGAAAAATTACATCATACATTAAAGTTTTGAACCGGAATAAAAATCTCTAATTGCATTTCTTTATTTATATATTCTGAAAACTTGAAGTTTGACTGGGTGCTACAGTATATAAAGCAGTTCAATTTTATTGGCAAACCATTTTTAATTCAATTTTGGTAAGATATTTTACAAAAAATGGAACGTGATTCAACAACATTTCCATTTACTAAGGAAACTGCAATAGTCAGTATACAAAATAAGATCCACGTTGATGAAATTACATCTACTGTAGATGAGGAGGAATTAAGGGAAACTGAAAAATTCATACCAACCTTTCAAAACTTAGATGAAAATACAGTGGAGCAACAAAATTGGGAAGTAAATAACCAAGAAGGAGATCCTGACTATTTTATAGAACTTTTTAGAAATAATTTGTAGACTAAAACAATATATAAGAATATTTGTGTAATTGTATATTTATCTACTATGTATAAGTAATTCATAATAAAAAACAAATTAAATAAAATTTAAAAATTTTTCATTTATTGTTGTTCTTGCTTAAAATATTAGAAATTTTATTTTCTAGTAGTACAGGAACTTCAAAAAACAATCTAGAATAATTACATTGAGCGCTACAATGTTGTATTGGAATATATATTTCTTCGTGCCATTTCATAATACGTTTTTTTAACACATTTTTATATATTTAATAATATATTGATACATTTGATTCAGCATTTTTATTGTGTATCATTACAGCTTGAAAAAAATCAATTAAGTTGTAAAATGTGTCAGCTTCCTCTTTGTTAATGCTAAGACATCGGCCAATAACCATCCTTAACCCATATTGTAAACATAATTTTGTATTCTTTATTGATTGTTTCGAGTACTTTTCATAAAATTGCTGATAGAATTTACACCAATCACGATATTTTAAAATTGCTGGCCTTAAGTGGGTCCAACCATTAAGATTAAAACCAACAAGAACTTTTAATGACTGATTTTTGTTGAGAAAATATGTATAACTCAATATCAAATTTGTGTTCGAACCTTGATCTTCCATTACTACGTTTTAACTAAAACTTTTTAATATTAATTATATTGCTTAGCTTGTCTACCTAAGCAAATTGTGAAAAATTTAAATTTCCAAATAAGTTGTAAAGCATATTTATAATCAGATTGTCGTTTTCTATATGATTATCTTTGCTAAATTCATTCAAAAAAGTTTTCATACTTAAACCAAAACATCTATACCAGCCATAAACGCAACAGTATTGTCCACATACATTCGAAAGGACACCCTGTATCTGCCAATTATTAAAAACACTGATGTTATACACTGATTTTTCAAGTATTTCAAAAGTTTCGGTTTATCTGAAATTCTGGTTGTATTATTATTTTTCCATCAGCAGTTTTATCCTTATTCCAATGTGTGCCATCTTTCTTTAAGATCTGTACTTTTAATCTCAAATATATAGAAGACAAATCTCAATATGTATCTCCATAACCCAGTGAAACAAATTCAATAGTTGACACCCCAGTTTAGACACAATAGTTTAGACACCCCAAAGAAGCAATAAGATTGTAAGAAACTTCTTCAGATCGTCAAATGCTAGACTGAATGGGTTGGGTTTTAAAAATATCCAACTCAGATTTCATACACTCAATCATAATTAAACAAAAATATCTCTTTGTTTCTTTTTGTAAAATAATTTAAATTTTTAATGAATCGTCTTTTTATAGCTTTTCGTTTTCTTATGCCTTAACCATACATTCAGTTTTCGTACTGTACCACGCCGTACATTTTAAACAATCCTTTTACTACGATCTTGCATAACTTCTTTTACATTTGCACGAGATGCAATATCAAATAAAGCATTGATACCAGAGTTAATAACCTCCTTTTTCAAAATTTCAGCGCCTGAAGTAAATAATGGTTTCAAATATCTAAAAGGTTCTCCAAAAAAGTTTGCCAATCTACGACCTCTTTGAAAAAATACGGTTGATTGTAATAAAGGACCGATATCATAAAGTCCTCTACTAGATGGGATTAAATAATACTTATAGTATACTCTCTCCATTATAAATAAAAATAAAATAATATATAGTTTTGTAAAATCGCTTTTATTTATACTTTTTTAAAATGTAATACAATTTTTGTTGGAATTGAAGTATTTGAAAAGTTTATTTTGTATCCATATTTATCACATAAAAGTAATGAAATGTTATTAAATGATTTCTCCCTATTGCAATATTGAATATTACTGAATTCTGTTCAAGTATCAGTGAAAGCATTTTGTATGTTAACAGATCTTAAGCACCTTACATCTTTATCACCTATTTTTTGCGGTTTAATTATATCTGTGGATATAAAAAACATATCTGGTTTAATAATTGGAATTAATTGTACACTATCTATAAAAGTTTTGAAAGCTTCTATTACTTGTTCGGGTTTTGGAAACTTCCGAACGAGCCCCAGAGCAAATGAGATTATCTACAAAAACAACAAATATATAACCTTTAAATTTGGCCGAATGGTGTTTTTTCATGTTTGATTTAGGTCTCTGAAATTTGAGAGGATTTGGCCATGGGTTTAAATTTGAAAGGATTTGAACCGTGGATTCGGGTTTTGGAAGCTTCCGAAAGAGCCGCAGAGCAAATGAGATTATATCCAATACGAACTAAGGTAGAACCTTTGAATTTGGTACAATGGTGTTCTTTCGTGTTTGATTTATGTCTCTGAAATTTAAGAGGATTTGGTCCATGGGTTTGGTTTTGGAAGCTTCCGAACGAGCCCCAGAGCAAATGAGATTATCTCCAAAACCAATAAAGATATAACCTTTACTTTTTGCAGAATGGTGTTCTTTCAGGTTTGATTTATGTTTCTGAAATTTGTGAGGATTTGATCCATGGGTTCAAATCTTGGAAGCTTCCGGACGAGCCCCAGAGCAAACGAGTATATCTCCACAACCAACAAAGATAGAACTTTTATTTTTAGTACAAAGGTGTTCTGTTATGTTTCCTTTTCTGTAAAATTGGAAACTGACATTTGAAAGAATTTGAACCATGGGTTCGTATTTTGGAAACTTCCGGACTAGCACAAGAGCAACAAGCATATCTCCAAAACCAAAAAAAGTAGAACCTTTAAATTTAATAGAATGGTGTTCTGGCAAGTTTTCTTTATGTTCCTGAGATGGATTCGATGAATTGGAGTGGCAATTCGGGTAGCTGACACAAACCTCCCAAGGACTACCAATCTTCGAAAATAATTAAGATAGAAACTTAAAATTTTATACAAGGGTGTCAAGCATATCCCAAAGCGGTTGCCCCTTTTACGTTCTTGAAATTCGAGTTGAATAAGACAGAAAAGGGAAGAAGTTCAAGCAGCTGCCAAAAACACTTATGGATTTTTAATTTAATTCGAATTATTCAGGTGTAGGGTGTTAATAAGTCGGTTGCATCGACTTACTGTTACATTTACTTGTTTTTATATCTATTTTAGGCCTAGTAACACATATTGTAGTGTAACTTATATTTTTAGGTATCTCCTCAGCTTTTGCTGATTGTATATGGGTAGTTATCCGGAAATCGTCCAAAAAACACATAAAAATAAATAATTAAAATTTTTTTTAAATTTTGTATTTTAATAAAAAAAGTTAAAGCTAAATAAAACTATTACACCTTTTTAAAAGAGTGCGCCTAATAATTTTTGAATTTAACGAGTTTGAGCAGTTTTTTTAAAGTTTGGTTAACACGACAATGGCAAAAAATACACGACAATGACTTTTTATTTTTAATACGTTTTTTTATACCCTACACCTAAAGTATAGGGTATATTAACTTTGGTATGGTGTTTGTAACCACCAAAAGGAAGCGAGTTAGATATGGATGTGTACATATATTCTGAATCAGGATCACCTCCTGAGTCGATTTAATGAGTCGATGTCCGCCCGTCCGTTCGTACGCACGATAACTCAAAAACTAGTAAAGCTATCTTGACGAAATTTATATAGTAGGTTACTAATTACGAAATGAAGAATAAGTCGAATCTGAACAAAATCAGTCCATGGGTTCGGATTCTGGAAGCTACCGAATGATTCCAGAGCAAACGAGATTATCTCCAAAACCAACAAAGACAGAATCTTTGAATTTGGTACAGTGGTGTTCTTTCGTGTTTTATTTTTGTTTCTGAAATTTTGGAGGATTTGGTTCATGGGTTCGGATCTTGGAAGCTTCCGAACGAGCCCCAGAGCAAAGAAGTATATCTCCACAACCAACAAAGATAGAAGCTTTATTTTTAGTACAAGGGCGCTCTGTTATGTGTCTTTTTCTGTAAAATTGGAAACTGACATTTGAAAGAATTTGAACCATGTGTTCGTATTTTGGAAACTTCCGGACTAGCACAAGAGCAAACGAGCATATCTCCAAAACCAACAAAAGTAGAACCTTTAAATTTAGTACAATGGTGTTCTGGCATATTTTCGTTATGTCCCTGAGATGAATTTGATGAATTGGAGTGGCAATTCAGGTACCTGACGCACGCTTCCCAAGGACTGACAAGCATATCTTCGAAATTAATGAAGATAGAAACTTGAAATTTTTTACAACGGTGTCAAGCATATCCCAAGGATGCGTCTTTTACGTTCCTGAAATTCGAGTTGAATAAGACAGAAAGCGGAAGAAGTTCAAGCAGCTGCCAAAAAAATTTATGGATTTTTAATTTAATTCGAATTATTCAGGCGTAGGATATTAATAAGTCGGTTGCATCGACTTACTCTTATATTTATTTATTTTTTATTTAGTTTTATAAGAAAAAAATAGCAATTCATAATTTAATAAAAACAAAAAGAAATCTTAAAATTAATTTATATACAAATATATATGCACATTTCATGTTTTATTACAACTTAAAAATTAAAAATTTGTTCTTCCTCATACCGAATGGAATCTTTCTTAATTTTAGCTCTGCGTTCTCTTTATGCTTCCCGCTTTTTCTTTAATTTATCTTGGGGATCTTGTTAGTTTTTGGACGGCATCCAAAAGCGAAATTTAGTTAAAAATGTCATTGTCGTGGTATTTTGTCATTGTCGTGGCTAAATGTGAACTTGTTGAGTTTTTATTCTTTTTCGTTTAATTGGGGCCAACTCCTGTGTTGGTTCTACTTGTTGAGCGAAAGGCGAAAATCTCCGCTGTGTTTTCCATTTTGCTCTCTTGTTGTATTAGTATGTTGAGCTCTTTCTTTGAATTGATATATCTTAAGAAAGTTTTTTTCTTCAACATTCTTACATAACAATAAAATTTTATATGGTGATACTAACAATGTTTTCTTTCCTCTGCTTTCAATACTTCATAGAAAAAAAGAAAACTAGAAGAAATAAATTTATCGCAAAATTGCATCAATTTAGTCAAGGTTGAATTTTTATGTAAGATTTAAATAACCAGTTTGCACTTTTTCTTTTAATTTTTAAAAATAGTTGCAAAATTTTAAAGAAACGTAGTTACACTTATTTTGTTCTGTTTTCATTTTTCTCTTTAAATTTTATAAAGCATTTTTTCTTACTATTTTCATATGCCCCTATTACTTAAGCCAAGTATACATGAATAAGAAGTAAACGTGTACCACGTTAGATATTTTTAATTTCCTGTATTTTTTTTTCTTTTTATTCATATTTTTTTTTTTGAACATTATATCAAATAATTAATGGTTTTTCTTTCCTCTTCTTTAAATATTTGTCATAAAAAACCAAAAAAAACGAAAAAAAAACAAGAAATAATCTCATTTCAAAATTGCAAACATAGAAAAAAACATTTTTTCTAACTATTTCCACGTTTACCTATTACTTAAAGCAACTATACAATCTTTATAAACAACAAGACTTGTCCGGTGCCGCCTGTCTGACCTACTTTTATGACATTAACCTACATGTTATCTGACCTAATTACGGTTTGACCTACTTCCGGGTTACCTTGACCTACTGACCTGTCTGGCCCAAGTGCCTATCTATCTACTTGTATGCAAAGAGTTTTGCTTCATTTATCGCACCTCCAGATACCTCCAGATACATCTTTTATGGCAAACAACACATCTTGGTATATTTTCAGATCTAGCTTTTCCGAATTTTTATTTTTATTTTATTTTTCAAATTTCTATTTTTCAATAAATAATATCTAGTTATATTTCTTTTGAAGCTAAGAAGATTTATTTTTGCCGGGCAAGAAAGCTGATGTAGCTTCCATGCATTTGCTACAGTCGTGTCAATCATGTAGATATAAAGTGCACCCATTCCTTGATTATAATTTTCGAACAACAATGGATGTGGCATATGGAACAACAATGGATGTGGTATATCAATTTGCTTTACATATATAAAAATGCATATCATATCCTTTATATCAAAATCCATAGCATATTAAAAATTTTTTTTGAAACCGATAATTTATTAGATTTTCAATTTCTAAATTTTCAATTCTCTTTTAAATTTTTATAAAGTCTTGTCATCATTGGGCACTTCTTGGTGAGATATTCGCTTTTCTCACTCGCTTTAAAAATTTTTCTTCTAATGTTTTTAGAAAATCATGGTTTGAAAAAAATTATCAAAATATAATATATGATTGCTGGATTACAAATTTCTTTAAGTAAACTGAGTACAATTTTTGAACCAAGTGGGAGAGAATAAGGTAATATATTGTCATTGCGTCCGTAATATACATCAAAATGAAATAATTAAACAATAAATAATAATAATAAAAAAATAGCATATATAAGAAGCAAAAATAAAATATTTTCTGCAATTTACATCAAAATTATAACATTATCCGCTTGAACTACTCATAATCAAATTCTTGAAACCAAATCCTACAGGCTTTCCTAGAATAAACTACTTTGATCCATGTTTAGCAAAGTACTTAACCATTGATTTATCGATTGGCAGATCCTTATGAAAATATCCCCATTGACAAAAGTGATTGGAAAACATTGACATCAATGATTTTATCTTGTACTTCCGATCTTTGCAAGCGCTAACTTCCGAATTATTTGCAAGATGTATATATAAGGGTTAATTTCTAAAAATCTATATCGTGACATACATTGAGATAATATATCACATTTCAAGCCCTCATTTAACAACCAATATTTTCTTTGCTTTGGAAGCTTGTGATATCCCGAAAAAAGTATTGAAATGAAAATTTGCATTTCTTTAAAAGTAACATGCAAATCATGTTTATTATTTTGTCCAGCATAAATATTTGTTTGTTCTACTATGTAACTCAAAATTTTGTTAACAAAAAGCTAAAGCAAAAAATTTTATGTCGCTTTAAATTGCAAACACTATTTTTGACTTTTTTTTCATCTACAGAAAGTGTTTCAGAGTTACTAACAAATTTTGTACATGTCTATTATGCACCCTTATTCTTTTTGTGGCTAAAGTTTCATCGTCACTACCGTCAAAACTTTCATTGTGACCAAATATTTCCAAAGTTGCTAGAATATCTTGTGGTAATTCGGATCTGTCCAGATCGTCATCATCAAAATCCTCTTCATCTGTCAAAATATGTGGATCTTGTGGTATAAAAACACAATATAATTCTTCTAAATCATCATTGAGAAGAAGAATCCGTAGATTCTTGTAACCCTCTAAAGCTATTTAAACTTATTAAACATTTCTCTGCCATAATAAAAGTGACCTATTCGGTTAAAAAAAAGACAAGGACTACAATTTTTCGTTTATGAGCCCATTGTACCAAAATTGGCACACCAAAGTAAAAATAATCAAAAAACTTACCAAATGAAACGTTACTTTACTTTATGTCGTTATTTTCAATTATCTTCAATATTAAATTTATAAAAAAATGCTTTTTAAAAAAATCAATTTTTTAGTTTTACAAACACTTTCTAACACAGAACAACGGCAAAAATTAAAACTTTACAAAAAAACAGCTTACGGTTAAACCGAAAACAATAAATGGGGGGATTGACGGAATATATTTTGTAAAGAACACTTGTAGAAATAATTAACTAACGTTGGTTTTGAAACATACAAGAGAATACTTTATATAACTGTTACAAAATTGGTACAGTGGGACCTAATGGGTATCAATATTAATATCGCCAATAATAATACAATTTTTACATTTATAATTATTTCAGATATTATTAAAGTCCATTTACAAAAACATTACGTTTATGCTCATGTATTCTATATTATACAATAGAAAAAATATTCAATGTTATCAATAGGTACAACATTTTAATTCAAAATTATCCAGCGACATAAAATTAATAGGACAAAATTGATAATCAAAATACCTTCTAATGAAAAAAGCAACACTACCACCCGAAGAAGAGTTATTGCTACAACAAGCCTGTAAATTTGAATTAGAAATATTAAAATTAGGAAGTTCAAGATCAAAAATCCAAATTTCGCTTAAGAAAATAATATTGGATAATTTTTTTAAAGTCAACAAGTACGCTAACATATCAAAGTTTTTTCTCATACTACGAAATTCTGATGAACAATAAAAAAGTTAGAAAAATTTGCGACGAATATTGTAAAAGAAAAATGGTTAAAAAAATAATTTTATGAAAAGTTAATTTAGCTGAGGGTAATAATTAAAATTTAACAATTACAATACAACAATACATTTTTTAATTTTTATTAATCAAATAATATCTAAATTAAAATTTTTATTTAGGTCCTCAACGTTATTAATTTCAATTTTCAACTACTTTATCATTAACTTTAACATTTATTAGAGAGTTTTTAAGCCAAATAAACTTACAGTTTCCATTTTTCTTTAATTTTTTTGCTTATTGTAATAACTTACAATTGTTTACTGTGAGAGCATCATTTACAAAAATTTATTTCATTTCACATTTATCATTTAAAATATCAGTTTAACCATTCGGTTTTCAGTTTAATTCTGTTTTTTTTTTAATTTAAGCATAATTCTTTTTTTGGATGATTTGATTTAAACTTAGCGCAAACTATATTTAATTGAGGGTCATCTTTAACTTTTATTTTTTTTAGAAAACAAGAAGAAATCTCATTATCAGAAGTACATGGCCATCATACATGAAGTTTAATGACCATCAGAAATAAGTTTTTTTATATTTTCTTTGAAATTTTCATTCTTCCTATCAGGAACATGAACAACATCTATACATTATGATAATTCCTTTTGCTCAAGTTTATCTTCTATCACATCGAGAAATACAATTTTTGAATTGAAATACTAATTTCTACAATATATCATCGTATTCTGCCTATATTTGACCATATACATATCTGCTTTATAGTTTACCATGATATTTCCAAAAGATTTAAGATCAAATAGTACTTATTTTCTAAAATCATCTTCCAATAGTTCTTCCTCTACTTTCAAATCAACTTTTAAATCAACTAATGCCAATTCACCTTCTGGAGAGATGAAAAATAGCACCGAATATAAACAAATTATAGATATTTTTACTAATCTAACAAAAAGGTTCGATTTATTTAAAGAAAATATTAAAAAGACTATTGATTATAAATTAAATGACATCGAGCTTCGGTTGGAATCTAAATTTAGAAAAACTATTGAAATTTTTGCGAAAAATATTGATGCGTTGGATGTCAGAATTAATAATATTGAAATAGTGTAAACTGAAAAAATCGTACATGAATCGAAAATAAATTTGGAAACCCTTGTCACAATTATTGACAATTTTTCAACCCAGCAAACCAACCCAGCAAGTCAAAGAGGTCAACCAGAGAGTTGAATCTCTTAACTTAAATATTTCTGAATAGGAAATTAATGACCGTATTTATGAGTTGGAGAGACAGTTACATTCGAAAGACCTTATTATTAGTGGTATCGTGAGTTCAGAGAGTCAAAATCTTCAGAGGATTTTCAGTAAGATATCTGAAGTGCTTGGCTTTACTGGTACTGTGGATAGTGTCAGTTCTTTTTTTCGTACAAGGAGTCGCAAATCTATAATTATTAAATTCATTTCTAATTCATCTAAAGCATCTTTTTTTCATAAATATATACTTTATTTTCAAACATCTGCAAGTTTCACATATAGGACTTAGCGGTTCAAATCATATCTACATAAAAGTGAGCTTACCATCACGTACTTTGTCTTTACTTACAATTGACAATCAAATGACACAGGACGGTTGGATATTTAAAACGTATATAAAGAATGGTTTTTTCTTTATATTGAAGACAGATGGAAGTGAAGACACAAAAATCACTGCAAAACATCAGTTGATGTCAAGTAATATGTGTTAACTATTTTTGATCCAGGATTTCGTCAATTAAAACTTAAAATTTAAAATTAAAATTAAAATTAAAAAATTTAAATTGAAATTTAAAATTAAAATTAAATTGAAATTGAAATTTAATTTTATCTAATGGAAATGATTTTATTAGCACGTATTTTGTAATCGAAATGTTACTTAGTTATTACGTTTATATTATCACTTTCAAAATACATTTCAGTTATTTTTTTAATATTTTTGTTTAATTATTTACTTTACAGTAAAATTTTTAATTTTGCTAAATTTTTACCTATTTTTTTGTTTGAAGTTTGAAGCTATACCTTCATTTTGGGCTCCAGTTATGCGGGTTAAATAAAATATTCATGAGCTACTTATCTAGCGTTTATGGAGGTTCACTGTTGGATGGCAGTCGGAATTTTATTCCCAATATTATAATGAGGTCTGTATTTAATAATAACAAGTAAAAGTAACAGTAATGCAACCGACTTATTAATACCCTACACCTGAATAATTCGAATTAAATTAAAAATCTATAAGTTTTTTTGGTAGCTGCTTGAACTTCTTTCCTTTTCTGTCTTATTCAACTCGATTTTCAGGAACGTAATAGAGGCATCCTCTTGGGATATGCTTGACACCTTTGTAAAAAATTTTAAGTTTCTATCTTTATTAATTTCGAAGATTGTTAGTCCTTGGGAGGTGTGTGTCAAAATTTATAAAGTAATTTCCTTTAAGAGAAACTTTTATTTCGTCACAAGTACTCGTTAAATTACTAAGTTTTAAATTGTTTACAATAATAATATTTTCATCTATTACAAGTATTTCTTCTTTTATTCTGTTTACAAATTTACAACTTTTTTGAATTTTTTGGTTTCGGCTAATTTTTTTAATATTTTTCTTTCTTTGTAAGAGAGTGTTTTGTTGTCATGGTGTATTATGAATTCAATGTCAGCCTCTATTTGTTTTTGAAAAGAGTTAGCAATAGGTAATAAAATATTTTTGCTAGTTGTGAAAGAATGTGTTGGAAATTTTAAGAGCAAGAATTATAGATTCGTCAATATGTTTGGTAACAGCTAGTCGGATATTGGATGCCTTATGGAAATCGATTTGATAAAAATTGATTTCTTTGTCCGTCGGTATATTAGAATGCAGAAGACCGAATCGAGCTGATGCGATATTATCCTGTATATGGTTAATATGTTGTTCTAGGAAATTTAACTTAAACATTTGTTCTAGGAATTTTCGATTTAATTGTTATCTCTTCGCTGTCAAGTTTTTTAATTTTTTCTAATATAAGTTCTCTATCTTGTTCGATTATGTCGAAATTGTCTACTACTGTAACGTTGAAATAGTATACTTTTATTTCGGCATACCCTAATTCAGTTTCTATTTTTTCGATTATCATAGTTCGGTGGGATGCTGCCGGTATTAGTAGTAAGAGTATCCACAGTGCTATTGTCTTCGCGGTTATTTTAGTAGTTTTGTTTAGTTCGCGGTTATTTTAGTAGTTAGTAGTTTAGCAAATTTAAATGGACGTTTAATTTTAGTTTCGTGAACATTACTTAAGTTATATTTTCAATTTTTCTCTTTTCGTTGTAATCTTCTCTATTACAGTTTCTTTTATTAGTTTAGTTTAATAGTAATAGTTTGTTTTAATTTTTTTCAGCCTTTCGTACACTTTTATGTGGTCTACTTCTTTATTTTGAAGAAGTAGTGGGCTTGCTTTAATGGAAGAGTAGTAAGTATTATTGTAAATTTCTAAGGCTTTATGAATTTGTAATTTGATTGGTAGTTTTTCTTCCAGATTTAATGATCTAATTTTCTCCGTTATAGTACCGTTAAGTCGTTCAATGTCGGCATTACCTGTATGGCTATTACGTTTTATACCTTCTTTCTCAAAAAAATCTTTTATATATTTTGAAGCACATTCATTGTCGAAAACTAGTTTTTTCATTAATGCTAATAATGCAAAATGCTAATGCTAATAATTTGTCTTATTTTTGTTAGTAATAATGTAAAGTGGCTTCTATCTTCCAAATAAAGGGAACTAGCGTGTTTAGAAAATTTGTCAACGTTTTTCTGTATATATTGAACTTATTCTATATATTATTAAATATAGTAAAATAAAGCTAAAATGAAATTTAGTGCTAATTTTTGTTTATCTTTTGCTGTTTAACTGTTCAATAAATTGAACAAAATTTTATTAGAATAAATTGTGCCTATAAAATCACACAAATATAACTCAGCTTTTAACCAATTTTTCTTAATAAATTTTTCTTAATTACTTACTTGGAAAAAAATAAGAAAATAAAAAAAGAATAAATAAATAAAAGTATAACAAGAATTCAATATAATTAATTCAATCTAAAAACAAGTGATATTAAGTGTAGTAACAGAAGATTTTACTTAAATGCTGCAAATATATATAATTTAATCACTCAATTTATTTTTAATATCTTTTGAAATAATTCTTAAAACATTGTAAAAAAAAGAAAAACATTAAATTTTGTTTTATTTTAAATTATGATTTCTATTTTGGATTTGTTTACTACCAACTAAAACACTAGATTTTTTATAATTTTAAATTTATCTTAATTAATTTATTTTAAACTGTTTACTCACTATTTAATTTCAATTTAAATGTTTATTTTTTAACTTTTAACTTTTTAACTTAAAAACAAAATATTCAATATTTATTTTAAAAACACAAAATTTATTTTATATTATATTATTGTTTACATACTTTTTTTTTCTTGAAAAAAAAAACACAAATGTGAAATATGTTCCCTTTGTACTATAACTTTCCCTTTCCTATGAATTATTTTTTAATTAAATTAATTCCCGTTGCAATATTGTATTACCAAGATGGCAAACTTTTCTCTTAATTTTTGCAATATTCGTGGTCTCGCATCAAACTTTTGCGCCGTAGAGGCATACTTATTCTCAGAAAGGCCAGCATTTTTAGCACTATGTGAAACTCAAGGTAAAGATGATAGTATTAATTTTAATATTAACGGCTATTCTTTGGTTTCGCATTTCATTACCCACATAGGTGTCGCTTTATATAATCGTTCTGATGTAACTTTCAACACCCTTCACAATTTAAAAGGCTTCAATCATATTTTTCATTACATATGGACTAAAGTACGTGTTGAAAAGTATACAATATTTTTGTGCTTTTTATACAGATCTCCCCAAGCAAGTGAGTCTGAAACAGCTGTTGCCATTGAGAAACTATCGAATAACATCAACTCAGTGCTAGTCCAACACCCGGATGCTGAAATTGCTATCGCTGGTGACTTCAATGTTCACAATAAAAACTGGCTCCATTATTCTAGTTCCAATTCACCAGAATGCAGGCAAGTTGAACTATTATCGAATCTCCTCCAACTTTCTCAACTTGTTAGGAACCCAAGGAGGGTTCCAGATCAAAATGTCCATAATCAACATCTTCTGGATTTATTTTTAACCACAAATCCAGAAAAATACACAATTTCTGTTAACTCTCCGCTTGGTAACTCCGACCATTGCCTTGTTAAAACAAGCTCCGCAGAAGGTATATCTGCTAGTCCAAGCATAACCTCAAAAAGATTAGTCTGGCATTACAACCGGGCTAACCGGAATGACTTGAATCATTTTTTAAAAGACTTCGACTGGTCTATATACTTTCGTCAAAGAAATGTTGATCTTTTTGCTGATGCCATTAGTAAAACTACAATGCTAGGTATGAAACTGTTCATACCTAGATCGTATAAGTCTGTTAAATCAAATACCAAGTCATGGTTTAATGATATTTGCAAAAGGGCGAACAAAAATAAAGAGGAAAAGTTTAAACTTTACAAGGCTAAAGTCTCGGAGGCATCACGTAGAAGTTATAAAGTGACTCGAAATGATTGTAAAAAAATTATCAGTCAACAAAAGTTCCTGCATAACCAGAGGGTTGAAGCATAAAATTGTCCACCAACCCAATCATATCTATCCTAGTCAGGGGAAGGTTGCTCATGTTTCACCAACTCCCAAAAAAGGTGACAAAAACGAACCCTCAAACTATAGACCTATAGCTATCATTTTGAAAAAGTGCTGGCAAATGCTTGGGTTTTCTCTTTAGATGTAAATCTTATTTCTCTTCAAGGGACCCATCCAAAATATATAAACGGACTAAGATGGAATATAACTCACATATTTGGGTTGGCGCCTCATCCACTTCCTTAAACTTTCTCGATCAAGTTCAAAAAGCGCCATTTGTCTAATTAATGACCCCATAGTGAGTAATACTATAGCCTTAGTACAAAGGATCATATTCCTAGTTTGTGATTTTAGTTTAAAAAAAAAACTACATTTAACGAATTTTACTAAATTTCTGTTTGGATATAAATTTATTAATTTTAATTGAAGTTTATTGTAATGTCTATCATTTAGCTGACTATAAATACCTACTTTTCCTTTTGTTATTTGATTGCTAAAATTGTTTGTATCTTCATTTAGATCATTTCTGTTAATAAATATTCTCTTTTTATTAAAAATTTCTTCACAATCCGTGTTTTTTCTCAACAAGAATTATTTGTATTAAAACTTTTGTTTTCTTTGTTATTTTTAAAAAAAAAAGTTTTATTCTTATAATACCACTTTTTAAAACAAAAAATTTTTTTTATTATTTTTTAATTTACATATATTTATAAATATGCTACAGTTCTTAATTCAATCTTTGGATTAAATTTTTGTCCGGCTGCGCCAGTGATATATTTTGTTATATTGTTGAATATGTTCTTCGGAACAATAAAAATCGACATACAGGATTTTGTGGTTGGTCTTAAGACTGATTTTTATTAACTTATTTATATTAAAATTTACATATTATACTTATTGCTAACATAAGCATTTCGTAACATAAAACAATAATATTACTTAATACTAATTTTCGAAATGCTTATTGATTTGTTTTTATTAAAATTTATTAATTAAAATTTACCAAAGAAATGCTAAATTGCATTTCCTTTTATTGTTTAATTTATTTATCAAAAGGTGAACGAGTTTTAGGTACTTTTATATTAATCAAAGTTAATTGATTCAAAGTTCAAAAACATTGTCAATACTTAAAGCTTACAAACTTTGAATATATAACTCGCGTGGAGGTGGTGTAGCTTTGTATGTGCGTTATGGTCTAGGTGTAAAACCAGTAATTCACTCAGTTGAATCTGATGAAATTGAATTTATTTTGTTGAATTGAAATGCAAAAGTGGTGCAGTACTATTAGAGACAGTATATTTTCCCCATCCCGTATCATATAAGTTAAAGCCTTTTCAAAGTGCTTTAGAGGGTTTAGGGAGAAGCATGAGTCTGTTATTATTGGTGGCGATTTTAATATTGACATGCTCGATAATAATAATTCTTTAAAGTCAATTTTTTCTCATGTCATCAATAATTTTTCTTTAACTGTAATTAATAATTCAGTTCCCACTCGATTTGGAGAAACATGTTCATCGTTGCTAGACTTATTTTTAATTTCTTCTGAAAAACGTGATTTCGTATATAAATTTGGCCAAGTACCATTACCAGGAGCATCTAATCATGACCTTATCTACAAGCGTTATGAAATTCCAATTGCAAAGCCTAGATAATTAATAAAATATAGAGACTACAAGAACTGTAATTTAGAACGACTTACTTACGTGCTTACGACGATGACGACTTACAGCGTGCTTCCGGGTTGCCCTGGTATGACAAGGTCTTCCTATCATTTTAGTCATGTTAATGAAAAGGTCGAATTTTACAGCAACTTAGTTATTTATTTATTTGAAGAGCATGTTCCTCTTAAATCTTTTATTCTGCGAAGTGATGAAAATCCATTTTAATCGTCAGATCCAGAGTTTGTCTAGGTAATGAAAGAGATTCAGCCTATGAGATCTGGAAGCGTACTAGAGATCCTGCTGATAATATTTCTTATAATTGCCTCAGAAATAAGGTGAATCTTCGTATTAGACAGAAAAAGAAATTATATTTTTCCAAGATGCTTAATCCACATCTTTCTCCAAAAACTTTTTGGTCTAATGCTTCGCAACTCAGTGTTGTTAAAGGTTCCAAGACAGATGGTTCTGTCGATATTGATGTAAATGAGTTAAATAGTAAATTCTTGGTACCACCAAGCGTTTCTTCGTTATGCATTCCAAATTCAGAGACTGTATTAGAGAGTGAATCGTTATTAAATTCTGTTTCTTTCCGCAATGTTACCATCGATGAAGTCTATGTGGCAATTGGTCAAGTTAAATCGGAAGATACTGGTCCTGGTCAAATACCTTCCCACTTCATTAAACTGATTCTACCTATTGTTTTGCCATTTCTAACTCATATTTTTGACTATGAGAAGTTAACATCTAGTGTGGAAATGTGCTAAGATAATTCATATTCCTAAGAATTCTAATCCTACTGTAAATGACTATAGGCCCATTAGCATTCTTTCTTGTCTTTCCAAGTATTTTGAACAATTACTTTATACTCAGATGAGTGAATATCTAGGTACCAATAACTTGTTATATAAATTTTAATCAAGTTTTCTTAAGCAGCATAGTACTGAAACGGCACTCTTAGAATTAACTGATAACGTCTATCGTGAAATAAATAAAAAAAAAATGCAACCTTTTTACTCTTTCTAGATTTTTTCAAAGCTTTTGATAGTGTCAATTATAAGATCCTTTGTAGGAAACTTCGTTCTTTCTTTAAGTTCGATTCTAGTACTATAAAACTGATATATAGTTATATTTATTAGAGATCCCAGTTTGTACAATATTTAAATGTTAACTCAAATAATATTCCAGTTAAATGTGGTGTTCCACACGGACCTATTTTGGGTCCTCTTCTTTTCAGTTTATTTATAAATGATATAAACCAATGTTTGTCTGAAGCTCATTGTAGGTTATACGCCGACGATGTTCAAATTTATATTAGTGATCCTGCTAATGCTATTCATAAATATATTGGTAAAATGAATGAAGATCTTGATGCTAAGAGAGTGGCTTTAAATTAAATCATTCTAAATCTCAGGCTATGGTTATATATGCAAGAAATATTGATACAACTGTTCCGCCTAAATAAAGCTAACTTCCTCTGTGTTGCCATATGTTAAGATGGCTAAGACTTTGGGTGTTGTTTTCAAAAAAACATTAGCGTGGAATGACCATATTGATTTTATAGCTAACCGTGTTTTTTCATTACTTCGAAGACTTTGGAAATTTTCTTATTTTATTATTGAAAGCTCAAAACTATCATTGGCTCATATCAAGAAGCTCATACTATCATTGGCTCATACTATCATAAGTACTATCATAAATAACTCAATGCAAAAGATGCCAGAGTTTTGAACATACACAAAAATTCTGCCAAAGACAGGCTAAATGTGTAAAATGTGCTGGGAATCATATGACAATAGAATGTAATAAAAAAGAAAATTTCCAAGCCATATGTGTAAACTGCCACGAGGCACACTCTGCTAGTTATCGTGGTTGTTTGGTAGCAAAAGAATTACAGAAAAGAAGATTGAATATGCGCAAATATTCAAATGTAATAAAAACACCGAAAAAAACTACACCGTTTATATCTAATAAAGTTGTGAATGGAGTTTTATACTCCCAAGCCCTAAAATCTAAAACAGAAGAAAATATTCTTACAGAGAAACAATCTAAGGTTAGGAAACCTAAAAGTAATGACAAGGATGTGATGCACATGATGCAAAACTTATTGCTAAAAATTGATGAAATCTCCATAAGATTAAATAAAATAGAAAAGAAATACATTAATATATCTCATGAAACCCCTAAAAGGATTGTAAAAAATGTATCTAGATAAAATACGTATTACAACTTGGAATTCAAATGGTGTCCTAAATAAAAAACATGAACTAGAAATTTTCTTAAGGTCTAGAAATATTGATATATGTCTGATATCAGAGACTCATTTGACAATAAACTCAAACTTTAAGATACTAGGTTATGAATGCTATAAGGCAGTTCATCCTAGTAATCATCCGAGAGGAGGTAGTGCAATTCTAATAAAAGGCACTATAAAACATAATGAAGAATTTAAAATTGAGTCTGAAGAAATACAGCTTTCTATGATCAAAATTTCATCTACTAAACAAGACCTTAATATTGGTGCAGTATATTCTCCACCAAGATGCAATATAAAGAAAAATATTTTTAAAGAACTCCTAAATGTTCACGGACATAAATTTTTGCTAGGAGGTGATTATAATGCCAAACATACTGATTGGGGTTCTAGAACAACCTCAACTAGAAGTTGAGAGCTAAAGAAAGCTATTCAAGAGTTAGGTTGTTGCCATCATTCGACTGGCAAACCAACATATTGGCCCACAGACACCAACAAGGTTCATGATCTAATTGACTTCTTCATAACCAAAAGAATTTCAGGCAACTATATAAATCTAGAAGATAACCATGATCTAGATTCTGATCACTCTGCTGTTATACTAGATTTGAATGAAAAAATAACTAGAAAACTAGATAAGCCCACACTGACCAATAATACAAGATATTGGTTAAGCTTTAAATATGAAATCGTAAACAACATTAATTTAGAAATAAATTTACAATCAAAAGAACAATTAGATCTGAAACTTGAAGGCTTTATTAATATAATTCAAAAAGCTGCTTGGAATAACACAAAAATAATTGAATATAGGTCAGCAGCAAATATTTATCCCAGAGAGATAACTGATTTAATAAAACGAAAAAGAAGGGCTAGACGTAGATGGCAACAATCTCGTCACCCTGATGATAAGAAGATTTTGAACAGATTATCACAATCTCTTAAAAGAAAAATCAAGATTCTAAAATCAGTAGCATATGAAAATTATATAAAAGGTTTATCGGCAACAAAAGAATCAAATTACGCGTTGTGGAAAGCAACGAAGAGTGTAAAAAAGCCGATTAAGCACGCCCCGCCGCTCATGAAACCAGATGGAACTTGGCCAAAGGATAATAAAGATAAAGTCGAATTGTTTGCAGATCATTTAGAAAATATATTCAAACCAAACGATATATTTTCTGATCTTTGTTTATTAGACGATGTTATAATAGCAGAAAACACTATTAATCCATTTACACAAGAAGAAATTAGTGAAATAATAAAAACTCTAAAGTTGAGAAAAGCCCCAGGTTTTGATCTTATTACAGCTCAGATTATAAAAGAGCTTCCACAAAAAGCCCTAAGATTTTTGAAAAAAATCATAAATGCGGCAGTAAAATTGAAGTACGTTCCGAGCGCTTGGAAAGTGGCAGAAGTTATTATGATAGCAAAACCAGGGAAGCCATTAAATGAGGCGAAATCTTATAGGCCAATATCTCTGCTACCCATTATGTCAAAACTTTATGAAAAACTGTTGTTAAAAAGGCTGAAGCCAATTATAGAAAATAAAAATGTAATTCCTAACCATCAATTTGGTTTTAGATCCAAGCATGCAACAATTGACCAAGTTCATAGAATAACAAATGTTATAGAAAAAGCATTCGAAGAAAAACAAATATGCCCTACAATATTTCTAGACGTAGCACAAGCGTTTGACAAAGTTTGGCACGAAGGTTTAATATTTAAATTAAGAAGATTGATACCGTTACAATATGTAAAGATACTCGAATCGTACTTGTCTGAAAGATTATTTAGAATTAAACAACATGAAGAGAAATTAAAGCAGGTGTAGCTCAAGGCAGTATTCTAGGTCCTATATTGTACTTGCTTTATACCAGAAGTAGAAAATGTAACTGTAGCAACATTTGCTGACGATACTGCAATATTGGCAGTAGGATCGAATATTGACGAAGCTACAAAAAAATTACAAAAAGCAAGTGAAAAAATATGTTACTGGACTATCAAATGGAAAATAAAACTAAATGAATCTAAATCTGTGCATGTTAATTTTTCTTATAGAAATATAAAGAATCCACCTAAAATAAATTTAAACGGTGTAATTGTATCAATCGAAAATTCTGCAAAATACCTAGAAATGACACTGGATGTCAAGCTAAGGTGGAATGAACATGTTAAAAAGAAAACACTAGAACTTGAAAATAAATATAGAGAAAACTACTGGCTCCTAGAGCGTAAGTCTAAACTACCAATATATAATAAAGTGTTAATTTACAACCAAGTAATTAAACCTATATGGTTATATGGCATTCAACTTTGGGGTTGGGCCAAGAAAACGCATATTGAAAAAATACAATCTTTTCAGAATAAAATCCTACGTAACATAGTAAGTGCTCCCTGGTACATTCACAGATATTTACAAATTCCCAAAGTTATAGATGAAATAAGTAGATATGCCATAAAGCATAAAGCTCGTTTAGAAGAGCATATAGTGACATTCACATAGATTTACAAATTCCCAAAGTTATAGATGAAATAAGTAGATATGCCATAAAGCATAAAGCTCGTTTAGAAGAGCATATAAATCTTGAAGCTGCTCAACTAATAAATAATCAAATTATTATAGGAAGGCTTAAAAGAAAAAGACCTTTAGATATAGTACGAAGTACAGATTTCCTTAGAGAAAGTACGTAAAAGCTATATTCAAAACAAGATAGCAAAAAATTAATGGTTAGTCAGTCTGACTAGTTTTAGTAAGGGAAGGGTGTAGTTTAGTCGGTAAGAATCCGGCATACACTTCTGCTACGGGGCGGTCTGTATCTTTCGAAGATTCCACACCAATCCACGTAAATAAAAAAAAAATAAAAAAAAATACTATCATTTTCACGTACTGTAATGTGGTTTATTCTGGTATGAACTTGCTATGGTATCAGTGCTAATGAATTTGCAAGAGTGAATATTATTTTCAATTCATGCACCCGCTTTGTTACCAATCGTTGTAGATTTGATAGGATAAACAACGTTTCTAAAAAAGTGCTAAACTGCACCTTCTCCAATTTTTTGAACTACAGATATATTACCTTCATGTACAAAATAATTTTAAAGTCGGTACCAACATATCTATACGATAAATTAGTTTCTCGTGGATCTCGTAGAGGTTTTAAATTTGATTGTTCCACGTCATAATGGTAGGCATATGCATTTATCATTTTTTGCTAAGATTGTTGTTCTTTGAAATTCTTTACCAAGTGCCATCAGTGGTGAACCATCCAAACATAAATTTGTTAGAGCCGCATGGGGATATTTCAAGCAGAAATCTTAGGTTAAATCTTGTTTTTGTTTTGTTTTTTTTTCATTACTTTTGTTCTAACTTTAGTATTAGATATATTAATGAATTAATTGAATTTATCTAGAGACTTCTTATTATATACTATTGAAGAGACTAATAGTCTCATGTATATTATAACATAAATAAATAAAATAAATAAATAAATCTACCGGATGGTAAACTTTGAACATCTTGTTTATAAATTTCTTTTGATAGTAAATTCTGCGTTCAATACGGTACGGGTTTTGTTTTTACGGGTTCTGGGTTTTCTCAGAGATTGATCCACATCTTCAGTTAAAAATAAACTAAAAATTGGTACAGGTCCTCACAAACTGATTATTTAGGTACAGGTCCTCACAGAAACTAACCAAGATGTGTTTTGCGCATTGATAAGGTGATATGAAAGGATTACAGTGATAGTAAATAGAATCAAAAATAATTTATTCAAAAAAATTTGGAATAGAAGATAATTAGAAGAAAATTTGCTTCATTCAACTAGAATGTGGCAGTGGAATAGCAAGAAAAAAAAAAGTCAAGCAAAAATTTACAACTTACTTTAGAATCACTAGTGGAATAATTATAAAGATTGTCCACCATTGTTTTAAAATTATTAAATAAAATTAGGAATTTATTATAATCGGTGTAATTATTACTTTTAAAAAATTTACGCCAGGCTTTGTATTTTTTATTCTTTAAAGATTTCAAACTGCGAGTGAAGCAAGGTGGGCTAAATGCGCTGCTATTATCAATAACGAGAGGGACAAAATGTTTAATAGCGGCATAAATAAAACGTATCAACTGAAGGGTTAATATTTATAGAAAATAAGATAGAAAAATCATAGTAATTTAAAAATTTGTTAATATCTTCAAGATTAGCTTTTTGAAAATTATAACAGTGGGAAAGTGTTGATTTAGTATTAGTATTTAGAGGAGAGAAGGAACAAAAACAAAAACAGATAGAAGGATGATAAAGATCAATTTTTATAGATTCCATTGGGGAATCGATTATAATTAAATCATTCCAATTAGATGTAAAGAGTTAGTTATACCAATAGTTACGAACAGTTGAAACATAGTTATACCAATAGTTACGAACAGTTGAAACTTAGTTGTACCAATAGTTACGAACAGTTGACACTTGTTAAAAATTAAGAGTTGACACAATTAATTGGTAAGCATTCAATGTTATTGGCCACTTCAATTGGGATCAAGTATGGCTCCTCATAATGAGCAGACCATCTAATATTTGTCAGATTGAAATCACCACACAGTATAATATCCTCATCTGGATTTACATTAGTAATAATAGACTCAATTACAGATATATATTTAGAATAAATTTCAAAATTGGAAGAAGGAGGAATATAAAAATTAATAATAAGTAATACCTATCTATCAATAGGCGTGTTTTCTGATAAGAGATTCTAAAGACCGTAAACGTTGAAGGATTTGCTAAGCTGGTAATAGAAAAAGTAAGCCATGTTTCAGTTAGAACATATATAACGAAATCTATTAATGCAGAGTTAGAAAAAATAATTTTGGTTTTAGTTCGTAAACATTTTACCTTTTGATAATAAAAAGATAATTTATGTATGATAATAACTTGATAAAGAGGGTGGACCTAGTTTAATGTTAACTAGATTTTTCTCAATTGGTAATGGGCGAAAGTACTTTCCCTTACTCTTTGAAGATAATTAATCCTGTTAGAAGAAATGCGAGAAGCATATGATTCAAGGTCTGTAAGAACGTTTTGTAGCGAAAGGTTAAATGCTTCAAGATATCGCAGAAAAATGTTTCGAAATTTCTTGACTTCGATCGGTCATCCTTCTTGATGCATTGAAATTTTTAAAAAAGTATTAGTTTTCTCACCACCCACCAATACAAAATCATGTAAATACGCTAAGTACAGTCTTACATTTTCATAAATTTTACTGTCTCTAAGTCTTGCTAGGACATATCTTTTTTCTTTCTTTATTTTAAAATAACTTAAACTTAATACTAAAAAAAATAATAAACTTTAAGCTTATATTTAAATTTATTAAGTTTCATATCATCGATCTTGTTTAATGTATATACTTGAGTATTAAGCAAAGTATTATAATCTATGCAAGTGTTATTATTTGTAATAGAAAATTTGTAGATTAGTTTTATTTACAAGACGTACCTATAGTCTTGCTTTTGTCATTTTCTCGTACATATAATTTTCCTTCCTTAACCCAAACATATTTTATCACCTTTTTCTTCTTCAGATCTCTAGTTTTGTTATGTAATGAACTAAAATGAGGAGTTAGTCTTTCATTTATATAGATAATTCACAAATTATGAGTTTCAGTACGTGTAAAAATTTTATTACAATCTAAAGTTTCTCCTTTTTTGGCTTCCATAATCGGATTCTTTGGCTTTTAATTCGGATTTATTACTCTAAAATTCATGAAATTGTTAACTAATTTCTATTATAACTAAAATTAAGCTCAAGTGTATATAAAAAAAAATAATAAAATTAAAAAAAATATTAGAGAATTGTTAATTATAAGCTTTGACATTAACCGTATGACCGTATAATTAATAATTCTATAATTCAATTATATTCTTTTGTTTTAAATTATTAACATTATTATTATATTCGTATACATTTCATTTGCACACATTCTATATACCTCAACTCACATTCATGAAAAATGAATTACAATTTAAAACGAGGAAGGGGTTGTATATATATAAAAACTATATGTTTATACATTATTCAAAAGTAGATTTTAACCTTCCACATAATGATTATCAATCCAAAACTTTTTTAAATATTCTATACTACCATTAAATACTAAGCGGTAAATGTTTATTAAATTTACTAAGTACAAAATAGTAAATATAATTTTAAATATTATATTATATTAATGTGTACATAGTATATTTATGTTGTTATAAGTATATCGTCCTACATTGCAATATTTCTTTAAAAATATTTCCATTCATAGAATAATTTCTTATAAGTACAATAAAATACATATTAGTATGTATGTAAATACGGCGCTTTATAATATACATCTATACTCTTATCATTCATTCATCAGTGACATATACGATATGTAAATAAACATGATATTATATAAGTATGTATGTATATCAATATCATATAAATAAAAATTCTTCAAGTAACCGTTATGTTGTTTATTTATTTACATTTTTTTGTACTACGCACTATATCTTCAACAATTTCAAATTATCGAGTAAAACAAAATGCAAAAAATTCGTTAAAGAAATTTGTTAGAAAATTTGAAAAAATCAAGTAACACTTTCGTCAATTATAAAGTAACCCTATATTATCAAAACAAGTTGTTAACAGAAATAAGAGTATAATATTGAAGCTTTAATTTTTGTGTATTACTTCAAAAAAATGTTAACAGGTGTTCAAGTTAAAGGTGTTTAAAAATAGGAAATTTTCAGTTTTTGACCCCTTACAGCTCCTAAACAGGGGGTGATACAAAAAAAATTTCTGAAATGACTCATACTTATTTTCAAAGATCTAACTTCTAAATTTCATTTTCACACATTCTATATCCCTCAACTTCATGAAAAATGAATTACAATTTAAAAACATTAAATCTAGGAGTAAAAAAAAATAAAATAAAAACAAATATCTTTTTTATTTTTTTTTTTTGTTTTTTTACTTACAAATGTTACCCTGAAATGATATATTCTTTGATTTTCTTTGTGAAAAAATATAGGTTGTTATTAAGTTTGAATTCATTCGGTAAGTCGTTAAAAACTTTTAAGCCATTAAACAAACAATTCTTTTTTGATTATCTGTTCTAAGCAACATGAGATAGAAATTTGATTTGTTACTTGTGTTATGGTTATGAATGTCAATAGATCTATCTACTAAGGATAAAGTTATGTTTGATATGATTGGAAAAATTAAATTTAGTTGGTAGAGAAGTTTAGTTTGTTTACTTTGAGTAACAAGATATTATTAGTGACAATAGAATCAAAAGCTTTCTGAAGATCAAGAAAAACACAGGCAACATATTTTTTTTCATCTATTTTTTTAAGACAAAGATAAGCTATTGGACATTTTTTCAAAACCAAATTGTTCATCGTTTAGTATTTTATTTAGAGACATAAAAAAGTGTAGAATATTTTTAATTACGAGTTCAAATATTTTGGAAAAAACATTTAAAATAGATATACGTCTATAATTTGATTTACTTAAAGAACTACCATTTTTAAAAATAGGCGTTATGAATGCCTTTTTTAGTGAATTAGCAAAAGTATATGATTCAAAAGATTTATTTATAAGCTTAACTATTACCGGATTACGCGTTCTGAAAATTTTTTCATAAATTTCGTTGAAATCTTGTCATAGCCTCTAGCTGCTCCTGCTTTTAATTTTATTATGACATTTTTGACTTCCCTATCATCAGAAGGAGATAGTTGAAAGTTAAAAAATATTGGTTTGAAAGTTGTTTATATAACATTTTTGACTTCCCTATCATCAGAAGGAGATAGTTGAAAGTTAAAAAATATTGGTTTGAAAGTTGTTTGTATAAATTTCATTAATTGGATTGTTGCTAAGTTGTTTGTATAAATTTCGTTAATTGGATTATTGTTAATGTTTAATTCCTTGGTTATATTAACAAAGTATTCATTTATATATTTCGCATTCTCAAAACTTGAAATAATTGTGTTATTGTCATGTTAAAGTACTTTAATGTGGTCTTCAGAAGAATTCGAATCAGGGTTAAATATTACTCTCTCGTACACATTTCAAAGTTTTTTACTATTACAGTGGTCAATTGAGATTTGATTAGAATAGAAATTAATTTTGGCCTCTTTGATAAGTTTTTATATCCGTACGATAAGTATCGGGTATAATAAAATTACTCCTCCGTTTGCAACACCTCGAAATAAGCAAGCTGGATGTTTCTTAAAAGGTATGGATCGGATCAGAATCAAATTCTGAGTCGATTAAGCCTTTTCCGTCCCTCCGTCAGCACGCTAACTCAAAAATTAAGAAAGCTAGAGTATTGGAATTAACACAAAATATTTTTGGATAAACTTTTAGATTCCTTATTTTTTTGTTTGAGATCCGAACAAAACTCCGGGTAGCTCTTAAACTAAGAACTAACTTTTTGATCTCCACATTTTTCATACAAGTTTTTCAAAGTTCTGCATTGTTTGAAGTAGAGCCATAAAATTTTAATCACGGATAGATATTCCAAAAATATGCATTATATGGAAGAACGTTTTTCTGTAGCCCCACCTGTTACGGAGCTACAGCCCGCAAAATTGAAAAAAGATCTATATTTAAATTGTTATAACACAAGTTCTATAAAGTATATCTTCAATATGAAAACGCCAGACGATAGCTGCAGTTATGAGCTTTACAAATAGGTATATCATAAATATATACTTGTGCTATATGGTGTCTTAATTTACCGTTATCCGAAACTAAATTATTGCAAAATCCGTTAACCTTCTAAAAGGATTAAATTGGAAACTCACAATTTTGACAGAAGTTAAATTATTGAAAATAAGTATGAGTCATTTTAGAAAAATGTTTTGTATCGCCCCCCGTTTAGGAGCTGTAATGGGTCAAAAACTGAAAATTCCTTATTTTTAAACACCTGTAAGTTAAACATCTGTTCAAATTTTTTTGAAGAAATACATAAAAATTAAAGCTTCAACATTATAATTTTATTTCTGTTGGCAACTTATCTTAATGACATAGCGTAACCTTAAAGTTGACGAAAGTGTGACTTGATTTTTTTCAATTTTATTAGCGAATTTCTTCAAAGAGTTTTTTGAATTTTTTTTTTTACTCGATAATTTAAAATTATTGAGATGATGCGTAGTACAAAAAAATTTGAATAAATCAAAAATTAACGGTTTCTTTAAGAATTTATATTTATATGATATTGGTATACATAGTTATATATCATGTTTACATATCGTATATGTCCCTGATGAATGGATAATGTATAGATAATAAAATATTGATACACATATACATATATATTTAGGGGTGTATATATACGTATTTTGTTGTTATTATGCTATGAATGAAATATTTTTAAAGAAGTAATGCAATATATGGCGATATATAATAATATATGTACATATATGAATACATATGCATATTAATATATATTTGGTATTTTGTAGTAAGTTTAGTATGTATCAATTAATATACATTTGCCGTATAGTTATATGTACATACTGAAAAATTAAAAAAAATAATATTATAAGCAGAGTGACACACTATGAACATACTAACGGGTTCGTACGGATATCTAAGAGTTGACAAAGGTAACTGTATTCTTCCTCGTTTTATTTTAATTTTTTATTCATCGTAGAGTTTCTTAACATCAGAGTCTTTAGGATACTTTTTTTTGTATTTAAAAAAAGAATCTCGAATTTTTATTGTTCTTAAAATATTATCATCATCATTCACTCTAGTTTTTTTTCGAACACTTCACTGGTATTTTAATAGCATTGGTTTGAATAATTTGACTTAAGTAGTCAATTAAAATATCAATGGAGTCGTAGGACTTTATATTAGACCAGAATTCGTTATTTGATATATTGTCATAGTCTAATATTGTTTTATATCGTCTCAAACTATCAACTGCAGATTTACTCTCTAGACTGAGTAATTACAATCAACGATCAGACAGAGAGGTGTCAAAAGTGAAGAAGTGGTATTTAAATTTTATTAGATCACTAATAAAGTGATCAATAATTTATTTTTTATTTGCTCCAATTCTTGTTGTGAATTTGCCTAAAAAAATATTGTTTATAATGTAGCCGAATGAGAGAAGCAGGTTAATATTATTTTTAACATCCATATTGCAACTTTTCAACAAATCTAAATTAAAATCACCAATTATGATAGTTTTTTATATGCATTTGTAAGAAGATCTAATTTATTGAAGAATTCATCAATCTGAGTATTATGTGATATTTAGACGGACATTACGCTGAAGTCTTCCTTTAATAACTTCATCATTAAAAAGTGTGAATTTTAAAATTCTTCTTCGACAACTAAAGACATTAAATAGGTATTAAAATTATATTAAAAAATTTCTTTTCTGACTGCGTTAATCAAGTCTCTGTTAAAGCGATCAAATGTATGTCGAATTTAAAGCTATTTATCAGGCATTCTAACTCACATAACTTATTCCGTATGCTACGAATGTTTAAATATAAAATATTCAAGTTGTTTACCATTTGCAAATTTATTGAATTATTTGGCGATTTAGTATAAAATCAATATTCAGGCTTTTTGTAATATTACACTCAGTTGAAATCAGCTTTATTATTAATAATTAAAAAAAAATCAGAGTACAAAAAACCAAGCAAAATGAAGACAAAAAATAAGAGAAATATGACAAATACAAAACAAAAAACGGGACAATATAAGCATATGGCACCTTTAATTTATTAAGTAATAATTGGAGTAATACATTTCTTGTAAATGCTTTCTTCTTTTTTTTGTCTTTCTTTTACTTTCCTACATAGAGATAATAATCTACAGATAGATAATTTACTATTATTATTATTATCTTCTAATCATTTTTGAGTGAGTTTGACAACAGGTGGTATAAGAGGGTTTAAAATAAGCGGAGCTGATGATAATAAGTTAGGAACCGTTGTGTGATTCATAGATTTATTATCTGAGACTAAATTAGCTGTAATCGTCTTAGGATTATTAACATAAGCGTTGAAAGTGTCGCCTTTGAAAAAATTTTGATATTTCGTTAAGGTATTTGAATGTTTAAATTTCGCAAGTTTATTTTTTAGAAAGAATAAATGTTTATTTAAGAAGGGTTTTCAAACTTCCTAAGATTTAGAGAAGCAACGATTAGGATACTTTTTATTACGAAAACTACTTAGCCGACTTTTAAAGCATATATATCTTGAAGCATAAAAAATTAAATTTATGTTGACGGCTTAATTAGTGGATCAGATGAAGTACAATCGCTTTTCAAAATTAAAGCCGCTGTTTTCAAAATATTGAATTCAGCTAATATGGATTTGGTAAATGGTATTATAATAATTTAGAATTTTTAAAACAAGTTTCTGAACGATCTCGTGAAAAACAAATTGATACTGATATAATCAAAACACTGGTTTCCAACAACTTGATACTCTTAATTTTAATTGTAATATCGGAAATGATTTACATAATAGTTCGATTTTTAGCATGATACCTTTCTGTGTGAGTGTGCGTGTGGGTGTGTTTGTGGGCACGTGTACAGCCTAAACGATAGAGTGGAAATTTTTGAAATTTCATATTTAAGGTTTTCATACTTTGCCATAGAATATTTTTTGATCCGACTAACCCTAAGCTTTATCTAATTCAATAAAAATATTTTTGAATAACATATTTTTTATTTATATGATATTGATATATAATATCATGTTTATTTACGTATAGTATAAGTCACTGATGAATGAATGATAAGAGTATAGATGTATATTATATAGCGCCGTATTTACATACATACATATATGTATTTTATTGTACTTATAAGAAATTATTCTATAAATGGAAATATTTTTAAAGAAATATTGCAATGTATGGCGATATACTTAGAACAATATAAATATACTATGTGCGCATTAATATAATATAATATTTAAAATTATATTTACTATCTTGTAATTTAATATACATTTACCGTTTAGTATTAAATGGTACTACAAAATATTTGAAAAAAGTTTTGGATTGATAATCGTTATGTGGAAGGTTGGAATTTGCTTTTGAAGAATGTATAAACATATAGTTTGAATATATGTACAACCCATAGTTCTAGAAATTATAAAATTCACCCAAATTATTTTAAAATACTAAAATATTTAAAAAAATAATATTGTAAGCAGAGTGAAACGCTGTGAACATACTAACGGTTCGTACGGGTATCTAAGAGTTGACAAAAGCAACTGTATTCTTCCTCGTTTATCTGTATAAACAGATCGTTCCTTTTCAAACTGGTGAGTGCAAATAAGGAATTTACAAATATTTTTAGCCGTTTTTTTTCTCTTGTACAGCTTTTGTTTTCCAAGAACATCTGTAGTCGGCCATTTATATATAGATTATAAAATAAAACGTATAAAGTTTTCTAGATATTGTAATAAGTATAACTAATAGTATAAAAATTGTAGCTTGTTAAATGTTTAAAATAAATTAATATATTTCTTATTATTCATTACAAAAAAATATAAAATTTGGTTATAAACTTAATAATTAATTTCTACTTACTAGTTAAAATGGACAGTAAAAATAAATATTCTGTATATGAAATAATTCCTGAAAAAACACAAAAATATAAAAATCAAATTTATTGATAGAATAAAATAAATGTTTGAATGATAATTAATAATAATTAAAATCTATTCATCATATCCAGCCAATGGTGTAATGCTTAAGACACCGGCCTTTCATACGAAAGGTCTCGGGTTCAAACCCCGGCTTGGTCATATAGATTAATAAAAAATAATATAGATTTTTCTTATAATGTATAATTAGTAGAATATAATTAAATTAAAAAATAAGTATTTATGTGCTATAAATTATATATAATATAATATTCTAATATTGTAATAGCTATATAATAAAACATATATATATACATACATATGCATATATCCATATGTGAGAGGTACGATCAATGTAATTGAAATTGTCTTACACAATTACAATGGCAGCACGCATCCAAAGAACATAACACGGTTTCTCTACTTGACCGATAGATGACACTAGGGAAAAATTAAGAAGAGTCATCTTGTAGATAGATTACAGTAGACCAATCATTTACTTAATCGAAAAAAGGAGAAACGATTCGAAACACATAGTAGAGCCTCGGATACAGAAATGAATTCACGGTAACAACATTTAATGCAGTCAAACGGACACGAATTGTCAATGGAATGTAAGAACGCTAAGTGAAGCATCCAAACTGGCGCAACTAGAACAACAGATGAAAAAATACAACTTAGATATCCTAGGAATCAGTGAAATGAGGTGGAACAAAAGTGGAGAAGAAATAACAGCAAATGGTAACAAACTAATATACAGTGGAAAAGATAGAGGTGGTGAAAGGAGAGTAGGTATCATAATATCAAGAAATTTTCGTAACTCACTAATCAGCTGGAAGCCAATATCAGATTGAATACTCATGGCACGATTTGCGATAAGAATTAAAAATATAACGATAACACAATGCTACGCACCTACAGAAGACGCACAAATGAGATTAAAGACGACTTCTATGAACAATTAACAACAGTGTTAAACAACATAAGGAAGGGTGATATTACAATACTAATGGGTGATTTCAATGCTAAAATAGGATCAGACAATCAAGGTATAGAAGATATAATAGGGACACATGGCTGCGGAATTAGAAATAATAACGGAGAAGGACTCATAGATCTATGCCAAACATTCTAACTAATTATCGGCGGCTTGTTATTCCCCCATAAAGACATACATAAGTATACATGGACCTCACCAAGCGGTCAAACAAAAAACCAAATTGACCATATATGTATCAGCTGAAAATGGAGAAACACTCTGCAGGATGTCAGAAATAAGGTGCAGATATAGGAAGCGATCATGAATTAATAACCGAAGATGTTAGAATATGGCAGAAATACAAAAGAATATCACGAAAAAACATAAGAAGAAAGATAAACTTCCAAGAGCTCCGTAACATTGAAACAAGAAATAATATGGTAGAAACTGTACGCCAAACCCTCCCAATAGAGGGTTAAACACAATTCAGCCGCAAAGAAAATATGGATTTCCAATAACACCTGGAATCTAATCACACAAAGAAGCAGCCTAAAACAGTAATTGAATACCAATAACGCTATAAGACAACAATACATTAATATAGCTAAACAAGTCAAATGAGCTGCAAGAAGAGACAAAGGAACATACTTTAATGATCTCGCGAATAAGGCTGAAAAGCCTGCAACACATAACAACTCAAGAGAGCTATATAAAATCATGAATCAGCTCACTGGAAAAAAAACCAACTAAAATCACCCAATCAAAGACCAAAATGGTAAACTGATAACATGTCTCAAAGAACAAACCCGACGACACTTCGCATAAATCAGTAATATCTGCGATTCTATCCAAGAAGAAGTAAGACTAGAAATTCGCACAAATAACAACCACAACAATTACAACATGAGAATAAATAAACCGCCCAAAACAGAGATCAAAGAGGCAATGAGAAAGCTAAAAATAAACAAAGCCTCAGGCAAAGATGGTCTTCCAGCTGAAATTATAAAAATAGACCCAGAAACATCAGCCAAGCTGCTAAAACCTCACATCTCAATAGCATGGGATGTGGGTAGATTACCGGTCATATGGAAAAAGGGAGTACCAAGTGCGATAACTGGAGATGCATAACAGTGTTAAACACAATCTACAAAATTACAGCAACAATAATACAGACAAGGCTAGAGGAGAAATTGGAGAACCAAATAAGGGATGAACAAGCAGGATTCCACCACCATAGAAGCTGCATAGACCAGGTTAATATGCTCAGAATCATGGTTGAACAATCAATATTCGGTGAGCCCCATTATATCTGGTATTCATCGATTTCAAGAAAGCATTTGATTGTATAAGTAGAAAAGCCATATGGAATAGCACTTAGAAATCGAAATGGGTCGGAAAAATTAATATAAATAATACAGAACATGTATGAAAGGGCACAACTCTCAGTACTCCACAATGATACTGTAGAATTATTATTGGTACCAGCGAATCATTCCTCACCAACATAGGAAAATGTAAAACAGGATTGCCCACTGTCACCAATTCTCTTCATAGTAGTGCTAGATGACATCATGAAAGTGATCAGTCTCAAATGAACTGGAATAACATGGGCTCTCTTTAGGTAATTAGAAGACCTAGATTATGCCGATATGACATCTGCCTGCTATCGCATACAATAAATAACATGCAAGCTAAAATAGAACAACTAGTAACATTAGCTCGAAATATCGAGAAGACGAATGCAATGGTTGTTAACATCAACAACCCACGTCACCCGGTGGTGGTAAACAACAATAATAACACCACTCGAATATGTAGATAACTTCCACCACTTAGGCTGCATTATAAATAACAGCGGCAGCATAAACGATGACATTGAAAACAGAATTAAGAAGACCAGCACAATGTACGCTTACAACCAATATGGGAAAACACACAAATGTTCAGGGGTACAAAATTGAAAATATTCGGAACCTGCGTGAAGACCAACTTAACATATGGAAGTGAAACTTGGTTAGTTACGAACAACATCACAGAAAGTACAGGTTTTCATTAATAAGTGTCTAAGAATCATATTCGGAGTATACTGGCCAAATACAACACAGCAATAACAATGACCTATGGTAACAATGACCTATGGAAGCTTGCCAAAGTAGAATCGATTGGACAAGAGATGACATATGGAAGCTTGCCAAAGTAGAACCGTTTGATCAAAAGAAAAAAGTGGAGATGGATATGCCTCACACTTAGGAAGCCGCAAGAATGCATAGCCAAAGAAGCACTAGAATGGAACCCACAAGGAACCCGAAGACGAGGTCGGCCCAATAAGACCTGGAAGCGAACGATATTAGAGGAACTAACTTCAAAGGGACAAACATGGGAGGAAGCAAAAATAACTGCTCCGAATAGAGTCGGATGAAGATGCCTAGTAGATATGCTTCCAAGAGGGGCAATAAGGAAAACAAAAAAAAAATAATCCATCATATAACAAGAAATGTATTCAGAAAATATTTTTGGCGATTTTGCACAAACAAAATTGGAAAAAAAAATAATGATGCTGGCTATGGCTGTGATTCGCCTCGATTAATATCCCCTTTTAAAATATTTTTACCAAATTACTGTTACTGTAAATACTTTTTTGCCATTTTTAATATTTTCGTTTTAAAAAATTTAATAATTTTTAGAGAAATTTAATAAAAATTAAAGCAGACATTTTCGACTTTGGATAATTTACATTTAGTAGATTTAATTGTACCTGCTGCAAACTTCAATGTCAAGAGAAAACTATTTACCAGTTGTATGTGATATTGAAAACAAGGTTTTATATGGAAACAAATCTTCAGGATTAGAAAATATCTACCCTAAAAAACTAAAGCAATTTATAAAACTTGTCTGAAACTAGGCTACACGCCAGAATTATGGAGAGAATCTAAAGTGCCTTCTTTCTCAAGTAGAACAAGACTTGCTATAGCAACGAAACCCCTGCCGAACCAAGTTTGACATCATTGTGTTAAAGAGATAAAAAAAGATAGTGAAACTAGAATGATATGCCATTCCAGACCATCGATAAATAAACATGACTTGCATATATACTAGCAAATCTCAAAAGTAAATCGGTGGATATTTCCTTACAAAGGGGAGTCACCATCGGTTGTCTTATAGACAACACAGAAGACGCTTTTAATCTTAAAATAAAAAATGTTAGACAACCTCTTTATCGGGGAAGTAGAAAGCCTGCTCTTATAATAAATAGAATTTATGTTTGAAAGAAGAGCAGAAACATGTTCATTTCTTACATCTATAAAAAGAACAGTGATCTCATGAGCCCTACGGAGGGCCTAATCCTATCACCGCTCATATGAGACGATCTTCTACTGAACTTGACCATGACTGTATACTGGTTGTGGAAGAAGTTAACAATAACAATAATAATAATTAATAATAATAATTAGTAATAATAATAATTAATAATAATAATAATTAATAATAATAATTAATAATAAAATAATAATAAAAATAATAATAATTAATAATAATAATAATTAATAATAATTAATAATATTAATTAATAATATTAATAATATTTATAATAACAATAATTAATAATAATAATAATTAATAATAATAATAATTAATAATAATAATAATAATTAATAATAATAATAATTAATAATAATAATTAATTATAATAATAATAAATTGAATATTAATAATTTTAATTTGAACTCATTCAACTTTTATTAATATTTATTTAATTCATTTCTCTAAAAGAGCTTACACCTCATACAGAGTATATACATTTTTTAATTCATTCATATAGGTAAAAGCAAAGAACTTATAACACATAAAGAAGTTGCACGCCATATAAATTTCAACAAAACAATTTTTCTAAGGTGGTGCCTTTTAAGAGGTGCCTGTTAGGTGGTGCCTGTTACGCACCAAAATAAACAAACGTTTTTTACTTTGTGTTTTCTTTTACTAAGAAAAAAAGCAAAAATAATAAAAAATATTATTTTTGTATTTTATCAATCAATTTTAGGTCTTTCATAACCCAACTATAAGTACAAAAATCATTATTATAAAAGTATAAAATACATATATCTGTATGAAAAAATGTGTATATTAATATTTTAAAATTATTTTCATTCCCTCTACAAAATATACTTTTTTCTTTTAAATCAATGAAATATTTTCTAAGTACATAATTTTTATTGTATTAGTGTCGTTTGAATATTTTAAAAATTCCAACGTCAAGCTATTTAGTTTAATAGCAGATCGATATTTTATATCAGAATATAATAATCAATAGTTGATACAATCAAAAAGTTTATCAAACACTAATACTAAATATACTATTGAAATTGCAATTTCTTTTAAAACCGTAACAAGTAACACTATTAAAACCGGATGTTTCAATTATTGTTCTAATGGCGGCACTCACTGTTCTACTAAATATTTGTGTTGCTAATATAACTCTCACTTTTCAAAAGTATTCGGATTAATATGTTATCTAGTTAATTTGGTACACATCTCGGTTTTTCCATTTAATTGAACTTCCCATAATTCTATGAGAACTTTAAAGCTTATAATACCATTTTAATATTCTATCCAAACTTATTTTTTTAATTTTTAGAAAAATATTCTTCTAAACAATAATATAATAAAATTTTGTTGGCCTTCAAATATTATGCATGTGTTGTGTAGAGTTATTCTTTTTGAGATGAGATCTATAAAATATTACATTTTAAGATTATAAGAACAGCATTTTGCTTGTGATGTACTTACGTTAACAAAATAAAATCAATGTTTAGAGAAAAAAAAATCAGTTCGAAGACAATTAATTATGAACAGAATGAATGAATGAAAAAATAATTTTTTTGGTTTTCTTTTTCTTATGATTTTTATACCCGTACGATAGGATCGGGTATAATAAAATTACTCCTCCGTTTGTAACACCTCGAAATAAGCGAGCTAGATATACCTTCAAAGGTATGGATCGGATCAGAAAAAAATTCTAAGACTTTTGAGCCATGTCCGTCCGTCCGTCCGTCAGCACGCTAACTCAAAAACTAAGAAAGCTAGAATCTTGAAATTTACACAAAATATTCTGGGAGTAATTTGTAGGTTCCCTATTTTTTTTGGTTGAGTTTAGACCAAGCCTTAGGGTAGCTCTCGAACACCTAACTTTTAGATCCCCACATTTTTTTTGCAATAGAGCTATGAAATTTAACTACTGCTCACAAAAATATTAATATTATTTTTAATAACTTTTTTTTGTAGCCCACCCGTTACGGAGCTACAGCTCTCCAAAGGTTCAAAAAAGCTCTATATTTAAATTGTTATAGCACAAGTTGTATAAGGTATATCTTCATTTTGAAAACGCCAAACGATTACTACTTTTATTAGCTTTAAAAGTGTATATACAATAAATATATATTTGTGACATACGGTGTCTTAATTTACCGTTATGTGAAACTCAAATTTTGCAAAATCCTTCAACCCTTCTATCTTCTAAACGGTTTAAGTTGGAAACTTGAAATTTTGACAGATGTTAGATCTTTGAAAATAAGTATGAGTCATTTCAAAAATTTTTTTTGTATCACTCCCCGTTTACGAGCTGTAAGGGGTCAAAAACTGAAAATTTCTTATTTTTAAACACCTGTAAAATTTTTTTGAAGTAATACACAAAAATTAAAGCTTCAACATTATACTCTTATTTCTGTTAACAACTTTTCTTAATAATATAGGGTTACTTTATAATTGACGAAAGTGTTACTTGATTTTTTCAAATTTTCTAACAAATTTCTTTAACGAATTTTTTGCATTTTTTGTTACTCGATAATTTGAAATTGTTGAGGATATAATGCGTAGTACATAAAAATGTAAATAAATAAACAACATAATTTTTATTTATATGATATTAATATATATACATACTTATATAATATCATGTTTATTTACATATCGTATATGTCACTAATGAATGAATGATAAGAGTATAGATTTATATTATATAGCGCCGTATTTACATACATATATGTATTTTATATGTATGTAAATACGGCGGTTTTACTTATAAGAAATTATTCTGTCAATGGAATATTTAAATATAATATAATGTAATATTTAAAATTATATTTACTATTTTGTACTAAGTAAATTTAATATACATTTACCGCTTAGTATTAAATGGTACTATAGAATATTTGAAAAAGTTTTGGATTGATAATCGTTATGTGAAAGGTTAGAATCTGCTTTTGAAGAATGTACATATAAACATATAGTTTGAATATATGTACAACCCATAGTTCTAGAAATTATAAAATTCACCCACATTATTTTAAAATACTAAAATATTAAAAAAATAATATTGTGAGCAGAGTGACAGGCTGTGAACATACTAACGGTTCGTACGGGTATCTAAGAGTTGACAAAGGCAACTGTATTCTTCCTCGTTTTCTTTCCTTTTATAGCCCGCCCGTAACTGTCATAATTTGAAAAAATAAAAATATTTCCAATGCGACTTCTTTATGTGCTATACATATGTTCTTTGGTAAAAGTAAATAAATTGATTCATATAAACAAAAGTAAAGTAACAAAAACAAAAATTGAGATATTTTTAATTCAAATGTTTTTAAAATTGTAAACAAAAATATTTCAATAATACAGGAATAAATTTTTTTTTTTTAATGCATTTCTCTGCCACATAAATATGGACAGGAAATTACACATCCTTTCCTGTGCAGGCGTGGCTGTAAATGTCGTAAGGAGGAATAACTCTTACGGCGTGTATGGGGTTCGAACCCGCACTCCCCCGGTGTTTAAGCGTATTTTATAAGCTCTTACGCAGTAGCCCACCGAGGTGCCGAATAAAATTTAAATATAATATATTTTCATAACAATAAGTAGTTGAAATAATGATTTATCATATTTCCGAATGTAATCTATTATATAAAAGCCGTAAACGTTTTCAAAAATAACATAACATAACATGATATTTGATATGTATGAAAAAAAAGTAATGCTGCGAACAGAAATATACGTTAGGCTACTCTGATTGTTTTTAAATATTTTCAATAAGAAAGCGTAAAAGTCATTTCATTTTTATGTCAAATATTTATATAAATTATTAAGAAAGTCCTTAACGTTGATAACAGAAAAATAGAAAGAAAAAATTCAAATGTAAATATTGCGAAGAGTAATAAAAAATAAAGCAGGGTGTAAAACCAAAGCTTTTAAAGGAGCACAATTTAAAATATAAAATCGCAATAATATTTTCAATTAAATTTTGAATTTTTTCTCTAACATTTTCTGAATTTTATGCTTTCCAGCCAATAAAATGGATATATGAGTGAGTTTATGGGTATATATGTATAGTTATAGAATTATTATTTTAAACTACCACAATATCAATTAATAGCAACAATTATGTTTTTGAATGCTTATGAATGGACGGTAAACATAAACGAACAAAAAAAATTTAGAATGTTCTATATGTAATCTATTATATAAAAGCCGTAAACGTTGTTTGCAACAATAACGTAACATTTTTCATAGCAAAACTAATACTGCACATAACAGAAAAAAAGAATAAAGAAAATTTTTAATAACATTTATGTAACTACCTATATCATAATATAAAATCATAGAAAATAAATGTTTGCAACAATAAAAATGTTCATAGCAAAAACTAATACTGTACATAACAGAAAAAAAGAATAAAAAAAATTAAAAATTTGTAATATAACATTTATGTATAGCATATTAAATCATAGAAAATAAAGGTTTGTATGCAATAATAACAGTTTTAATAGCAAAAAATGCTACTGCACATAACAGAAAAAAGAATAAAAGAAATTCAAAATTCATATATGTATACATTTGTTGAATGTTAATTTAACATTGATATTTGATTGAAAAGTAATGCAGTGTGGAAAATCAAAGCTTTTAAAGGAGCACAATTTAAAATATAAAATCGCAACAATATTTTTAATTAAATTTTTAATTTTATATCTAACATTTTCTGAATTTTATGCTACAGTCAATATTAGGGTGTGGATGGAAGAGTACAGTTGCCTTTGTCAACTTTTATAAACTAGCTAGTTTATTTTGAGGTGTTACAAACGGAGGAGCAATTTTAATATACCCGATCCTATCGTACGGATATAAAAAATTTAGAATGTTCTATAGGTATAAAATTTTATTTTTTAAATAGACTGTATGTATAAATTTAATATTAAAAAATAAAAATAAAAGAAATACTTAGCGTAAATAACAGAAAACAAAAAACATTAAAATGTAATACTGGGAAGAAAAGTAAAAACTAAATAGGACAAAAAGAACAAAAATGTGATTTTGATTGTTTTTAAATATTTTTAAAGTCTATTTCTTACATATACGTACATGTGATATTTACCTACATAACAGAGAGAAAAAAAGAAATATTAAAATGTTATGCTATGAAAAGAAAGAAACGTACATCTGATATTTATGTACATAACACATAGAAAACGAGAAAGAATACAGTTGCCTCTGTCAACTCTTAGATACCCGTACGAACCGTTAGTATGTTCACAGCCTGTCACTCTGCTTACAATATTGTTTTTTTAATATTTTAGTATTTTAAAATAATTTGGGTGAATTTTATAATTTCTAGAACTCTCGGTTGTACATATATTCAAACTATATGTTTATACATTCTTCAAATTTTCAGTTTTTGACCCCTTACAGCTCCTAAACGGGAAGTGACACAAAAAAAAATTTCTGATATAACTCATACTTATTTTCAAAGATCTAACTTCTGTCAAAATTTCAAGTTTCCAACTTAAACCGTTTAGAAGATAGGAGGGTTAAAGGATTTTGCAATAATTCAGTTTCGCATAACGGTAAATTAAGACACCGTACAGCAGAAGTATATATTTATTATATACATGTTTGTAAAGCTCATAATAGCAACTATCGTTTGGAATTTTCAGATTGAACATATACCTTATAGAGCTTGTGTTATAATACTTTAAATATAGAGATTTTTCGAACTTTGGGGGGCTGAAGCTCCTTAATGGGTGGGGCTACAGAAAAAATAATATTGTCATAAAATTAATATTTTTATGATATCTATCAGCAGTTAAAATTTCATGGCTCTATTTCAAAAAAATTGTGGAGATCTAAAAGTTAGTTGTTCGGAAGCTACCCGAAGTTTTGGTCGGAGTTCAACCCAAAAAAATAGGGAACCTACAAATTGCTCCCAAAATATTTTGTGTAAATTTCAAGATTCTAGCTTTCTTAGTTTTTGAGTTAGCGTGTTGACGGACGGACATGGCTTAATCGACTCAGAATTTGATTCTGATCCGATCCATACCTTTGAAGGTACATCTAGCTCGCTTGTGTTACAAACGGAGGAGTAATTTTATTATACTCGATCCTATCGTACGGGTATAAAAACAAGGCAGTGTATAAACCAAAGTTTTTAAAGAGTCGCATTTTTAAGTAGAAATAAAGAACATTATAAAATTGCAATAATATTTTTATTTAAATTTTGAATTTTGATATGTAACGTTTTCTTATACATATTACATACTTTTGTATTTGGCTAGGAATTGTTATACATCTTATATTTTTATTTTTTTATATGCTTTTATATTAACTCGTCGGTGTCGGTTTATTTGTTTATTTATTTGTCATTCTGTTACGCTTTTTATTATGTTCGTAATCTGTTAGCAACATTTGTAAGTGTTGTATGGTGCAGAGGAAAGTGTGCAGGTTTCGAAAGTCAGGGTAATTCGGATCGAATCTAGTTCACATGCAATTTTTTTTTTTTTTAACTATCTATTTATCAACATTTTTTGAATAAAATATGTATATATTATGTATATAATATATGAATTTAAAACTTACATTTTTATCTCTTATTCATGCATACAATACACACACATATTTTTGATCTTTCCTCCTATAATAGTAAAATGTCGATGTCCATTGCATATGGTGTTTTGTATTAGCATATTTAGAAAAAACACAATCCATACATTTTTATGTATGTTGCTAAATTAGTTTGTTTTACAACATTTGTTGAGGATTTAAATCAAAATATTTGCTGTCAACATTCTTTAATGCATATTGAATATGCATAGTCTTAAAAATTAAGATTTTATGTTCGTAATCTGTTAATAAAATATTTAAGTGTTGTATAGTGCAGAGGAATGTGTACAGGTCTTGAAAGTGAGGGTTATTTCGTTTCAATGGAATTCGTGTAATGTATACTTTTTTTTTTTTTAACTAAAACATCAACATTTTTTAAATAAAATTTTATGTATAACAGATTCAAAACTTTATTTTTATTCTTATTCATGCATATAATACACACATATTATTTGATCTTTCCTCCTATAATAATTTAGTTCAATCAATCTTGATGTGCACATGTGTTTTGTATTAAGATTTAGCAAAACACATGTGCACATCAATATAGGTACATACAATATTTTTATATTGCTAAATTATTTTGATTTAAAACATTTATTTAGGATTTAAATCAGAATATTTGTTGTCAACATGCTTTATTGCATCTTGAATATGAATGGCGTTAAAAATTAAGGTTTAATGTGTTTTATTTAGGAACATTTATTATGTATATTGTGCATATAAGATATACATATAAAATTTTATTCAAAATAATTCCAATTGCCAAATTCAAACTACATCCATACATATATTATTTTTACATAGTTAAGAATATAATAAAAAGTAAAGATCATTACAAAATTATGCTTTCGCGCATTACGAATTACGATTTACAAACAAAATTTTGTCAACACAAAAAATTAAAACTACCTAAATATATATGTTTGTAAGTATGTATGTAGGTACTTACCTAATATTATGTTAAACTAATTTTCTAAATTATTTTGTTCCGCTCCATTTGTTTATAATTTAAATCAAGATATTTGTCAACATTTTTTTCTGCATGATCTTATTAAGAGATTACTAGGTAGGTAGGTGTTCAAGATTAGATGTTTGTTTGGATATACGATATACTACTAATACTATACTATAGAAATATACAGTAAAATACATTTATCCATATCATTTTCATAGGTACGTGTTAGAAATGTTGCTTCAACTAAAATTGGATTGTAATATTTATAATCACAGTATTTGGGTACATATTTTACTTTTCGAGGTATTCCATTATTTATGAAATACTGGAATAAAAAATGTTTCCTCTTGCTGTAATGGAATCGATTTAACTAATCTCTTAATTTACTTAAACATTTGTTTATATCAGAAACAATAATGTATGTGTGAATAAAAAATATCCCATATTTTTTTTAAGTTCAAATTATGTTTCTTTTAAAACTAAAAAGTATAAAATAAAATAATGTAAAAAAAAATTTTTTTAAAATATGCTTTTATCAAAACCGAATTCGCCCCCTAAAAAGTAGAAAATAAAATTGATTGCAAAACTTTAACTTTTTGGACTGTTATAATAAATATAAAAGTAAATTGCTGGAATAAAAAAAAAACACGAACCTCAAATTTCGCAGATTTTTATTTAACCTTATTGCAGCAATTTACTTTTATCTGCCACCCGAAGTTTTGGTCGGATCTCAACCAAAAAATATAGGGAACCTACAAATTCATGTAAGAATATTTTGTGTTAGTTTCAAGACTCTAGCTTTCTTAGTTTTTTAGTTGTCTTGCTGACGGACAGACGGAACGACAAAGCTTAATCGACTCAGAATTTTATTCTATCCGATCAATATCTTTGAACATATATATAGCTAGCTTATTTCGAAGTGTTACAAACCAAGGAGCAATTTTAATATACCCGATTCTTATAGTACGGGTATAATAAAATTTAAACAAAGTGCATTTCATTATTAGGTTGAAAAAATAAAAATTTAACCATGAAAGGAAATGGGTTAAAGGAAAAGGAAAGGAAATATTAAGGGAAAAAAACTGAACAGTGAATTAATATATATATTTAATTCAAGAAAAACAAATTTATAAAAAAGGAGAAAGAATACAGTTGCCTTTGTCAGCTCTTAGATACCTGTACGAACCGTTAGTGTGTTCACAGCCTTTCACTCTGCTTACAATATTATTTTTTTAATATTTTAGTATTTTAAAATAATTTGTGTGAATTTTATAATTTCTAGAACTATGGGTTGTACATATATACAAACTATATGTTTATACATTCTTCAAAAGCAGATTCTAACCTTCCATATAAAGATTATCAATCCAAAACTTTTTCAAATATTCTATAGTACCATTTAATACTAAGCGGTAAATGTATATTAAATTTACTAAGTACAAAATAGTAAATATAATTTTAAATATTATATTATATTAATGCGCACATAGTATATTTATATTGTTATAAGTGGCGATATATGCATTGCAATACTTCTTTAAAAATATTTCCATTCATAGAATAATTTCTTATAAGTACAATAAAATACATATATGTATGTAAATACGGCGCTATATAATATACATCTATACTCTTATCATTCATTCATCAGTGACATATACGATATGTAAATAAACATGATATTATATAAGTTTGTATGTATATCAATATTTTATAAATAAAAATTCTTCAAGCAACCGTTATGTTGTTTATTTATTTACATTTTTTTGTACTACGCATTATATCCACACCAATTTCAAATTATCGAGTAAAACAAAATGCAAAAAATTCGTTAAAGAAATTTGTTAGAAAACTTGAAAACATCAAGTAACACTTTTGTCAATTTTAAAGTAACCCTATATTATTAAAAAAAGTTGTTAACAGAAATAAGAGTATAATATTGAAGCTTTAATTTTTGTGTATTACTTTAAAAAAATTTTAACAGGCGTTCAAGTTACAGGTGTTTAAAAATAGTAAATTTTCAGTTTTTGATGCCTTAAAGCTCTTACACGTGGGTGATACAAAAAAAATTTCTGAAATGACTCATACTTATTTTCAAAGATCTAACTTCTGTCAAAATATCTAGTTTCCAACTTAAACCGTTTAGAAGATAGAAGGGTTAAAGGATTTTGCAATAATTCAGATTCGCATAACGGTAAATTAAGACACCGTATAGCATAAATATATATTTATTATATACATGTTTGTAAAGCTCATAATAGCACCTATCGTTTGGAATTTTCGATTGAAGTTATACCTTATAGAGCATAACACAACAATTTAAATATAGAGATTTTTCGAACTTTGGGGGACTGTAGCTTATTAACGGGTGGGGCTACAGAAAAATTAATATGATCATAAAATTAATATTTTTATGATTAATATTTTTATGATATCTATCAGCAGTTAAAATTGCATGGCACTATTTCAAAAAAAATGTGGAGATCTAAAAGTTAGTTGTTTGGGAGCTACCCGAAGTTTTGGTCGGAACTCAACCAAAAAAAAAGGGAACCTATAAATTGCTCCCAAAATATTTTGTGTAAATTTCAAGATTCTAGCTTTCGTAGTTTTTGAGTTAGCGTGTTGACGGACGGACATGGCTTAATCGACTCAGAATTTGATTCTGATCCGATCCATACCTTTGAGATATTCCGAAAGATCTGAAATAAAAACATTAAACAGAAGCGGGCCTAAATGGCTGCCTTTCGGTACACCGGAAGTGACCCCGATGGTGTTGGATAATACACCACGAAATTTAGCATTTTGAGTTCTTTCTATAAGATAAGAATTAAGCCACTCAAGATATGAACCCGAAATGCCAAAAGTTGATAGTTTGTTTAGCAAAGTGAAATGATCTACACGATCGAAAGCTTTGCTAAAATCAGTGTAAATTGCATCAACTTGGTACCCTTTCTCCATTTGATTCAGGATTTCAGATGTATAAACCATCAGGTTCGTAGTAGTTGAACGACCTTTTCTGAAACCATATTGTTGTTCATTTAGTTTTGCATTTATGATAGGAGTAATTCTATCAACGACAATTTTTTCAAATAATTTAGGTATAGTCGAAAGGATTGCTATACCTCGATAATTTTCCACCGATGCTCTATCCCCTTTTTTAAAAATAGGGGTTAAGTGGGAGGATTTCCACTTTTGTGGGAAAATCCCAATTGAAAGTGACTTATAATATAAAATTATATAAAAAATCCCAATTGACGCTCTTGAAAATAAAATGAAGAGGGAAGATTAGACTGTGAGAGCAATTATGTAAAACGAATGGAGGAATTAAGTCCTGACCAGCACCCTTTTTTACTTGCGATAAACTTGTTGAAAATGATCAGAAAAGTATATTTCTTTCTTATTTCGAGGTGTTACAAACGGAGGAGTAATCGTACGGGTATAAAGATACAATTATAAATCTTATTCTATTTATGTTTGCTATAATGAAAAATGTAAAAGTAAAATAAATTTGTCTATTTCTGAAAACGCTCTTAGGAAACCACTTGGCTTTATTAAACATAACCATCATAACCAAGAAGCTTTGTATAATGAGCTTGCAACTTTAAACAAAATAAAATTACAGTGTCAGGAAACATCGGTAATTTTAAACAAACCGAATGCATTAAGTAGTATTCGATTAATATTTAATACAGTATGTTGTTAGTAAGTTTAGTATTAAAAAAAAATTTAATTGCAACTGTAAAAGTAATAATTCGTAATTTTTTACAGTAATGTAAGTAATAATTCGTAATTTCTTTTAATTTAAATTTTTGTTTAAATGCGTCGAGGATTGCAGAAAATAGCAAAGTCCACATTTGTATGCGATTTTAAAAAAATTGCAGATGTTTTAACTGGTTTTATCGAATTTAATGGAAGAATTTGGTATGAGTAAACATGAGGAGCCAAAACTTTTCTTCCAAGGATACGTTATAAATGAAAAATTTTCCTACTGCATTTTCTATTCGAAAACATTTTGTGACCTCATGCTAGAAAATATTGAAACATCTGAAAGAAAATTTCCCATAGATGGTACTTTTAAAATTGTACCATTTAGTAGTTTTTGTCAACCTCTAATAATTCATATAGAATATTTTCAACAGGTACTTGCAGAAAATTTTAATAATAATTTAAAATAATTTAATAATAATCTATAATAATATTACAATAAAGTTTTTTAACCAAGCAGGTTTAACATTGCTTTTTTTAACTAATAGGATAGGGGAAAATAACAAAGAGAAATAAAGAGGACAAAATTATTATTTTTGAGATTTTTTTTTTATTTTTGTTTGTTTGTTGTTTCTCTTTTTTTCGGCACTTCAAGTTTCATTTACATAGTACTTATAATATGACACAAATTAGTTATTATTTTTTCATTCAATGTTCTGAAGAAAAAAGAAGGAAATAACAACAAAGTCAATTTTGTGTTATGCAAAAAGCGAAGCAAAGAAAAAGAGTACAAATTCCAAAGAATAGAATAATGATGAGTATGTATACATACATTATACATACTACAAAATAGTAATATCAAATATGTATAATGTATCCATGCTCTTTTCTATGTTTATACCCGTACGATAGGATCGGGTATAATAAAATTACTCCTCCGTTTGTAACACCTTGAAATAAGCGAGCTAGATATACCTTCAAAGGTATGGATCGGATCAGAAAAAAATTCTAAGTCGATTGAGCCATGTCCGCCCGTCCGTTCGTCCGTCAGCACGCTAACTCAAAAACTAAGAAAGCTAGAATCTTGAAATTTACACAAAATATTCTAAAAGCAATTTGTAGGTTCCCCATTTTTTTTGGTTGAGTTCCGATCAAAACTTCGGGTAGCTCTCGAACACCTAACTTTTAGATCCCCACATTTGTTTTTAAATAGAGCTATGAAATTTTAACTGCTGATAGATTTCACAAAAATATTAATTTTATTTTTGATAACGTTTTTTTGTAGCCCCACCCGTTACGGAGCAACAGCTCCCCAAAGCTCTATATTTAAATTCTTATAGCACAAGTTGCATAAGGTATATCTTCATTTTGAAAACGGCAAACGATTACTGCTTTTATTAGCTTTAAAAGTATATATACAATAAATATGTAGTTGTGGCATACGGTGTCTTAATTTTCCGTTATGCGAAACTAAAATTTTCCAAAATTTTTTAACCCTTCTATCTTCTGAACGGTTTAAGTTGGAAACTTGAAATTTTGATAGAAGTTAGGTCTTAAAAAATAAGTATGAGTCATTTCAGAATTTTTTTTGTATCACCCCCAGTTTAGGAGCTGTAAGGGGTCAAAAACTGAAAATTTCCTATTTTTAAACACCTGTAACTTGAACACCTGTTAAAATTTTTTTGAAGTAATACACAAAAATTAAAACTTCAACATTATACTGCTATTTCTGTTAACAACTTTTTTTAATAATATAGGGTTACTTTATAATTGACGAAAGTGTTACTTGATTTTTTCAAATTTTCTAACAAATTTCTTTAACGAATTTTTTGCATTTTTTGTTACTCGATAATTTGAAATTGCTGAGGATATAATACGTAGTACAAAAAAATGTAAGTAAATAAACAACATAACGGTTGCTTGAAGAATTTTTATTTATAAGATATTGATATACATACAAACTTATATAATATCATGTTTATTTACATATCGTATATGTCACTGATGAATGAATGATAAGAGTATAGATGTATATTATAAAGCGCCGTATTTACATACATATATGTATTTTATTGTACTTATAAGAAATTATTCTATGAATGGAAATATTTTTGAAGAAATATTGCAATGTATGGCGATATACTTATAACAATATAAATATAACATGTAGATACGCATTTACAGATACACATAATATTTAAAATTATATTTACTATTTTGTACTTAGTAAATTTAATATACATTTACCGCTTAGTATTAAATGGTACTATAGAATATTTGAAAAAGTTTTGGATTGATAATCGTTATGTGGAAGGTTAAAATCTGCTTTTGAAGAATGTATAAACAATAGTTTGAATATATGTACAACCCATAGTTCTAGAAATTATAAAATTCACCCAAATTATTTTAAAATACTAAAATATTAAAAAAATAATATTGTAAGCACAGTGACTGGCTGTGAACATACTAACGGTTCGTACGGGTATTTAAGAGTTGATAAAGGCAACTGTATTCTTCCTCGTTTTTTATTGCATGCTCTGAAGAAAAAAGAAAAGAAAAAAATAACAACAAAATCAATTTTGTGTCATACAAAAAGCGAAGCAAAGAAAAAGAGTACAAATTCCAAAGAATATAATAATGAGTATGTATACAACATTACCAATACTACAAAATAGTAATATCAAATATGTACTGTAATATATCCATACTCATTTCTATGTTTTTTCATTGGATGTTCTGAAGAAAAAAGAAAAGAAAAAAATAACAACAAAATCAATTTTGTGTTATACAAAAAGCGAAGCAAAGAAAAAGAGTACAAATTCCAAAGAATAGAATAATGAGTATGTATACATTATACATCTGTGATATTACTGTACTATATTGAAAATCAAATAGTGCATGTGAATGTTTATCTTTTACATGCAAAACTTTTTTTCTTGCCTTTGCCATGCAGAACTGTGTGAATTGTGATTTTCAAGCTCTGAAGAAAAAAGAAAAGAAAAAATAACAACAAAATCAATTTTGTGTTATAAAACAGCGAAGCAAAGGAAAAGAGTATTAGTGCTTTTTTATTTTATTTTCTGGTAGCAAAATGAAAACCAATGTACTTATGTATGTATTTTATTTTTTCCGCATTTGGCTAAAGGTCTTAACTCTAAACGACCCACAATTTGTGGGCCACAAAGCCAAATAAAAAAAATAAACAAACCCGTAGTAATAAGGATGAGTGGTTGTTTATGATAACAGTTTGTTTAATATTTCAATTTTTATGATTTTTCATAAATCTTTAATAAGTACATACTTATGTATGTATGTCTCAAAATAAACAATATATCCGATGTTAGGTATGAATTGTCGTTTTTTGATAAATTGTATTTTTCTAAACTGTAGCTGTCTATTATATGAATTTGTATGCAATATAAGATTTAATAACACATTAACAGGGGCCCCTAGTATTTTTAATAATTTAGATATTTTTAATTTTTCCAGATATTTTCAATTTTTTTTTGTTTTAATGACAAATAAAAGTGAAGACTGTTATAAAGATTTATTTAATTATATTGAAAATAATATTATTAAATTAGACCCCAAATCAATCATGACAGATTATGAGTCAGCACTAGAAATGCATTAAAAATAGTGTATCCAAATACTGAACACAATAATTGGTGGTTTAATTTTTGTCATGCTTTGATAAAAAGATTGCAAAGCAAACGTAAAAATTTACTACGCTTTCTAAAGCAAAATGAGGATGCAAAAATTACTTTCAAAAAATTATAATCTTTACCTCGATTGCCAGCATCTAATATTTTATGTACTTATGAAAAAAATTAAAAATCAAATAAGAACATTTGATACAAATGGAAATGTCAGCACATTTTTAAAATATTTTGAAGAACAATGGTTACATCGTGTAAATTGTTGTAATTGTAATATTTATCATGTGTATATTTTAAGTGTAATATAATTTTTAATATTTTTAGGAAAATTCGAATACGATTTTTCTTTTTAAGAAAGAAACAAGAATAACATCTAGTTTACAGGTTTATAATGGTGTTATGGTAGGTTCAATCGAGAAAAAAGGAAACTTTATTAAGTTTATAAAATTCATTCAACAGGAAGAACTCATTAAAAGTAGCGAATTCAAACAACTTGTTGCTAATGGAGGTTTAACTACAAAAAAACAACAAAAGAAATCAACCAGTGCTAAAAATTATAAAATAATGAATGCTTTTATTGCCGTGGAAAAAGGCAACATTACATGATTATTATTTCTGAAAAGGATTGTCTCAAATGTAAACGAAATATCCCATGAAGAATCTTTAAATAGAATTTGTGATGACACTGTATCAAATATTGATTCTAATGAAAGTGACAGTGATATAGATGAATCTATTGACAGCAATATGAATACTTCAGCTTCACTAGCAATAAACATAAATAATAACGATTGCATTATTTGTCAAGAAATGCGACCAAATGTAGTTCTTATGTTTGTAGTTCTAGTTTCTTGTAGTAGTCTTGTATTTCTCTGTTTCTTTTTTTCTTCAATTGATGTTTAAGTTGAAATAAATAAATTATATTGAAATAAAATATTTAGGCCCTACTCATAACCTACATTAATTTTTAGAAGACCTGGATATCGAAATACTTAAATGGGTTTGTACGAATTGTAAATGTATTGTGAGTATAAGCTACGAAAAATGACATAAAGATTTTTTTGTTCTTTTCTGTTTTTGTTTTTGTTTAATAAAAATGCCCATTTTTAACAATTTTCTTTTCGAGTTTTCGATATGAAATATTTACACAAACATTAAAATAAACTTTCGGATTTTTTCTCTAGCATCCCAAAATTTCAGGTTTCAACTCGAAATTTTCAACATATTTTCAGAAAAATAAAATTTTTAGCATTTCATATCGCCGCCATTTAATACTCTCAAAATATAATGAGAGTACACAATTTTAATAATTTTAGTGAACATAACCTAATAATTTAAAAGCTTCATAATAAATTGTACTGCAAATTTGGTAAATATATTTTAGTTCAAACTAAGTTTTTATATAAAAAATTATAATTAGTTCGAAGTTTTTTCTTGTTGCCAATAAAAAATTAATTCAATTATTTAGTGCCTTGTATTGCCTATTTTAATAATTTCCTTAAATAAAATGGGTGGAAAATGTTCGATTCTTGGATGTAAACTCAATTATAATAATAGAACGATATCTGTCGCTACTATTAAATTTCCGAATAAAGAGTCTTTGAGAAGAATAAAAGAGCCTTGGATAAGCGCTGCACAAAGATCAGACTAGCAACCAACCGCCTATAGTTTCATATTGCATTTTTCAGAATGGGTCTTTTAAATTAAATAATGATCAAAGTCCGGTTTTAATGCCAGATGCAGTTCCAAGTATTTTCACCAATTACTTGATAATTTAATGGAAACGAATAATAAAAAATTACGCGAGGATAATACAATTTTAAATAATCTAATTTAATTTTAAATATTAGTAAAAAAAATAGATTTAAAGGACTGGAAATTATATAAAGGTCAGAATAATATTGTTTTATATATTTTAATAGAAAATAATCACTTTAAATGTGATTGTAAATTTAGAATAATGATTAATTACGATCTAAGTTATCTATTTCACAGGCAATACAGAAACAAAACAATTTAAAAATATTGAATGATATTGAAAAGATCGAGAAATTAAATATTATTATTGACCAAATTAACCTTTTAGATATGAAGGTACCTAAATATAGTTGTGATACCATCGTAATGTAATTTGTAATTTTTGCCCACTCAAGTTCTATTATCTCTAATTTCCTTTTCTTTCTTATTCTATTATCTCTAATATCCTCTCTCTTCCATCCGGTCGGAAAATATCGATTTTTGTGATATTTTTTTTTGCTTTTTAGTTTTAATATTGTTTTGTCGTGAATGAATTATTTTATTTTTATTTAATTAATTTAACTTCGTTGTTAAATATGAAATATATAATTTTTTTTTTGTTAAAAAATTATTTATTTATTTTATTACTATATTGAAATGAAATCTTCAAATCCCACACACGTCGTAAGAGTTATTCCCCCCTTACGGCATTTACAGCCAACCCTGAAAAGTAAAGGAAATTTCGTGTTCACATTTATGTAGAAACTTATGAATTGTTTCCTAAAAATATAACAATACTTGTCACAAATAAGGTAATTGTACTTTTTATATTCTGTACTTTTTTTAATTCTGGACTTTTATATTAGAATGCAGCTATGTTCTGTATGTCAAGCCTATGTTTTACTTTTATATTTTGAATTGCATTTAGAATTTTAACGTTAATATTTTTATACTATGTACTATTTTATGTTATGTATTAATTTTATACAGCTAATTTTCTTAGTATAAATAGAGGCGCAAAATTGTATTAAAGGCACTCTAAAAAGTAAAGTCAATAAATAAAGGATAAAATCTGAAAAGAAATAATTTGGAGAAAACAAAACTGAAAAAAAAAGGAATTTATATATTTGCTCAAATTAAAAAAAAAAGAAAGGATTTAATATTAGAATTTAATTTTATTTTAATTTTTTTTACAATAATAAATGGTTGCAATATTTTTTTTTTCATCTTAAAATAAATTGAGTTTTTTTTATTTTGCCTTCTTAATCTATGGGTTATATTAAGACAACCCTACATGGTGTCAGAAGTAAACTAATAAAATTGTATGAAGCAAAATCACTAGGTGAATTAAAAGCAAAATTTTTAGTTTACAAAAACATAAAAGATGCTCAAATGCTTAGCCAGAATCAGACATCACATAAATCTCATTTCAAATCTCGTCAAAATTTTACTACCAGTAATCAACAGAAGACCAGGTGCAAAAATTGTGGTGCTCTGTCACATTTGGACCACAATTGCCCAAATAAAGAAAAAGGAAAAAGGTGTTTCAGTTGCAATCAATTTGGCCATATTTCACCACAATGCCCAAAAAGGTCAGCAACCACAAGTAAAAATGTAAGAAGAATCAACAGCGAGAACAAAATTCCGGTCATAATAGAAAACAAGGGTTTTAACGCATTCGTCGACAATGGTAGCGACGTGTCACTTATGCAGCAAACAGTACAGGAGTTAATTGGTGTACAGCTAAGTAGTAAAAAACAGACTACATTGAAAGGGTTTGGGAACAACACTTGTTCAACATTGGGTGCGTGTACGGTTAAGGTGAAGATTAAGTCAACAACCCATGAAGTGCAATTTGAAGTTGTTCCTGACCACTACATGTCAGATAATATTATTTTGGGTCAAAATTTTTTGGAAAAAGTAATATTAGTCATTGACAAAGGTAAAGTAATCATAGAAGAGTACGAAACGATCAGAAAAACAAGCGAAGAATGGAGAGAAGATGAAATTTTACAAATAAATATAGAAGCCCTACAAAAGGATAATGAAGAATTAAATATTAATTCAAAAAACCCAGTATCAACAAAAATTGTACTTGATTTGGTCAACGCATATGAACCAAACAAAATGGTCAAATCAAGTGTGCAAATTAACATAGTCCTGCAAGATAAAGTCCCCATATACCAAAGAGCAAGTAAGCTAGCATTGACCGAGCGTGAAGTCGTGAAAAATCAGATAAAGGAATGGTTGACAGATGGAATCATAGAAGAAAGCATTTCGGATTTTGCTTCACCAATAGTTTTAGTAAAAAAAAAAGATGGATCAAGAAGATTGTGCGTGGATTACCGGAAATTAAACGGCAAGATTATCAAAGATATGTTGGAGAGATTGTATGGTGCAACTTTGTTCACAACATTGGACTTGAAAAATGGATTCTTTCACGTTGATGTACATCAAGAGAGTCAAAAATACACATCGTTCATAACACCAGATGGTCAACACCAGTTCAAAAAAGTCCCATTTGGTTTATGCAATTCACCAGCAGTTTTTCAAAGGTTTGTAAACACAGTTTTTCATAAATTAATTCACCTTCACATATACATTGATGATTTGATAATTCCAACAACTACAGAAGAACAAAATTTAGAAATTTTAAAAGAAGTACTTCAAGTAGGAAAAGAAAACGGCCTTACCTTTAAGTGGCAAAAATGTATATTTCTGGCGTTATCAATAAAGTTCTTGGGTCATATAATTGAAAATAGATCTATCAAACCATCGGATGAAAAGATACAAGCGGTCAAATTTTTCCCAACACCTAGATCAATAAAAAATGTTCAAAGTTTTTTAGGCCTGACAGGATACTTAAGCAAATTCGTAAAGAATTATTCAACAATAGCGAAACCACTATCCGACCTGCTAAAAAAGGATAGAAAATTTTACTTTGGAGAACGTGAAGCTGAAGCATTCGAAACACTAAAACAAATTTTATATAATGAACCAGTTTTAAAGCTTTTCAACCCCAACCTGGAAACCGAATTACACACAGATGCGAGTTTTGAAGATTATGGTGGCATATTGCTGCAAAACATCAAGGTAATTTTCACCCGGTTTTCTATATAAATTTTAAGGCAACGCAATCTCAGAAGAACTATACAAGCTATGAGCATGAAGTACTAGCAATTGTGAAATACTTAGAAAAGTTACGAGTTTATCTACTAGGTATGAAGTTCAAGATATACGCGGATTGCAAAGCTTTTCAAGCCACCATGAATAAAAAAGAAATAATAACGAGAGTTGCAAGATGGGCCATCATGTTACAAGATTTTGATTGCACTGTGGTACACCGCTCTGGGTCTGCTATGAGACACGCTGATGCTTTAAGCCGACAACCAGTGGTGTTGAGATTGGAAGATGGGATACTAAAACGAATAGAAGCAGCTCAAGTAAGTGACAAATTTTGCAATCTAATTATTACAATTTTAAAAGAACGCGAGTACGAAAATTTCAAATTGAGACACAACATTCTATATAAGTTTGTAAATGGTTCATATTTATTGGTCGTACCAAAAACTCTGGCTGAGGAACTAATTGGCCAGGTTCACAACAAAGGTCACATAAATAAAAAACAAGTAGCTACAATTCTTAGCCAAGATTATTTCATTCAACATTTAAATGCCAAAGTGAACTCATTTGTGGACAACTGTATTCCATGCATCCTAGCAGCAAGAAAAGCCTCCTAAATCCAGCAAAAAGGAGGGCCTCCTAAATCCAATCGATAAGGGTGACGCTTCACTGGATACGTATCATGTTGACCATGTTGGCCCATTAACGTCCACTGCAAAGAATTATAAATATTTGGTCATAGTAGTAGACGCGTTCACAAAGTTTATTCGAGGTTATGTTTGGAACTGTTATGAAAAATAAATTCGATTTTGAACTAAACAAGCAAATGGAAGCACTATTCATCGAAGCTTATGGTGAAGAAAGAAACGAAATACGTAAATAAGCACGAGAAAATATTCTGAAAATTCAGCAAGAAAATGTCAAAACCTACAAAAAGTTTAGAAAAGTGGCAAGAAAATATAAAATGCATGACTTGGTAGCCATACAAAAAAACACAATTTGGAAATGGTCTGAAGCTGTACCCGAAGTTTCTAGGGCCGTATGAGGTAATAAAAATAAAGCGACACGATCGATACGATGTAACAAAGGTTGGGAATCACGACGTGCCTAACAACACTTCTACTGTTGCCGATTTTATGAAGCCATGGGTCACTGATGAATCGGATAATGACAGCGGGTCAGACGATGAGCAGGATGGCCGAGTGTAGAAACTTATGAATTGTTTCCTAAAAATATAACAATACTTGTTTATTAGTAACAAATAAACACAAAACATTACCTGATGCGGTCAAGTCATCCAGTAGTCCACCCGTCGGGTCATCCGTCCAGCAATGAATTTTTTCATAATCCATTATTATGTTCATAATCCATAATCCATTAAATGTTATTATTATTTGTAAACATTTTGTTTACCTTTTATGTTGTTTTGAATTGAATTTGAATTAAAATTTTGAATTCTCAAAACCTTCAGTTTTGACAAATAAGGCAATTGTACTTTTTATATTCTGTATTTTTTTAAATTCTGTACTTTTATATTAGAATGCAGCTATGTTCTGTATGTCAAGCCTATGTTTTACTTTTATATTTTGAATTGCATTTAGAAATTTAACGTTAATATTTTTATACTATGTACTATTTTATGTTATGTATTAATTTTATACAGCTAGTTTTCTTAGTATAAATAGAGGCGCAAAATTGTATTAAAGGCACTCTAAAAAGTAAAGTCAATAAGTAAAGGATAAGAATTGTATATGAAGAAAGGAAGAAAAGAAAATAATTATAAAATCTGAAAAGAAATAATTTGGAGAAAGCAAAACTGAAAAAAAAAAGGAATTTATATATTTGCTCAAACTAAAAAAAAAAGAAAGGATTTAATATTAGAATTTAATTTAATTTTAATTTTTCTTACAATAATAAATGGTTGCAATATTTTTTTTTCATCTTAAAATAAATTGAGTTTTTTTTTATTTTGCCTGCTTAATCTATGGGTTGTATTAAGATAACCCTACATTTATGTGGCAGAGAAATGTACTAAAAAAAAAAAAAATTTAATATTTTTTGTATATAATATATATATGTATATTTTTTTTTATTATTTTAGTTTGTCTTCAGGCGATACCCCTTTAAAAAAAATTCCAACGCAGTAAAGAATAATCAGCTGTCTCCACCACAGGACCGACCGCTATTATACGAAAAGTATAAATCCAAAATTTATAGATTTTTTTTATAATAATTTATATCAAATAACTTCTAAATAATTTAACATAATTTTTTTTATTTAATAACAATAATAATGCAATGAAATCGTAAAAATATATGTACATATGTACATTCATTCACACATCCATTTACACACATTATATGTATGGAAATGTACATGATTTTTTCTTTCATTCAAAAATATTAGAAGTACAAAATAATAAAAACTCTAAACAAATACAAAACAAACATAAGATTAAAAACCGTTTAAATTTTGCGTCATCAACAATATGCAATATGCATTATATAAATTTTCAGAGATATAAAAAAAAACAAAAAAATTTGTTCATATAAATTCATATGGCGTATATGAAATTTGGACTTAAAAAAAATTAAAAAAATTAAAAAAACCTTAAAGTTGGTCGGGATTAAAAAATGTTCTATGGCAAAGTTGTTGCTCTTTACTTGTTATTAAAAATGGCAGTAGTAAACTACTACTTCCGGTTCTCCGATTTGCTCTAAAAGCTTATCAATGCAAGATATTTGTATCAAAACCTTAAATATGAAATTTCAAAAAATTCCGGTCAGTCGTTCAGACTGTACACGTACCTACAGACATACCCACACACACATACACACATATAGATATCATGCTACAAAAATGTTTACAGCCTTCTCCACACCGGAGTAGTGCAAAAATCTCGGGTACAAATTTTTAGTATGAAAACAATACCTACCTTATACATTAATGTATGCGGTCGGTAAAAAAAAAGTAAATCGCACACAGTAAAAACTCATACATACTCATATAAATGATCAATAGTGTACACAGAAAAGCGAAGGGTGGATAAATAAAATAAAACGACAAAGAATTTTTTTTCTTTTGATTTTTCGTTTTTCTTGTTTCTTAAGGCAGTTCAAAAATTCTTTTTGTTCTACTTGAATATTCTTATAAGTATACATATTAATTGATCAAGATATACTGGTTTATTATAATTACGGGTTTTAGAAATTTCAACCGCGGCTAAGTCGAAAGTGAAAGACAATAGACTATGAAAGTTAGGTTTTGATATGAGACCCCGAACTTCTAAACACTTTCCTTTTTTTCCAAACTGGTTGTTATTCTAACATCTCTTCTTTTATCAACATTTTTAATGGTCTTAGCGAATGCGGAATCGTTCATTAACTTGAAAAAATCTTTTTTGAATGGATTTTTTACGTTTGTTCTATGAAAGTTATTTAAGTCAAGATACTTTTTTAACCAATAACTTTCTTTAAATTGCTATACTATGAATCTTTTTTAAGATTAAACCATTTTTAGACATTGTTTAAGATTTCTGTAATGAATAATGTTTAAAACAATGTAGAATTTATAAACTAATTTAAAAATATTAAAAAGCTTTTATAAAATTTGTTTTATTAAATGAACTTAATCTTAAACTTGATTAAATAGTTAGTATAAAAAAATTGAAATTGATTTAAATAGGATAGAATTATTATTAAAAAAAAATTAGCTTAATTATTTTTTTCTTTCTTAAACAAAAATTATGTTTTTAAGAAATGATGTTTGAAACAATGTAGTTTAAAATTTTTGATTTGAGTGAGTTTAAAAGCTAATTTAAAAATACTAAAAAAGTTTCACAATATTTATTTTAACTAATTATTTTTAAAAAAAATATCCAAATACAAGTATCTTAGTAATTTAAAAATACTAAAAAAGTTTTATAATATTTATTTCAATTAATTATTTTTAAAAAAAATATACAAATACAAGTATCTATCTAAGTTAAATAAATTTTATTTATAAACATGACCTAATAATGCATAAATGTTAAAGCATGTAAAAAATAAAAAGTAAGTAAAGAGTAAAAATAAAAAAAAATTTAAATGTTACATTATATACTAAATAAATTTAATGCTTATAAACTTTTTGATTTGATTACTAAATTGTGTATTATTATTTAAAAAAAAACTTATTACCTGCTCTAATGAAACACTATTTAAAAACTGAAATTTACACTTCAAAATAATTTTATAAAACAAACACCTTTTTAGCACATTTCCAAAAAAATTTTGAAAAAATGTGCCTATTAGTTTCATTCTGTCCGTCCTTCTACACCGTTACTTCTACACCGTTAAAGATAGAGATAAAAATTGTAACCATGGGTAGCTCTCATAATGGAACAACATGGTTAGGTCTCATAATGGAACAACTTTTTCATGTAGCCCCATCCATCAGGGAACTACAAGCCCTCAAACTTTGAAACATGTTATGTTTCAAAACATGTTAACTTAAATATATAGGCCAAATCATAGCACCGACGTTGGCGAAACCAATAAACGAACTAGTGGAAGCAGGATCATTTCCAGCCATATGTAGAGAAACCTAAGGGGAGTAGCAAAAGCGAATAAGGGAACTACAGACCTATAACACTGATAAACAACATAGGAAAAATTTGTGAAAAAATCTTGAACTCAAGGATAAAAGAGTTTTTCACAAAAATAATTGGGTTCAACGATAATCAAGTCGGCTTTCAAAAAGCATGTAGCATAGAAATGGCGACAACAGAAGTAATAAGATACATCAATGACCTAACGGAAGAAGGATATTTCACGGCAGCAGTTTTTATCGAATTGCAGAAAGCCTTCGACACCGTACACTAAGAAACACTACTGGAGAAGTTAGATGGACTTGGGTTACGAGGAGGGGCAAAGCAACTTTTGCCACAAGGATCAGTAAGACCCAACATTATATCTCTTACATATACAAAATATGAAGGAAGTGGTGCTAGCGGGCAAATAAATAATTTTTGCGGACGACGCGTGTCTGCTATACAGAGCGAGAAACAAGCAACAAATGGAAGACCTAACAAACGAAGACCTCACCAAATTTTATAATTGGAGACTCGGTAATAAGCTCATTCTGAACAGCACAAAAACAAAATGGATGATATTAGCTCCAAAAATGGCCTTAAGTTTTACACTAAATATAAGCATAATCGGGGATAACATCGAGAAGTTCACAAAATTCAAATACTTGAGGGTTCTAATGGAAGAAAAATTGAAATGGGATCAACATGTGGAAGGATTCATCAATAAAATAGCGCAACTAGTAGGAGCGTTAAAAAGAACAAGAGTAAAATTATCAAGTGAAGCGGCATATCATGTTTACATCGCAAATATTAAATCAATAATTCTATACAACATAACTTGCTGGTCGAATTGTCCGGCGTACGTAATAAAGCAGGTACACGTGCTAATTAGCAGAGCCATACGAAGATTATTTAGCTATGTGGGGGAAACACATACGGATGAATTATACAGGAAAACAAATTTACTCGACATACATCGTCTCATAAAACAAGAAAAAGCAAAATATATATTCAAAATAAAATACAAATTGTTCAAAACTAACATCGACAATTACCGAGACAAGGAGATAATCATACATACAACACAAGATTAACAGACCATACTATCACGCGTCTTACAAGACACGAATGCATCAGGAGCAACCTTTTATTTTTATTTGTAAGAATTTTCAACGCACTTTCAATTAGTATTAAACATCAACAAACGCTGGATAAATTCAATAAAGAACTAAAAAAATACTTGCACGACATACAAAACTCACTGGGTGATCATCGGGAACATTAGGAGCAGGGCAGAGGGCACCAGTCAACATTATATAACGAGCGGCAATCATTCATCATACAAATAAATAATAAAAAAATCCAACCTAAAAACCTAAAAATAGGAAATAGTTAATGCACTAATACTAATTATCTCTACTATGTATTTTGTTTATATAAAATACAAACTATTTAACATTCTGACCGCCTTGATATCTTATGGAACAAAATGACAACATATCATAATGATGTGATGGTATCAATTTTACTATTGCTTCAAAATATATAAAAAAGTTATTTATGTATGTATGTGTATACTAATTGAACTAGGTTTGTTACAACTTTGTAAGCTTGAATGTTTCTGTGTGCATAATGAATTGCCTGAAAATACAACAATATAGAAATCGGTATGATTATTTTACTTATAAACAAAAACATTTTTTTATCTAATGCTGCTGCATTTTTTGTAAAATTTTTATTGACATGAAATATGATTGTTGACATGGTATTTTGGTTGATTATTGATATGATATAATATGCAGGTTGATTGTTGTTATGTTTCATATGTTGATTGCAGATATGAATTATGTTTTGTGTTGATTCATGATATGACATATATATGTATGTTGATTGTGGATATTATTTATATGTATTTTATATTTTATTATAATGATTATAGTTGATTTCAACACCAAAAAATGCAATGCTGTTTAATCTAGCGTAAAGTAGCTACTACAACACCCAAGCTGACATTTCAGATTTAAACATTCTGAGCATCGAGTTAAATCAGAAATTGACTTGGTCAAATCATATTTTTGGTATAGCTAAAGATGCTGCTAAATGTCTAGGTTTCTTGTACCGCTGTAAAGCTTGCTTTTCTCCTTCCCATCTTCTCAACATCTATAAAATGTACATTAGGCCGAAAATGGAGTATAACGCACATATTTGGGCTGGAGCACCTGAAACAGCGCTGGGTTATCTCGACAAAGTGCAAAACAGAGCTATTCGCCTTATTGGGGTCACTGGGGTCGTGTCACCTCAACGCTCACTTCACTTTGCCATCGCCGTATTGTTTGGCCATTGACCCTCTTTTATAGATACCTTGTAGAGGTGAACCTATGTTCTAAAGAAATAAAACCATTGATGCCTCCACTCAAAGTTTTTCAACGTGAAACGAGGAGTTCAAGAAGAACACTAACATCCTGCTATAAATAACTATCCAAATTTTTTCCTTCATCCTCTATAATCCCAATTATCCGATATCTAATTTCCCAAGTTCGAATAGCTCTGTTTTGCACTTTGTCGAGATAACGCAGCACTGTTTGGGGTGCTCCAGCTGAAATGTCAGGTTGGATGTAGTAGTAGCTACTTTACCCAAGATTAAACAGCATTGCGTTTTTTGGTGTTGACTAATTTTTGGATTTTCGCTAAATCATTATTTAGCTCACTGATAGTGAAGTTTCTTGCTGTTTTATTAATTTGGTGATATGAAATTCTGCTATGAAATTCCACAGCTGCTATGAAATTCAAAATATGTGTGCATATGTGTACGATATGAATACCGCGAGCTTGACAACACAATTTGTTTGTAAATTAAATTAAATTAAATGTTTGCCTTGAATGTGCAAATGATTTATAAAACGTTCAACAGATTTTAGCATACACTGTGAAGTGACCTTATTGAACGCAGTTACATTAAGGTCAATTAAAGTAAACCTTACGTGCAATACAAAAAAAAAGAAAACAAGAGCAAATAAAAGTTATTGATTAATTAAGTTAATACATACACACACTATTATAAATAATAGTAAAATTCACAATAATATTAAACTCTTCTCAAGATCTTTTATGATAAAGTAAAAGTAAATTAGAATAAGTAAATACCACTAGAAATTACAAATTAAAATTACAGTTTAAGTTATGGTGGTATTGATTATTGAGAAGAGAAGAATTTGGAACACTAACATCTATCAACGGGATGGAGTGAGAAGGATATTATTTTTGCTTTGTTTACAACTCAGAGATGTTAGAAAGAAAAGAACAAAAAAAAAATTAAAATTAATTAATTGTAAACAAAGCAACCGCGCGCGTTGAATTACCAAAATTTAAAAAAAATAAAATAAATTAATCTATTTTAAATATAATAAATATTAAAAGTGAAATTAAATAACAAAAAAATAAATAAATGTGTTATTAAACCAAAAAGAAAAAGTACTTATCTTAATGCCGCCATTGGGAAGGCAGCCAAGGTTTAAAACGTGCTTTATATTTATTTTGCATTTCTTATTTTGCACATAATTAAAATTAAAACAAAATAAAAAAAATAAAAAATATGGATAGAAAAAAACAAGTGAATTTATTAGTTAGATTAAAATTAAAATAAATTAGATTAAGTTAGATTTACAAATTAAGTAAATATTATTTTCCTAAACTATGTTGTCAAACCGACGGTCAACTAAGAACTCAATGAAGAACGATTGGACATAATAGACCAGTATTCAAACATGCTTCAATTTGATTTAGCACTGTTGAAAACTCTTCATATGTTAATGTTGTATTTCCCAGTATGCGTTTAAGATGATGTTTTGTGGACTTGACGCCGGCCTCCCACAGCCCGCCAAAATGAGGATCGCCTGGGAGTATAAAGTTAAACGTGGTACCTTCGTTCTCAAATATTTCGGCAATTTTAATGCCAAGTTTGTGTTTCATTTGAAGATTCTCTAAAATTTTGTTCCCAGTTTGTAACCCAGCGAAAAAACTTCATCTGTCCAAACTCCCCAAAATTGGCCAAAATTCGATAAACTTTTATCGTTAGAATCTAAATTTACCGAAAAAATAAAATTTTTTGCTTTATTTCTCGCGAAAAAAAATTTTATAAATTTTTTTCATAAACAATCGACATTTTTGTTATGAAAATAATAATCGACTGACATTCTCACGTTTTAATACATTCTTATATTCTTTAGTATATACATATTACATGGAAAGAATTCCCATTGTCCCATTGTACATTGTACAATCTAAAAATTAAAATAGAATTTTTAAATAATAAAAAAGAAAGGGTTGTACAAAAAATAGTTGGTAATTCAAATCTACATTAAATAAAAAATTATTGACATCTTTATATTAAAAATGTAAATAAATTATTTTAAACTTTTTAAATGATGAAATAAACATATTTTATCATTTATTTCAATATTTAATTGATTCTAAATGTAAATATTAACATTTTTAGTAATTTTTATATGCAAATGCAAAAGTAAATTTTGACAATATATTTAAAATGTGAAATTTATATTTTCACATTTTTATATTGAAAATGTAAAATTATTAACTCTTTTATATGAAAATTAATTTTTTAAAGTCATACCCCTGCTAACAATTTAAGTAATCCTCTTTTTAAAGTTGCCGACTGTAAATTTCACGTTATAGTTTAATTCCACGTTTGTTAGTCTGCCTCCCACTCTGATAAGACCCTTTGCCTCTAAAAAAGGATTTAATTTTATTATTTTAGAACTTAATGGCTTGTTTTGTTGCAATGAAAGTAATTTCTCTTCAATATTTCGATTTTGCATTACTTTAATTGGGAATTGTAGTGCTTGGTTTATTTCTGACGCTGTTAGATATGATAAATTTTGATGTATCTCAGAAATACGGTTAGCCACAAAAGAAGACCATTTACTAGGATGACCCTTTAGCCATGATAAGACGATTTCTGAGTCAGCTCAAGATCGAATTATTGGGTTTGTATGCAACTTTAATGATTTGATATCGTACTTAGTTAATTTTGAAAGTAACGCACCACATAAATCGAGTCGCGGTATTGATATTGTTTTAAGAGGTGCGACTTTGGTTTTTGCAATTAGAATGGATGATTTTCTCTGACCAGTGTTATCAGTTGTACATAAATAAATTACGGCCGAATATGCTCTAATGGAAGCATCTCAGAGCCCATGTAATTCTACGGGTTCATATTTTTGCTTATAATGAGACCATCGATCTAAGTCCTTAAAACTATTTCGATATTTAAGCCATTCATTTTTTAAACTAGATTCAATTTCTTCGTCCCAACTTAATCCGTGTAGCCAAAGTTTTTGAATGAATAATTTTGCAATTATTATAGAAGGCGCCAACCAGCCTAGTGGATCGAATAATCTTGCAATTTCTGATAAATTCTGATTTTTCTTTACGTCCAACTCTCGCTTTGAACATCCTTTAATGTTATTGTGTATAGAAATTGATCGCTTGATGGGTTCCAAAGAGGTCCTAGTATCCTTATTATCTCTTCTGAATTAATCTCGAATGGTATATTTACTTCACGAAAATTTTCAGGAATGACCTTTAATATACGTTCATCATTTGAGGCCCACTTTCGATGTGAGAAATCTCCATTAGTTGATCTTGCAGCTCGAGTGCTATTTCCATAGAAACCGCTCCTGAAAGCAGATCATCGACGTAAAATGAGTCGAGTGTGTTCTCAGATCCAATGGGATATTGTGCCCTTTCATCTAATGGTAATTGGAGCTATATACGAGTGGGAAGGTATGGAGTAGACCTTGTCCCGAAAGTTACCGTTTTGAATTTATTGTCCTCAGTGACAACATTCATTGATTTTCACCAGACGATCCTTTGAAACTCTGTATGTCGAGACGATATTTTTATCCGTCTATACATTTTTTCTAGATCTGCTATGCCACTTATATTTCCACCATCCATTGCTATGTCATCCTCTATTACGGGATCTTTTAACATTTTGTTATTTAACGACGTTCCATTACTGGTAGCCCTTGAGGCTTCAAAGACGACTTGTAATTTAGTTGTCGTACTTGACTCTTTAAGTACGCTGTTGTGTGGCAAATAGCAACATAAATAATTCTCACGCAATGATGGTTCGCGATAGGTTTCTCCATATGATCTAATTGTATATATTCCTGAAGGCATTTGCTTATTCTTCCTGAAGTCTTGGATCTTTAGTGAATGGATGTTCTATGCCGTACAATCTGCTGATTGCCATATTTCGTAAATTTCCAAGGATTGTATAGTTATGCTCATTAAATGGCAACTCTACCTGATAGGTGCTATCATCCAAAGTTTATAAGTTTTTTGGAAGTGATGTTCGCAAGCCTTTTCCTATTCAGTGAGCACCTATGTGGAAGTGACTTCTTCTAATTCCCAAAATTTGTTCAGTTAATTTTTCAAATTTATGTTGATGTGAAAACTAGAGATGGCCAAAATATGATCCGTATTATGAATTTCTCCAGTCAGGACCAACCAAAGATGGTATTTTGGGCAATGGAAGCTTCTTTGGAACCTGTTTCAAACCGTCTCGTAATATTTGGGCGTATAAGTCAGCTCCTAGTATCGCATCGATTTAGCCGGGTTTGTAAAATTTAGGGTGTGCAAGTTCGAGTCCTTCTAAGTTGGGCCACCTTGTCTTCGATAGTATTTCGCTAGGTAGGAGATTAGTCAGTCTACCCAAAACCAGACCATTTGCGTGAATAGTATTTTCATTATTTAAACTAGTGATGAGAAAGTTTACCTGCGCTGACGATGAACCTAGATGACTTTGTCCAAGCCCATGTATATTTGCTCTGACACTTATTTTTTTCAATTTGAGGCACTGACCTATCGATTTCACGACAAACGAAGTCTCTGAACCGGGGTCAATGAGTGACCTAACGATCTTTGCATCACCTGTAATTGGCTATATTATCTTCTTTTGGCTATTTTTACTTCTTAGCGCAGTAGCTAAGAGTACCTGAACATTGTGAATGTTCATAGCGCATGTATGAGCATTGGTTGTCGATTTGAAGCCTTGTCATGTGGGTTGAAACTTGATGCTAAAGGTGAAATGGTCGTATTTGGTGGATGCGATTCTTCATTTCTTGAACATATGTTTACGTCCTGATAGAACAACTGTTTGTTATTTGTGTTCGAATGTGTATGCTGCTTATTATCCAAATTTGGTTCTCTGTGTAAAAGAGTGTGATGCCGTTGTTGGCAGGAAAGACAATTAGTGGAGCTGGGGCAATTCTTGACGGTATGCCCAGTTCGTAAGCAATTGATACACAACCCGTTACTTTTAGCCTTTTCAAATCCTTTAATCTGAGTGAGATTAGTGAATTTGTTACATTGTTTGATTTTATGTGATCCATCACAAATCACACATGTTGAGTCGATTGCTAAATGGAAATTTCGAACATTTGTCATTAATTTGTTTGGGTTATTATGGGGTTAGACCGCCTATCATAATTTTATTGGTTTGATTTGTGAGCTATGGCTTTCAAGGTCTGAAATCTGGTTTCTAAAAATGTTTGCAGCTATTTCCATGTTGGCAAACCGGTTGTGCTGTTAATGTTTTATTCCCAAATCTGATGGGTCTGTGCTGGTAACTTTTGGACAATAGTATTGATTATTATTGGGATCCAGTTAGCCATAGAAATGTTCAAGTTATCGAGTGCTTGCAAACACTCCGTAGTAGTATCCTGTAAATTTTTAACCCCCTGTGCTGACTCTTGCGAAAGAAAAGGCTGGCCATGAAAAACTTTCAAATGCGTCCCTAATAAGATTTTTTTATTGTTGAATCTTCCCCTTAGCAATTAACCAAGCACTTTGATAGTTAGAATCCGTGATTTGAAATTGTCTTAGTAGGTTTTCTGGTTCGCCAGCATTTTTAAGTACTGCAACTTCTGTACTGGCGCCAAATTAGGCCATTTTCTATAATCTCCATCAAACTTTTCTAATTTATCTTGGAGAGGTGAATTGCCGTGGAAGGCTCTCGTATTGTGATAGATGTTTGATCACAGCTATTCACGAGATTTTCAGGAAAGGTTTCTTTCATGGTTTTTTCGATTAAAATGTAATTTTGGTAATAATTTTGCTTAATATTGGAAAATATATTTTTTTAAAAATATGGATATTTAGCCTCCTCAAATCCTTTCTCTGAGTAGGAGGCTACCAACATTTTCCTATACCGAGTCTTAATGTCTGCATATTGCTTCTGGAGGTCTCTTAAAAGCTCTGTGAAACACTCCTTTGTTTTATTTTCGCTGCCTTCTGATAATAAATCTTTAATCGCGATCTCGATGATAGCTTTATATGCAAGTTGTTCCTTAATTAATTTTTCCATTATATAAATTATAAAAAAATATGTATGTTGTAAAAAGTATGTATGTCGTATAAAAAAATCAAAAAAATAAAAAGTATGTATGTCGTATAAAAAAACACATTGTGTGTGTTTTATATAAAAAACCAAAAAAAATATAGTGTGTAATTATTGTAATTTGTGTGTATTGTATAAAAACTCGAACAAATATGTATATTGTAAACTGTGTGTGTTTTTATATAAAAAACCAAAAAAATTATGAATGTTGCAAATTGTGTGTGTTGCATAAAAAAAACCAAAAAAAAATATGTATGTTGAAATTTGTGTGTGTTGCTTAAAAAACCAAAAAAAAAATATGAATGTTGTATATGCAACACACACAAATGTGTTGCATAAAAACTCCAAAATATAATATGTAAACTGTTGTAACCTGTGTGTGTGTTATAATATATAATAAAAAACGAAAAAAAATATGTGTGTGCAAACTGTGTGTGTTGCATAAAAAAATCCAAAAAATATGTTTGTTGTAATTTGTGTGTGATGGAAATCATATATAAAAATATGTTGATATGGTATGCCGTTACATACTCTGATATGGTATACCATTTTCCAGTTTATGGATCCAATCCCTATCATGAACCGGACCGAACGCGCGCTTAAAATTCTAAACCGTTAGTTAAAAAAAAAATTTTTTTTATGAATTTAATCAATAAATATAAGTTCTCTATTATAAAAAAGCTAATATTCAAACCAATAGTATAATTTAAAAAATGTTCACCGTTCAATTTCTACAAAAAGCCACTATTATAAAAGTATATGACTTTCCACAGGTTCAAAAATTTAATTAAATACATATATTTAAATCACCAGTAAAATAAATGTTCAAAATTTTCAATAGTTAAATATAGTTAATTTAGCACAAATTATTACACACAAGACAAAAACTGTTACGAATCTAGTAACTTTAATAATAGATCCAGCTCGAAGGACCAAAAAATGCTCTAATGAAACACTATTTAAAAACTGAAATTAACACTTCAAAATAATTTTATAAAACAAACACCTTTTTTATTTTGATTTCTGCATAAAATTTATGTTTATATTTTTATACCCTACACCTAAAGTATAGGGTATATTAACTTTGGTATGGTGTTTGTAACCACCAAAAGGAAGCGAGTTAGATATGGACATGTATATATATTCTGAATCAGGATCACCTCCTGAGTTGATTTAACGATGTCCGTCCGTTCGCACGATAACTCAAAAACTAGTAAAGCTATCTTGATGAAATTTATATAGTAGGTTACTAATTACGAAAGGAAGGCTAAGTACGAATCTGGACAAAATTGGTCCATGGGTTCGGATTATGGAAGCTACCGAGTGATTCCGGAGCAAACGAGATTATCTTCAATACCAACAAAGATAAAACTTTTTATTTACATTTTTTACAATAATGTTTTTTCTCGTTTGATTTATGTCTCTGAAATTTAAGAGAATTTGGTTCATGGGTTTGCATTTTGGAAGCTTCCGAATGTGCCGCAGAGCAAATGAGATTATCTTCAAAACCAACAAAGATATAACCTTTAAATTTGGTGAGTGGTGTTCTTTCATGTTTGATTTAAGTCTCTGAAATTTGAGAGGATTTGGTCCATGGGTTCGGATGTTGGAAGCTTCCGAACGAGCCCCAGAGCAAACGAAATTATCTCCAAAACCAACAAAGATAGAAACTTTAAATTTGGCAGAATGGTATTCTTTCATGTTTGATCTAAGTCTCTCAAATTTGAAAGGATTTGGTTCATGGGTTCAGATCTCGGAAGCTTCCGAACAAGTCCTAGAGCAAACGAACATATCTCCAAAACCAACAAAAGTAGAGCCTTTAAATTTAGTACAATGATGTTTCTTCTCGTTTGATTGATGTCTCTGAAATTTGAGAGGATTTGGTGTATGTGTTTGGATTTTGGAAGCTTCCGAACGAGCCCCAGAGCAAATGAGATTATCTCCAAAACCAACAAAGATATAATCTTTAAATTAGGCAGAATGGTGTTCTTTCATGTTTGATCTAAGTCTCTCAAATTTGAGAGGATTTTGTTCATGGGTTCGGATCTGGGAAGCTTCCGAACGAGCCCCAGAGCAAACGAACATATCTCCAAAACCAACAAAAGTAGAGCCTTTAAATTTAGTACAATGGTGTTCTGGCATGTGTTATTTATGTCCCTGAGATGGATTTCATGAATTGGAGTGGCAATTCGGGTACCTGACACATGCCTCCCAAGGACTAACAAACATATCTTCAATATTAATAAAGATAGAAACTTGAAATTTTCTACAAAGGTGCCAAGCATATCCAAGAAAGATGCTTCTTTTAGGTTCCGTAAATTCGAGTTGAATAAGACAGAAAAGGCAAGAAATTCGTAAAACTTATGGATTTTTAATTTAATTCGAATTATTCAGGTGTAGGGTATTAATAAGTCGGTTGTATCGGCTTACTGTTACAATTACTTGTTTCTTAAAAAAATTACTGCATTTTAATAACTCAAAAAAAAAAGAATTCAATTATTACAATAGTTGAAAAAATTTAACATATTAATTATTTAGTGAAATGTTTATACATTAAAAGAGTAATTTAGTTTAAGAATATAATTATATTTAATTTAGAAATTTAAAGTATAATACTAACAATAAGACGGTTCGATTACGATTTAAAATTAAAAGTGAAAATATAGCATAATAATTTTATTCTAACTAACAAAAAATCTATATAATACCACATAGAAGCTTTTCTATCCCACTCGTTAAAACCAATTTGAGCTTTTTGCGAAGAATACTCTTCACATTTTTACCTGACAGATCGCTAAGGCTGTCGAAGAGATATTGCCCCAAATGGGTATTCCTTCTTGCCGACAAGGCCGGGCATGTGCAAAGGAGATGAAGAGTAGTTTCCTCCTCTTCTTCATCCTTGCAGGCTCTACAATAGTCGTTTGCGGATAAGCCAAGTCTTCTGGCATGCTTCCCTATTAGACAGTGACCGGTGATTATACCTATTGTCATTCTAATGTCTGCCCTTTTGAGAGAAAGCAGATCATTGGATCGTCTTAAATCGGTTTTGGGCCATATCAATCTTGTGATATTACACGAGGTTAAGTTTGACCATTTGTAATTTCCTTACGAAATAAAGTTTTGCTTGTGGATAGAGGTACCCCTAGTCCTGCCCTATCCGGCAGAACTTGTAAGGTTGTACCAATTTTTGCGAGTTCATCAGCTTTTGCATTTCCCGGAATACCTCGATGACATGGTACCCAGCAAAGCTGAATGCTAAACTGCCTGGCCAAAAAGCGATGATTAGAAATTAATTAAATTAATACATCATCCTATGCCGATGACATCTGGTGACGAATAGTATTAAGAATGAAATTAATTAATTATTATACTATAATAATGTTACAATATGAAATAATAATAATAATTACCTTTAGTAAAGAGAGAAAGGGAATTTTGTTAATTATTATTATTAGAATATATAATTGTGAAATGACAATAAGAATTTCCTTTAGAAAAGGCGAGAAAAAAAATTTCGTTAATTATTGATAATCAAAAGTAAACATTAAATGCAGCAGTAACCAGATACTTAACAAAATAATTTAAAAGTTTTAAAAATAATAATTATGCAAAAAAAAATAACTATTAAGAATGATACACTGGACACACTGGATAGATGCTGGACAAGTTGTTGAATGCTGAACAGGCTCAATTAGATAAGTATTTGTGTTATTAAATAAAAATGAAATGCTTTGTGGTTATTTTTCAGATTGCTGTGTTAGGTTTGGAGTTTGAATGTGATAACCAGGTATGTATAATTAATGTATTGAAACATCAGTGATGATACATTCAATAATATTTTTCTTTTATGTCGCTGATTCAGGATTGAACATTATCTTTGAGAAACTTTACAGTTAAATTAAAAATGCTAAATATTTTAGTTTGGGGTGAAGATATGAAAAGTTTTTAAAATTTTGGTTTAAAGGCAGAATTATTATAAAAAAAAATTAAAACTTTTACATTCAGATCAGTTATATTTTAAATAAAGTTTACAAACTTAGCGGTTAGTATATCAGTTATGTTTTAATTTAAAATTTAGGAAAGTTTATCGTTTTTAAAGGAAATAAAAAAATGAAACTGTATCTTAATGTCATGAAACTTGGGTTTAAAAATGCGGAAGTAAGTATAAAATGAAAAAATGATCAGTTTTCTCATGATCTTTTCCTCTATGTAATATAAAATTTGAAACAAAAAGACTAAAATCTCCTGAAAATAGATAAAAATTTTGAAATTATAATTATGAAAACAAAACCAGAACAGATATATAAATTTTCAAATTATCGGTGTAAAAACTAATTATTGCAATTAAATTACATAATACTTATGCAATATGTTTAATATAAAATGGACCCCAAGAGTATGTTTTTTATATTATCGAATAATATTTATTGTTTATCATCGTTTGAGCTTAAATCTATTTTACTCAAATTTTGCGTATAAATATGAGAAAATTTAGATATAAAAAATTTCATACATATTCCTAAATATATCCATATTACTATTGAATGAATTTCTGTAATAGCACTTAAATCATTTACAATATATCCTTTTATATCTTTAGCTTCTTTAATAGATTTATTATTAAAAGCTGTAATCAAATACATTTTTGAACATAATGCTAATCTAATAAATTCAGATATTAAGCCTCCATTAATTTTATATTTAAAAATAAGCCTCAATTGTATTTCAAATAAAGTTTAAAATTTTAACGGTTAGTATATCAGTTATATCTTAATATAAAATTTAAAAAAGCTTAAGCTAATGAATAAAATTATAAGTTGTAAACATAACCAAGTTCAAGTTGACAGTTTTTAAAAAATAAATGTAATGTTTTAATAACATGAAATTTGGATTTAATAAAAAGAGTTCGCTATTTCTATTAAAAACCTGCTTTTATTTTCTCTCGACTTGAGTGTAAAAAGCGTAACTAAGCCCAACAAAATTCCAAACTTTTTTTCCTCTAACAAACATTTTTCCTCTAACTTAATTTAACGTTTTTATAAAAAATTAAAAAAGTGTGATAAATAAAATATGAATTTTCAAACAGAATGCAAATTTGTTTTTATAAATATGTTTGCACTTTAATTAAAAGCTTTGATTTAAATTATATTGTAACTTATATACATGAATGCTTTGATCATGAAATACAAATTGTAAATGTGATTAAGTTCACTTTTCAAAACAAATAAAAAATAAATAAGACTTTTATTTAAAAAATGCGAAAATAATTGGAATTGGAAAAATGATAAAATAAGTACAACAAAATTAATCTACCGTATGTAAAAATGATTAAGTTTTCTCCTGATGAATTAATAATAAAACGAGAAAGAATACAGTTGCCTTTGTCAACTCTTAGATACCCGTACGAACCGTTAATATGTTCACAGCCTGTCTGCTTACAATATTGTTTTTTTAATATTTTAGTATTTTAAAATAATTATAATGTATTTTATAATAGTATTTTATATAATTTGGGTGAATTTTATAATTTCTAGAAGTATCGGTTGTACATATATTCAAACTATATGTTTATACATTCTTCAAAAGCAGATTCTATTCCAAAACTTTTTCAAATATTCTTTAGTACCATTTAATACTAAGCGGTAAATGTATATCAAAATATTTATTAATTTTAACCAGGAAGAATCTCTAATTAAGATATTTGTTATGACTAATATTTAATTATTTTTTAAACCTTTACATTATTTCAAACTTTTGTAGGCAACTTACTTACGTGTGACAATGAACCGACATATAAAAAAGATAGATACTTTGATAGTAAATAAAATATCCGGTTCTTTGTGAGGTTGAAGATTCATTAGACAAACAAAGATTCATTTTTTATAACACATCGCTTTTAAAAAAAAAGTTACAAATGAGAAAGAATTTATTTATTTTTTTTTTCTAAGGGAGGTGGGAATCTTCCAAAGACACCAAGAATTTTCCCCCTTGGTAGTGTCAGATTCTTACTGACTAAACCCACCTCCCTCTTTAGCCAATATAATGGGATGAAACCCTTACCTGTGAACGCAGTATATTGGCTAGGGAGTAGGGATAGGAAAGGATAGGAAATGGATACGGAAACATTGAAATGGGAGTAGGACTGTAAGGAAACAATGAATCCGCCTATTATTATTACTATTTTGCTAACAGTGACTAAGCCGTCACAACAGTTACAACATGTAGTAGTAGTATATAAGAATTGGAAGGTTGAGGTTGAGATAAAGAAAGACAAGGTCAAGGTTGAGATAAAGAAAGACGGAGTAGGACCATATTTGATTTTATTCCAGCTACTGATATTGATACAGAAGGAAAACTACTAAAATAAATATTTTTATCCCCTGTTTTTATTCCTTTCAGGAACATAGAGCTTCCACAAATTCTCTACAAATTTCCCTATCTTGGGCTAGTCTTTTCAGCCCAAGACTTCCCACGTTTCTTCTGCCTTGAGGGTTCCAGTCCAATGCCTGACCATTGATGTTGTTGGACTTTTGAGTATGTGGCCTATCCATCTCCATTTTCTTCTACATATTTGCGTTTCAATCGGCTCTGCTGGATAGTACCCATAATTCCTGGTTCAGTGTTCTTCTTGGCATAATATATTCGGCATATTATTACTTAGGCATTTGTTGGTGAAAACCTGTTGCTTTTGCATATTGTTCGGTGTTACCAGCCAGGTTTCGCTGCCGTATAATAGCACAGATTTCACGCATACGTGGAATATTCTTGTTTTAGTGCCGCGGACTATGTGTGGCGATTTCCAGGTTGCCCATAATCTAGCGAAGATACTTCTTGCCTTTGAAATTCTGTGCTTTCTTTATCTTATCTTATCTTATTTATCTTTATCTTATATTTTTTATTGTACCCCCGTCTGTTGTTATCATGCTTCCCAAGTATTTATATTCCGCTACTTCTTCGATTTAGGTATTCCCGATGAATACTGGTATTTGATTTGCTCCATTTATTTTCATGATTTTTCCTTTCCTTATATTGATACAGAGGCCTATATTTTCAGCTTTTTCTAAAAGCTTATTGAAAAGTGCTTGCATATCGGTGGCTGAGTGCGTGAGAAGAGCTATATCATCTGCGTATTCTAGGCTTTGGAGCTTGCTTGAAATTCGCCATGAGATACTTTTGCGCATTGTCCTAATAATTGCGCATTGTCCTAGGACACTAAGTCCTTAAGGCATCTATCCAGAGTTGTGATGAACAGTAGAGGGAAAAGTGGACCCCCTACTGGTGATATCATGGTTTCTGCGTCGGAATATAGCGCTTTGATGGTTCCAATGGACCCGCTATTGTGTGATGTCATCGTTTCTGCGTCGGAATAGAGCGCTTTGATGATTCCAATTAATTTTGATGGAATTCTTTTTTTCTTAAGAGCGGCCAGATAGCTGCTTCGATTAATAGTGTGGAAGGCTCTTTTGCAGTCGATGAATATGATATAAAGTGGACTGCTCCATTCTACCGACTGTTCCACAATTAATCTTAGTGTGTTTGTGTGTTCTGTACAGGTTCGGTTTTCCCGAAAACCTGCCTATTCTTCTTTGAGATTTTTAAGCAATTTTTGATATATTCTGCAGTATAATATTTTTTCCATTCGGATGCGATTGATTCTTCATACCATATACTTTGAATTATTGGCCTCAGAGTGTTAGCAGTAGTTATTTCTCCTGCTTTCAGCAATTCAGCCGGTATATCATCAAATTCTTCAGCTTTATTGTTTTTGAATTTTCTGATTGCATATATTATTTCCTTTGAAGATGGTGCTTTTTGATCTATGGATGAATCTTCCTTATATTTAGTTTTTGTTCTTCTAACTGTGGTATATCATAGGAGGGCATATTGAACTTTGTAAAGTGCTCTTTCCATCTGGTTAATTGATCTTGGGTTGATTTGAGTAGTTTACGTTCGTTGTTTCTTATTGATTTTGTTTTATGAAAATTCTTTCTTGATAATACCTGTATATTTTTATAGAGTGTTCGGCTATTATTTTGTCCCGCCTCCGTTTGGGCATTTCTAGCGATATTGTTGAAGAATTTTCTCTTGTCTGTCTTTGCTATTTTCTTAATTTTTTTACATATATGAGTATTTCTCAAACTTTCATTGTTCTTCTGTTCTCGACGGCGGCCCACTCTCTTTTGAAATTCACTCTTTGCGTTCAGGGGTTCTATTAATTACTAGAACCCCCGTACTAATTACTATTTTGTTATTAATTATTATTTTTATTTTTAGATACGAGATATTTTGACATGAAGTATTTATATATTGCAATTTATGAATATTTTTGTATTATACTTATATTATGTACCCAGCTGGGAATCGAACCCGAGATCTCTCATTCCCTTATGAATAAGAAGCGATGCGTCAACCACTGCACCAATATCTGGATACTAAAATAAACATGAAAAGAACATATTATATATATAATTTTACAATATTTTACTTTGCTCTTCTTAAAATGAAAAATTTAATAATAAAATTTAAAATTAAATAATTAAAAAGTTTTATTCCTGTATGTTAGTTTATCATACCAATACAGGTGCACCTTTTTTTCAGGTTATGGCTGGTTAATATATTAGTACTTTACATATGACAGCCAGTAACTTTTATTGATCTCAATTTTCAAGTTCTTGAATAAAGTCTCTGAAGTCCGGAAAACCTAAAGTCCCTAAGCCTAAATTCTTAAAAAAATTTATAATTTTTATAAATAATTTTAATTTTAACCATTTTATAATATACACTTTTATATAAAAAATAAAATATGTACACAAATATTTAAATAATTTATCACTAATTTATATTTTATCACTATTTACTGTAGATCATTAATATGGGAAAAAACTATCCCGAAATTTCGGCATAAAATAATAAACAAATTAAATGGAAAATATAAAAAGTGCATTTTATTATTTATTATTTTTAGAAAGAAGTAAAAGCTGCATTTCCAACTATTCTAAGAAAATAATTAATAAATATATTAATTTAAAACTAAAACAAGTGAATGTTACAGTAAGTCGATGCAACCGACTTATTTATACCCTACACCTAAAAAATTCAAATTAAATTAAAAATCTACCCTTAAATGCATTGTGTGTCATATATGACTCATAATGATTTTTCTTTCTCAAAAAATTTGTTTCTAACAAATTTTTATAAAAAAAAATTTAAAAAGGGAATTGAAGTAGGCCCTGCTTTTAAATTGTCGTTTTTGTGAATATGGTAATGTTGTTTTGTTAATAAAAGTTTAAAAATGTTTATTTTGGAGTGTAAAGCTAGCAAGTTCAAGAGAATTATTTCACTAAAATATTGGTAAGTATTTATTTTTCTTATAAAAATAGCTTAGTGTAGAGATAGATAATGAGCCAAATAATAAATTGAAAAAAGTATAGGTCGCTAATTGTATTCTTTGTAAAAAAATATATTGTAAAAACATTATGTGTCATATATGGTACACCATGTAATTAAGACATATATAATTTATGTCTCATATATGACACATATTTGTTTTTCTTATAAAGATGTATATATAATATAAAAAAAGCGTGGGAAACTGCAAACGAAATTGAAGATATTGTAGAGACTTGGTTTGAAGATGTTAGTGAAGATGAAATGGAAAAAGACTCAGATGAAGAAATTGAAGTGCAAACTAAAAATTTGCAGCCAAACCAACATTCCGTTTTTAGCGAATTAGACATTTTGAACATGCCAGTAGTTTTTCAAGAAAATATGGAAGAAATTTGTTATGATGATGTGTTATAATTCTCAGAACAATCAAATTCAATTCACTTCAAAGTGTTTATCAGACGAATTTTTGCAACTATATAGATACTCCTTTGCAAGTATTCAAAAAATTTTTCGATGAGGATATTATAAATGAAATTGTTGCACAATCAAATCTATATAGTGCAACATCAAATATAACCAATTATTTCACTATAAACGGAATCATGTTATTCAAGACACGATGACGTGCAACAAATTTGAAAAGATAAAACGGTATTTGCATTTCGCCGATAATAGGAAGTCCAAAATAAGAGATGACCCCAGTCGTTTTAGAGTAGACGCTAAAAAATGGTGTTTTAGAGTAGACGCTCTAACTGGCGGAGAATCCGGTAAATTAAATTTTAATTTATTAATTTTTTTTTTTTTAATTAAATTTTCATAGGATATATGTACAATTTCGAGCTATATACAGGACAAGAAAATTTAAAAAGTAGTTGCTGTAAATTAGTAGTTGAATTCAATTTGGGAGCTTCATCAAATGTGGTTGTTCGCTTAGCGCGACCGGTTCCCAAAAATTCGGGTCATTCAATATACTTCGACAATTATTTTACATCGTTGCCTTTAATTTTTAAATTGCAAAAACAAGGTATCCATTCAGTAGGCACTATTCGTCAAAATAGGATTCCCAATTCAAAATTACCAACGGAGAGGGAATTTAACAAAATTGCTCGGGGAAACTTTATTGAATACGTTGCGACGTTTGAAAATGTTGATTTGTTTTTACTACAATGGAAAGACAATAAAGCAGTAACATTAGTTTCTACATATACTGGATCTACTCCTATAACATTGATAAAAATATGGAACAATAAGAAGAAAAAAGAAATACATGTAACTTGTCCTGCAATAGTTACAGAATATAATCGGCACATAGGAGGAGTAGATCTTAAGAACAGCTTTATTGGACGCTACAAAATAAAAATGTCGCGAAAATGGTATTTGCGGATTTTTTTTCATTTTATAGATGTAACTGTAAATAATACGTGGATAGTTAAGAAAATTTGTAAAGAAAAGAACTTAACACCTTTAAGACTTTTACAGTTTAGGTTAGAAGTTGGAAAAGCATTATGTTTAATAGGGAAAAAATGCGAGAAACGAAGTAGTACCTCAAAAACTTTAAATTTAGCTTTAACAAAACGAAGCCAAAAGTCATCTGCTTATCCAGTACCACCAAAAGATGTACGGTTGAATGGTAATGATCACATGCCGTTGTGGAACAAAAGGGCAAGATGCAAGCTTCCCAGTTGCAAAGAACAATCATTTATTAAATGCAAAAAATGCAATATTTATTTATGTTTTACTGCAAATAGAAACTGTTTTTCAAACTTTCATTCCTAAAAATATCTGTTTTATGTTAGATACTAAGCGTTTTTTTTATTTAGAAATTGAATATTTTTATTTATTTAATTTTATTTCAAAAAAGTTATATGTTGAGCAAAATTACTTAGTTATTATTTTCTAAATAAAATCATATTTTAATGCATGGTGTGTCATCTATGACACATATATAAATCTCTTATTTAGCGGAAAATTATTTACTAGGACGTATTTTGCCCAATACAAAGTTGGCTTCTCCCCTTAAGATCTATATTTTACCAAACTTTCAGCCAATTTGCGGATTTCATGCATTTAAGGGCTAAGTTATTTTAGTTAGGTATTTAATATAAGCTAAAAAATAAATACTTTTACAACCTTTATACACAATTTTAGGTTTCTATTTTTATTAAATTCGAAGATATGCTTGTTATGTTTTGGGAAGTGTGTGTTTAGGTACCCAAACAACTGCTCCAATTCATCTCACATTTTGGACAAATCAGGGATTCGGGAAACAAGACCCTAGTACCAAATTTGAGGTTTCTATCTTTATTAATTTCGAATATATGCTTGTTCGGTTTTGGGAGTTGTGTGAGAGCTACCCGAACAATCTCTTTAATTCATCTCAAATTTTAGAGATAACAGGGATTCAAGAAAAAACACCCTTGCACAAAATTTTAAGTTTCTATCTTTATTAATTTCGAAGATATGCATGTTCGGTTTTGGAAGTTGTATGCGAGGTACCGGAACCCATAGTCCGATTTCGCTCATTTGCAATCCTCGCCTTTCTTTAGTTATTGTTAACCTACAGTATAAATTTCATCAAGATAGCATCATTATTTTTTGAGTTATCGTGCTTACGGACGAACGGACGGACATCGCTAAATCGACTCAGGAGGTGATCCTGATTCAGAATATATATACATATTCATATCTAAGTTGTTTCTTTCTGGTGGTTACAAATGCCATACCAAAGTTAATATACCCTATACTTTAAGTGTAGGGTATAAAAATATACAAATCTCACCCATACGAATTATACGAATCACAATTAAAATAATCTCATTTGTAATATATAAAAAGTTTTAATTCTTTCGTAATTACCATAAAATTCTATTTATTTAAGTACTTATTTAAAATGGTTGTTAACAAGGCAGAATGTAAACCAAAGGCGCCTTTAAAGCCATGTCCAAACGGCAATACAAACTGTTTAGAATTGATTTGAACCAAAAATTAAAATTTTATATAATTTTATATAATAAGAAAAAATTTGGAAAATAAAGACACACTTTCATCAGTTTTAACTCTACATAATATAGTAAAACCATTAACACATGTAAAATTATAAAGATGAAGCTTTAATTCTTGCCATTTATTTTGAAAACAGCTACTTACATTACATTTATTTGTTCAGGTACTTAAGTTACAAATCTTTACAAATAGCGCAATTTCAATTTTTAACAAAACTTTCTGAGAGAACTTACATTAATTCTAAAATTTAATTAAAGGTGTGCCGGAGTTATGAAAAAAGAAAAATCTTTCAAAATTGTGTCATCATATAACGGCAAATTTAAATACTAAATTTAAAAAAAATTGTATAATTTTGATATTGATTTATAAAGGAAAATAAAGTCCTCTCGAATGGTCCTGTTTTAAATGAAAATGCTAAGCAGAACCTGAGATACACACATTTAAAATTAGGCTGTTTTTGCAATTACGGAGGCGCTGTAACTCCGTAACCATGTACAACTACGAGAAAGTGTTAACACACGAAAAAATATATTACTGGAAAATTTTAAAATTTCAGCCCCCTTTCTAAAGGCGTCAAGGAGTTGTGAAGGTGGAAAAATCATTCAAAATTTGGTTTTTCCATAACGGTAAATTTAAATATTAAATTTAAAAAAACAGACAGAAAACAGACAGAGACAGGATAGAGTTAAACTTATATGCACATTTTTATTTTCTCGCATATTATATACATACATACATTCGTTTATATTCTCGTTTTTTCACAGTTGCAGTTGTACGATAAACAAAGGATTTTAGTTTATTTTAAAAAAAAATTAATAAATAAAAAAACACTTATTAACTTTTTATTGAAAACCACTTATATTTTATTTATTGGAAATAATTCACAAAACGACTGTTATTTAATTAATTTCAACTTACAATAATCTTTAACTTATCTAATTTGACTGAAAATATAACATGACTGAATGTTAATTAATATAAATATAAATTATTCTAAAGCTAATTCCTATAATTATAATATTTTGTATATTAAGCATTATTATTTTATTTTAAAAGTGTGTGTAATTGGAGTACTTGCACTAAAAAATATTTTATTATATAAAATATTTTATTTGAAGGGAACATTAATGTTTTCAACATTTTAAAAAACAGGAATTTTTGTTTGTTTTGTTTTGAAAAACATTTATTTGGTTTTGTACAGGTGAGTATACATAACTTCTTCCCCGTTTGAATTGCAATTATCCTGAATTCTATTGACTAAAAATTTTTCTTTGAATTTCGTTTCTATTGCAAATACTTCTAATAATTGAATAGTAAAGTAAAAATTTCAAAAAGTATCGAAATAGTTAAATCATATGATATATTTTTGTAGTAATACAATTTTTCTATACTTTTTACCTTAAGTAAGTTTTCTATTACAATTTCAGTTTTCCATGATTTTTTAATCGGTGCGGTTAAATAAAAAATTGTGAAATTATAAATTTTTTTTTTTTCTCAAAATTTTTTGCAAAATTAAAAAACAATTGATATAAAATTTTAATTTTTAAAAATTTTAAAAATTTTGAAAAACTTGTATTACTCATTAATTAAGCCGATTTTATAATTGTAATCCCAAAGTTTTATTCATTTTAAAAATAAAATCTAATCATAAAATCATTATAAAACGAGTGAAGGAACAAAAACCAAATTCTTGGTAACATAACAAAGATATTTGCATTATTTTCAAACACAAGAGAACACAACACAAAAGAGGGTAGAAAGGGTTACAAACATGGAACCACCCGCGGGTGGCACCAACAGGTTCAGTTCATCAACCATCGCAGATAAAAGGGCCAAGCTAAATAAAAGAGGGACCAACCTGGAAAGACAGATAGACAAAATAAGGAACTCCTTACTTTAGTATCCGCCTTTGGCGAAAACGACGGAGCAAACCGGAAATTTTTAAATATCAAGGCAACAAACCATGTCGCAAATATAAATGAACTACGTAAATGCAACATCTTTATTATAGAGAAACAATTATCAGACATCGCCACAACTTTCAAGGCACAATACACCCGAGAGGTATTACTTCTAGGTATTACAACAGAAAAACTGCAGAAAAATTCCTCAAAAATCTCAAAAGCAGTAACTGCAGAATACAAACATTAACTGTTCTCAAGGCACTGTCTTCTGTCGTGAGCTCAACACTCTAGTTGATAGCGAAATCCTCGAAGGATTAATACAGATTTAAAAAAAGAACTGCTAGCAACCTCAACAACGAAGATCGGACAGAAGAATACTCCGGGTCCATTCTTATAAGTTTCGATAGCCTGGAACCGCCAAAGGAGGTGTCCATAGGTTTCCTCCGAGCCGAAGTGAGGAAATGCTACCCTCTTCCGATGCGGTGCCGCAAATTCCAAAGAATCACAGAGAGAAGTTCTGCCGTAGCCTCCCAAGATGCAACAAATGTTCGGTTGAAAAAACAAGTGAGGAGATTTGCCTACATCAGAAGGAGTGTACGGGCGCCCAATGTATCAACTGCGCAACACTACAACTAAGAGACGACCACACCCCAACCGACGGCGTCTGCCCGGCATACAATAAAGAAAAAGTCATACTCCAGATCAGAACGGATGATAAACTAAGCCGCAGAGACGCAGTCAAACTTTTCAACGAGCGACAGAGGCTAAATCACTACATTTTCACTTCAGCACGTCAGACCGCATCTTATGCCGATATCATGGCGAGCAATCTAAAGGAAAACAATACAGCTCAAAAAAACAACACCATAACCTCCAAAAATATCCCGTCGGTTAAGACCTTTAAGCAAATTTTGGCCGGGGCACAAGGGCCAACAAACACAATTCAAAACAAAAAAAAAAACAAACCCGCGCACAACCCATTCAGGGAAACATCACAAAAAATATAAAATCCTGCAGCCCCACACCTACAATATACCTAAGTCAATCATCTAAAAACACCACCAGAACCACAAATCAAAAACCTTTAACTTCTAAAGCAACCAACAACAAAACCAATTCAAAATCAACAAATTATACACCAACAATCTTCAGCAACAAAGATATAGATATGGAAGTAGATGCCCCAACTCATGAAACAATTATAGTCGACTTCACAAAAAATCCCACCAGAAACTCAACCGATACCCAGAACACAACACAAATAAAAGCACTAAAAGCGGAAACCAAACTAAAACCTTCCACAAACACTACAAAATACCCAGACAACAACATCAAGATCTCTGGAGAAAAAAACATGCAAAATACTAACATTTACAAGCTGCACTTGGCAGCTATCTTGCCTAACAAGAAAGAAAACGAAGATGAAGATGAGCAGGAAAATGAAGGAGAAGAGGATGATGTTACAAACAAATAGGTCCCAGAACCCTCGAACACCCACTTCTACCCAGCTACAAATCGCCCACCACAACACACACAACCAATACTAAATGGTAGAAGTAACAATAACAACAACTCAACAACCCTCAACGCATCCATACTACAATGGAATATACATGGTTTTTGGATTAATAGGCCTTACCTAGAAATCCTCATACAAAAATATAAGCCAGATCTGATAGCCCTACAGGAGACAAACAACCATAGGGACAACCCTCCGGACAACCTCGATGGATACCAACTAATGCTTCCAAGGATTAGAAACCGGATAGGAGGAACGGGCTTTTTCATAAAAAATGGGATACACTACACCATCATCAACATAGTATTCCCCCCGCAACTGACAGCCATCTAAACCAGCTTACCAGGGATAGCACGTGACATCACAGTGGTAAACACATACCTGCAAAGTTCCGTAGTGGTTACCAGGGCAGATCTAGAACAAATTCTTGCCCAAATCTCGCCTCCATACATACTTCTAGGCGACTTCAACGCCAGAAGTCCGATGTGGGGCGATCACCACACCAACAATAGAGACACCTCAATCGAAAACTGGCTAAATAATCATCAAAGCCTACAGCTGCTAAACGACGGGTCGCCCACCTACATTAGTCCAACCGGCAGCCAGACAGTTCCGGACTTGTCAATAGCGCACCAATCCATCGTAAATAATTTCCTTTGGAGGATAGGACACAATCCAAAATATTACGACCACCACACTATAGTAATCCAGAACATAAACTGGTTAAGGCAAAAATCAAAATATAAAAGGCGATACAAAGAGGACTTTGCAGACTGGGCCGAATACAGAGACAAAATCAATCTATTTCTCATTCCCAGACCGCAGTCTAACATCATCAACAAAGAGGCAGCAACCCTCACCAGGATTCTCAGAGAAGCTGCTGACGGAACTATCCCTCTAACTGCACCAATCAAAAACAAAAATAAGCCAGCCTGGTACAACAGCAACATAAAGACGGCAAAGAAAGAGCAGGAGAAAATTTGGCGAGCCTACAAACGCAACCCAAACCCCATCATTTTGGTCAGTCTCAAGAGACAAAACGCCATACTCAGGAAAGAGAAAAGATCTGCAAAGAAAAAAGTTGGGAAGACTTCGCTAATCAAATGAACGATGAAACCAATAAAGACACCAGGAACAAGGTGAAAAAGATTTTGAACAAAAAAATCTCCCAACAGGATTATTGCGACAAACATAGACGATAACTTAGTTACAGATCCGACTAGAATAGCAGACCACCTTGCCAACATAAACGAGGAATACTCCAACATCAACACCGTGGGGGATACTCCCAACGTCGTCAACGACACACTTCCAATCTCCTCGAGCAAACCCGCAGATGGAAAAATCAAAATGAAAGAGATGGTCGACACTCTGAATTCCTTTAAAGGCACCACACCAGGGATGGATGGAATAACTTACGGTCTGATCAAAAAAGCCGGCCCACTTTTCCACGCCAGGTTGACTCAACTATATAACAACAACTTCAACAATGGGGTCATACCCCAATCGCGGAAAATGGCAAATCTGATCCCGCTTGAGAAGAAACGATACAACCCACCATGGCCAAAATAATGGAAAAAATTGTGTCCAAAAGACTTACTTAGTGGATCGAAAAGAAACTGGATCCGTCCATACACGGTTTCAGAAAAAAGGCCGGCACGACCACTCTCCTCCTGGAAATGCAAGATTGTGTAGCCACAGCGGTAACAGCAAAGAACCACGCCACCATTGTCTCCTGTGACCTTGAAAAGGCCTTCGACAGTGTTAAGAAAGTCACAATAAATAATCAACTAACCAAGTGGAACACCGGCGCTAAGCTAGTCAACTTTATCGAGAGCTTCCTCACCAACAGAAAAATAGCTGTCACCATAAACGAATATACGAGCCAAACAAAAAATCTGAAAAATGGGCTTCCACAGGGCTCTCCACTATCCGTTAAACTGTTCAATACCTACATCGCTTCACTTGCGGAGCAACTAAAAAATATTAAAGGCGTTAAAAATTACATTTATGCAGACAACGTCATGCTCGCAAGCAAAGGTCCACAAGGCATACGCGCACTGAATCAGGCCATACAAAAGTTAGAAAACTGGGACAACCAGAACGGTGCTATAGTGTCGGCCTCAAAAAGTGAAGCGATACATTTCTGCAGAAAAAGAAATTGCAACAGGTCCGCCATCACACAAGGAGAAACGATCATCCCTCCAAAGGCAAACGTCAAGCTGCTAGGCGTCACTTTGAGTAAAAATCTGAAGTTCAACGAGCACATAAAAACACTCAACAACTCACTAAAAAGGACGAACAAGCTGCTAAAAATGATCTGCTGCAAAAGCCACGGACCACCAACAAAAACAGCTACCAAAATCGGAAAGTCCTTCAAACAGGGAAGCTGCACTACGTACTTCCGGTATATGGATTTACCACCAAGGGCAACATCAAAAAACTCTAAACAACACTCAATCAAACAGGGAAAACACCACTTGGGGCCCTTACATCTACTCCAATCACAGCCGTCACCGCAGAAGCAGGCTTTCCCACCTTCGTCGAGCTAAGAAACGCGGCTGCTATCAAGCTAATAGCAAGGGCAAGCACATCAGTAATCCACCCACTCCACAAGATAGTCTACTACAAAATAACCAAAACCAAACACCTTAACGAAAACTCCGCACTGAACATGTGGCTTATCCAATATAACAAACTTTCAATAGACACAGAAAAACCAATCACAAAAAGGAAAAATGTAAAACACACTTGGGGCTCCTGGATAAGTTTCGTCGATGACAGCCTAGCCCAGTATCCAAAAAAGGACTCAAATCCGGAGCAATAAACAACTTTTTACAGCAATCCAACAACAACACAATAATAGATTAGACATTTACACTGCTGCCTCAAAAACAGAACTTGGAGTGGGTATAGCAAGAACAACTGCTACCCAACTCATAAAAATTGGCATACTCCCATCACTATGCCAAGTTTACGCAGGAGAGGAAATGGCAATCTGGCAAGCCGTCATACTTTATAACAATATTAATGGAAAAATTAACATATATACAGATAGCTTAAGTTCAATACACTCAGTCAAAAATACAAACAACCTAACCCCAGTCATAATAGATATCAGGAACAAGATAATAGCAGCCAATGGTAGAATTCGGCTTACCTGGATGGCTGGTCACATGTGATCCCCGGAAACATTTTAGAGGACAAAGAAGCCAAACGAGCCATAACCGATCCCACTTAATCATCAAACCATTATCTACATCTTTTGTATATCATAAAATAGAAGACATAATCCGAAAAAAAGACAAAAAAATTACACCAACTCACGCACCTTTAGAACCACCCATACCCCAGACGTATCCCAGACACACTTGTTCAAATTCTCCAGAAAAATAGGCATTAAAATAAATAGAATAAGAATGGGAACTACTCTCGCCACACACAAGCACCTTTTCGACAACTCCACCACGCCAACATGCCGCTTTTGCAACAACACACTTACCATTCAACACATATACAACACGTGCCCAGAGACCGGGCGTTTCTGGTCACACCCTGTCGATCCACTAAATACGCTCAGCAAAAGTGACGCTATCTCGCTGGCAAAAACAAAAGCGCGTATGGAATACTTTCACATCTGAAAGAACATATAATCACCAAAGCTAATAGCATTAATTGAAATATCCATCTATAAAAATAAAAAAGCACGCTATCTTCAAACTCATAGCTTAAAAAAACTGAAAACTACAGAAATTTACAGCTTAAATTTACAAGCACGTACGCCTCAAAGGGGGCACAACACAACATTAAGTAGCGAGCCTGGGTCAAACTACATGTAGCCTAGTAAATATGCTTAACTAACAAATGGAGTTGCGCTGGGCACCGACCCAGGCTCTCATCGGGAGGCAGACTCCATTTACATCCAACAAAACAAGCCAAACAAAAAAATTATAATTATAAAAGCACATAATAATACACTATAAAATCAAGCAACACAAGAAAATACAGAATAATAAACATAATAATAAAAAATATTAGAAATGAAGTAACAAATAATCTAAACCTAGCCAGTAAGAAACAAAATCCTTAAGCTGGCCCACATGCCAACCTGGCAAAGGATCCTAATTTTGTGTGCTTCTTCTTTAGCTGCCAATCCTCTTGAATGTTAGCGAATCACATTTAGACATCACTGCAAATTTATGATAGTATTGTTGTATTCTTCTGTTGGATGCTGTTTGTAATAGTTCGGCGATTGTTCTCAACCCTGTCCAGTTTCTGAAATTACGAAGCCAAGATATTTCTCTTCTACCTACACCACGTCTGCCTTCAATTTTGCCTTGGATCATAAGTTGTAGGATTTCATATTTATTGTTGCGCATGATGTGTCCAAGGTATGCAGATTTACGACGCTTAATATTTTCTAATAGCTCGCGTTCAATTTGTAATCTGTGTAGAACTTCGGTATTACTCACTCACTTATAAAATTCGTCTAAAGGTCCACATTTCAAACGCCTCGATCTTATTCATATCTTCTATCTTCAACGTCCAAGTCTCCATGCCACACCAAAGAACTGACCAGACGTAACATTTTACGAGTCTTAATCTTAGACTGAGATCAAATTCTCTATTGCACAAAATGTTTTTATATCTGCAGAAGGCCTCGCGTGCCATTTCTATTCTACATTTGATCTCAAATGAGGTTCTCCATTTTCATCTATCCAATATCCTAGATATTTGAAACGGGTGACTCGCTCAACCTCTAAACCGTTTAGCGTTAATTTAGTAGTATTACCATAGATATTTCTTCTGCTTACTATCATGAATTTAGTTTTACTTGTATTCATATTAAGGCAAATAATTTACTATGGTGATTGACTTTTTGCAGCAATAACTGAAGATCTTGTATATTATCCGATAGAAGAGTTGTATCGTCTGCGTATCTTATGTTGTTGATAGTGATGCCATTAACTTTTATACCTTCTTCCCTATTACTGATTGCTTCCCGAAAAATAAATTCTGAATAGCAATTGAAGAGCAATGGTGACAATATGCAGCCCTGCCCAACTCCTCTCTAGATTTCAATTTCGTTTGTTATAATATTACCCATGCGAATTTCAGAAGTTTAGTGCCAATATAGATTCTGTATACACTTAATATCCTTTTCATCTTTGTTTGAAAGTTTTAGAATATCGATCAATTTGTTATGTTGCACTTAGTCAAAAACTTTTTCGTAATCGATGAAACATAGAAAAACATCTTTCTGTCTCTGCAATTTTGTACCAGAACTTGAATTGAAAAAAGAGCTTCTCTAGTACCCATACCATTTCCGAAGTCAAATTGCGTGTTACCCATATGTAGTGTTATTCTGTAATCATTGCAAGTTCCTGCATTACTCTTCTTCGGTAAGGTTATAAAGGTGGATTTAAGCCAATCTAGAGGGTCGATACCTGTGTCATATATTTGATTAAATATCCGCTCGAAAATTTCAATATTTTGTTCATCGATTAGTTTCACTATTTCGGCTGGAACTTCATCAGGGCCAACAGCTTTATTGTTTTTTGAATTTCTAACAACGTATTGGATTTCAGCTTTGGTAATTCCTGTTAATTCCTGATTTGTTACATTTTCTTGAATTGGAGATCTTTCATTATCATTGAACAATTCTCGAATATAGTTTTCCCATATTGTTTTCTTTATCTGGGGATCAGTCACTATTTCGTTTTCCTCATTTACCAAAGCAAACTGATTGACTTTGCGATGGACACCTGATAAGTCTTTAATCTTTTTATGTAAATTAAAGTCATCGTGTATCCTATGCAATCTTTCCAATTCTTCGCACTTTTGAGTAAGCCATTCGTTTTTTGCGTTCTTAATTTTTGCCTTAATTACTTTATGAAGTTCTTTGTATCTTAAGATATCTATGTTTTTAAATTTCCTCCTCTCGCTCATTAATTCCAATATCTCCTCTGTCATCCACTTTCGCTTAGCAATAAAACGTTTGGAACCAATTTTATTATTAGTGACGCTGTTTAAAATATCTTTTGTTTGTTGCCATAACTCAACGCTTTCCACACTCCTATTATAGTTCACAATACGAAGTTTATTATTAATTTCTAATGCAATGCTGGCTTTAATAGACTCGTTTTTCAGTTTATCAAGATCTATAGTTTTCTTTCGATTTGGTTTTCGAGCTCTTGCTAACTTGATTTTCAATTTTGCGACTAGAAGGTTATGGTCTGATGGAACATCTGCTCCTGGCATAGTGCTGACTTTAGTTATTGATGTACAGAACTTCTTGTTAATTAGTATATAATCTATCTGATTACGTACTACATGTTGTTCATTATCTTGAGGTGATATCCATGTATATAATCTTCTTCGTGGTAAGTCGAATAAAGTGTTAGTTATTTTCATGCTCTTTTCTTAACAAAACTGAACTAACCTGTCCCCTCTTGAATTTCGGATACCTAAGCCAAATGAACCTGTTACATCACAGACTTTGTCGTTGACGACTTTTGCATTGAAATCTCCCATTATGATATTAATTTCGTGGGGTTTGGTTAATTTTAATAATTTTTCTATTTCACCATATAAATCTTCTACTTAATTATCTGAGTGATCTAGTGTTGGAGCATGTATTTGGATGACGTTGACTATAAGGGGTTTGGTTTTAATTTTTATTAGCATAGTTCTATCAGAAGAAACTCTTTAGGAAGAAACTCTATTACAATATCAGCTACGGGTTGAGATAAAATAACCACTACTCCTTTTCTATGGTTTGGGTCTTGGTTACCTGAGAAGTATACTTTTACATTACCATTGTAAAATTCGCCTGATCCTTTCCACCAAGTTTCACTAATGCCTAGTATGTCGATCTTAAATTTTTACATTTAGACTATGATGTTTGCTAGTTTTCCTGCTTCATATAAACTTCTCGCATTCCACGTTCCTATTTTAAGGTGTAGATTTGTTTTACTTCCGGGGATTCCTAGCACCCTCGTATTGCCGGCAACTGAGGGCCGTATGTTTTGTGTGTGATTCGTGTGATTTGTTTCTAGGGATATTACTCCAGTGGTTTCCGTGGTTATTACTCCGTTGCCTTCTGGAGGGTTTTTGGTAGTTTTCCTTCTTTTCGGTTCAGCCGCAATTTAAGGGAAACAAACGCTGTTTGTAGCCGCTGTTTGTAGCCGACTACTGGACCTTTAAATACAAATGTTGAAATAGTTCTCAGAAGTTTATTTTTTGGCATTTAAGACTAAATGTCGAAGTAGTTCAAGGAAACCGTCAGTTTTGTTTCTTTGCTGACCCATGTACTCCACCAGGATTGGATACCGCGATTGAGTTACTCAGCGTAACAGGAAGGACCACGTGAAGGTAAAGGCGTTGGGTAACAGAGGCTAGGCTAACATATCTGGAACCTGCTAGCTATATTGTGCGTACTACCCTTTCCCCTCCCAGACAATATATTTACAGACAATAAATAAATAAATAAATAAATATTACAATTTCATTAAAGGTTAACTTATTTTTAAAATTTTTAAAATTTTGATTTGAACGATAGTAAAATCTTCGATTTAATTTATATTTTACATTTGAAAAATAGTAATTTAGTACAATTAGTCGGTGTTCAAAATTGAGGTATCATTTTAATTTTAATAAAAAAAGACTTTTTTTTTGAAATATTGAATATATTTTTATTTTAATTTATTACAAATAGGTTCCGGTTAATAATGAAAAATTATGTCGGCCAAGTAGCCCCCTCTACTACTTCGGCAGGCTTCCAATCTTTTACCAAAATTCTGAATCACGTTGTTCAATAAACTGTTCTCAATGGTTGAAATCTGCTCGATAATGTTGTTTTTAAGCTCTTGAATTGTTGTGGGATTATTGCGGTACACTTTCGATTTCACAAAACCCCACACAAAAAAATCCAACGATGCCAAATCGCACGATCTTGGTGGCCACATCATTCCTCCTCTACGAGAAATAATCCGATCTTCGAACTTTTCCTTCAAAAGATCCATTGTTTCTCTTGCTGTGTGGCAAGTGGCACCGTCCTGTTGAAACCACATATTCTCTACGTCCAAATCATCAATTTCCCGCCACAAAAAGCTTCGGATCATCTCCCTGTAGCGATTTCCATTGACCGTAATGGCATTTCCATTTGCGTTTTCAAAAAAATATGGTCCGATGATTCCTCCTGACCACAAATCACACCAAACCGTAACTTTTTGTGGATGTACTGGTTGCTCTAAGATAACTCTTGGATTCTCTTCACCCCAAATGGGCAATTCTGTTTATTGACGTAGCCATTGAGCTGGAAATGAGCTTCGTCGGTGAAAATTATTTTGAACGATGACGAATGGAAGTTTTTGGATCTTCTTCAACACTTCAATCTTCAGCTGCTACATTCTCGATTGAACGGCCACTACTTTGATAAATGTTGTCTCTGTTATCAAGAACACATCCAGCTTCTAGAAATTTATCAACCATCAGCTTGATGGCACGATTTATTGGAGCATTTTCTCTACGAAATTTTGTTCGAAATTTCCTAATTACATCTTGAAAACTTTTACCATTTTCAAAAAATGTTGTAATAACAAAAACACGTTGTTCCTTCGTGTAACGTTCCATATTAACTAACCGGAATGTATGAATATACCTAAAGAAACCTCGTATAAAAATTCCACGTAGAAAAAAAATGGCGGCAAAATCAAAATGATACCTCAATTTTGAACACCCTATACAATAGTAGATTTTAATAGTACAATAATTGAGATGATTTATTTGTTAGAGTTACATTTCACTTATCACAAGTTTGATTAGACATATTTTATTAGCGTTTTTGATTAAAATAGTTTCTTCATCTGTTTCATATATTTCAAGTAACCAAATAACTTCAAATGAACACTCATTTGATAAACGGGTAAAAACAATAAGGTGGAAAACATTTTTAATTTATTTAAATTAAAAATAAAAACAAAAAAAAATAAAAACTCTTTTTAAATTTTTTTTTTATTATTTTAACTTTAAACTTAGTTTTTACGGATATTTTCGACTTGTCTTATTACCTAACAGAAGATTTTCTGAAATTTTCTTATAAGTAGTAAGACTTGTTGAAGTTTAAAATTAAGATTTGTCTAAACATATCAATACTACTTGCTTGCTAAAGAGTTTCGGTAGTATTGTAAAACGAAACATTTCCTAAATTTATATTTTTAAAATATTCAGTTAACTTGTTGGTTATTAAATTACAATTATTTGAATACATACAATGTTTGCTTATACTTAGTACATTTGAAGTTTTTAATTTCTCACATTTATTTACCTGTTTATAGTGTCCAAAAACAATTTCTTTTCGATAATCAATTTCTCTTTTATTATACCCTACACATTAAGTATAGGGTATATTAACTTTGGTATGGTGTTTGTAACCACCAAAAGGAAGCGAGTTAGGTATAGACATGTACATATATTCTGAATCAGGATCACCGCCGAAGTCAATTTAGCGATGTCCGTCCGTCCGTACGCACGATAACTCAAAAAGTAATGATGCTATTTTGATGAAATTTATACTGTAGGTTAACAATGACTAAAGTAAGGCGGGGATTGTAAATGGGCGAAATCGGACCATGCGTTCGAGTACCTCCCATACAACTTCCAAAACCTAATACGCATATTTTCGAAATTAATAAAGATAGAAACTTAAAATTTTATACGAGGGTGTGCTTTTCTGAATCCCTGATATCCCCAAAATTTGAGATGAGCTGTGGAGCTCATCGGGTACCTCCCATACAACTCCCAAAACCGAACAAGCATATCTTCGAAATTAATAAAGACAAAAACTTCAAATTTGGTGCTAGGGTGTTGTTTCCTGAATCCCTGATTTGTCCAAAATTTGAGATGAATTGGTGGAGCTGTTCGGGTACCGCCCATACAACTCCCAAAACCGAACATGCATATCTTCGAAATTAATAAAGATAGGAACTTCAAATTTGATACGAGGGTGCTGTTTCCTAAATCCCTGATTTGCTTAAAATTTGAGATGAATTGGAGTGGTCGTTCGGGTACCTCCCATACAACTCAACAAGCATATCTTCGAGATTAATAAATATATAAACTTGAAATTTGATATTAGAATGTTCTACCCTGTTGATCTCTCTAAAATTTGAGATGAATTGGGGTGGTGGTCCCCGTGCCCTCACACACTTCCCAAGACCTAACAAGCATATTTTCGAATTTAATAAAGATAGAAACCTGAAACTTTGTACAAAGGTTGTAACAGCATTTATTTTTTTTAGCTTGTATTAAATACCTAACTAAAATAACTTATGGATTTTTAATTTAATTTGAATGTTTTAGGTGTAGGGTATAAATAAGTCGGTTGCATCGACTTACTGTTATTTTTACTTGTTTTTAAATACGAATTGCAAGAATTGATATTAATTGAATAGTTTTAATTTTTTTGATACCTATTTTAATTGTCATTAATAGTGAATTTTCTTGAAATTGAACTAATCTTAATTTTATATGTTGTAACTTTAAAAAAGTCTATATCGTATTTTTTTATTTCTTCCATTGTTAAAATATTAGGATTATACCTATATCGTGCTTAAAAGAAGCTAAATTATTAAACTTCTACCTTTTCTTTTGTAAGTTGGATTTTGAAGAAATCTAAGTATAGCTTTTGCTGCATTATAGGCTTTTCAATTTTATTAATTTCGTTTAAGATTATTTCCCTATCATTTTCTATATCGTTTTGAGTTGTTTGGTTTTACATTATAAAATTGATTATTATATTTTATTTCGTAATTTTGTTGTAATATAATTTAATCATTATTAGAATTAATATTTTGTATATAATTGTCTATATATTTTTTCGATCTTGGTCGTCCATAGTACCGAATAACCATTTGGATGTTGTGCCAATAGCATTAATTAGTTCTCATTTTTTTTCTCATTTAATTGATATTATCATTTTCAATTTATTTGTCAATTCAGAGATTTCAGTTTGTAAGATAGTCTTTTGAATGTCGCCTAGTACTGATGCCCTAATTGATATGTTATGTAGTAGCGTCAATATTTCCGTTAGATGAATAATGTCGGTTTGCGATGTCATTTTGATTTATTATTTCAGTTTTACTTAAGTTAATCTTAAGTAAATTCTGCATTTGAGTTTATGTCATTGATTTTTGAAAAAATTGATTTAACCTGAGGAATTGCTATTTATTGTCATTAACATCATTAACAGCTGGAATGCCTGTAAATTTTAATGGTTTTTTAATGTTAGATGTATAAATGTAAGTAAGTTTTAGTTGTGTATGACGATGTCGGTTTGCGTTATTATTTCAGTTTTATTTAAGTTAATCTTAAGTAAATTCTGCATTTGAGTTTATGTCATTGATTTCTAAAAAAACTTGATTTAACCTGAGGAATTGTTATTTTTATTGTCATTATCAACATTAACAGCTGGAATATCTGTAAATTTGAATGGTTTTTTAATGTTAGATGTATGTATGTAAGTAAGTTTTAGTTTCTTAAATTGGGGCTGTTAGCGGTTGATCGGATCTCAATATAATTTTCGCTATTTACGTTTAATTTTTCTATGTTTTTAGTTTTATTTCTTTCTAGACTTTCTTTAATTTTTTCGGGTTTTATTTTATGATTAGGAACATTAAATGGTGTATTTTTAATACTAAAATGGAATATTTCGTTATAGATTCTCACAGATTATTATAACATTCTTAGAACTGATAGATTTTATTAGTTTGGTTTGTTATTCTGAATTTTTCGGCTACTACGTTATGAAACCGTTCAATGTCACCATTATCTGTGTGGCTGTTGGATTTAGTTGAATGAAGTCAAATAATATTCTTGTAAGAATTCACGAATTTGGAAAGCCTTAAATTCGTTATCAGAGACTATTTTGTTTGATCTACCGAATTTTCTAATATATTCTTATAGTTTTTCTATGATAGTTAGATGATTTCTGTTTGTTAAATAGTAAGCAGAACCGAATTTTGAAAATTTATCGATTATTGTGAGAAAAGAATTTTCATTATTACATAACTATCTACATGAATAATTTGGTTAATATCATTTGGTTATCTGATATGATATTTCGGTTATATTATATTTTGTTTTTATTGGGTTCTCTCATATTTAACTTGTTGACAGATTTCACATTGATTTATTATACTTTTAATTAATTCGAGAAGTTTTGGATAGTATATTTTTTGTCTGAATGACAACTCTCCCTAATTTGATATTAGGATATTTGTTTTATTGCTTGGGCTCTAAATGAGCGCTTTATAAATTTTATTTGACTATCATTGGAATACATTTCGATTCATTTTTCTTGCACTATAAATTATATTTGGAATCTGAAAATATTCCGATTTTTCATTTGTTAATAAACTTTTTAAATATTTCTCCCAAGCTATTAAAATCGTATTCAGCTATGTAAATAATTCTTTTAGCTAAGATTGTTTCAATTTCATTTATTTTGTTATTGACTAAAATTATCTACGTTGAATATTATGGCCATTCCTATTCAAACTGTATATAGATGATATCACTCATCTAAACCTAAAGGGCGAATTACAGTTATTTGCCAACGATGCTGTCCTCAAATATGCAGATAGATCGGAAGAGGCTATATTTACATCTATTCAACATGATCAATGGCTAAATAATCATCAGCTTATTCTAAATTTAAAAAAGACGAAAATTGTTACGTTTGAAAATAAATCGTTTAATATTGAAAACCTTTTTCCGTACAAAAAGGAATTTTTAGAAATTGTTAAGAAATTTAATTATCTTGGTCTTGTCTTAGATATTAGATCTAAATGGAACTACCACATAGAAAAAGTGATTAAAAACATTACTCCATATATATTTATTCTGAGAAGACTACGCAATTTTTTAACCGATACGATAACGCTATTTTTACAATTAATTCCTCTATTCGTCTTATATAAATTCGCATATTTGTTATCTAAATCTTATTTGGAATAGAGCTCCACAAATTTACTTCAACAAACTGGATATAATTCCCAAAAATGTCTAAAAATTGCTCAAGGTTTTACTATCCTTCACCCTATAGATCTTCTGTATACAGATAAATGTATCAGTTTAACAAACATTATTAATTTGCAGCTTCATGCAACCGCATTGAAAATTGTTAATAACCAAATAAAACACATTTTCCTATTAAATAGAACAGTAGAAATTCACAATCATAACGCTAATAGGAATAAATCAAAATTATGTCTATCACTCTTTAGAATTAGTCATCAAAAAGAAACAATTGTTTGTATAATTGCCGAAAAACTTATACGAGTTGCCAGAAGAATTAAAACTAATCCTTGATTTCAAACTATTCAAAAGTAAAGTTAAATAATTGTGCTAGGAATTTAAATCTATCAATCAATTGTACTATCAATTATAATCTATCGTATAATATAAAAATTCTATATAATGATATAAATAATAATATCATAGTCATACAGTTAATACGTATTGTTATTACTAGTTATTGTCATTAAGTATATGTGTATAAGTATTTATATTACCTATATTATATTAATGTATAATTTTTTACTAAAGTATTTAATATAAAAAAATAAAAAAAAATAGCTTCTAAATTTATATATGAATTGCAAAAGTGAACAAATCACTGTCTGAACTAGTTTTTATTCAATCAAATACTTTATTTTATTATATTATTGTTAATTTGTATTAATTATTTATAATTGCAAATTAAAAAAGATTTCTTAAACGAAAAAATCAGAAAAACACTTTTTCGTTTAAGAAATCAAAGAAGCTAAATAAAGTATATTTTAATTGTAAATTAAAAGACCATACAGCAATATGCTAGGCTCATTGTATTAACACTTTAATTTATTGTATGATATTATATATTTATAACTTTATGTAAATAAAATAAAGGAAAAAGAAAAGATTTATTACGCTTTATTTCCCGCCGCCCTTATGTTGATGGCATCCTTTATTTTGTTGGTTGGGTTGAATGTTTTGATTTTCTTGGTTGGGCTAATTATTTGGATTTTGTTTAGCTTGATGTTGATATTTTAGTATGATAGCAGTTAATCTATCTACTTGACGAGCTTGTAAAATTAGTTGTTGTGGTAATTGTTCATTTGTTAATTCTTTTTAATGTTCTTGCTGAGCCATGTTGATACGATGTCTGTCGTTAATTTTAGATTTTCTGTCGTTTATTTTAGAATGGTTAAAAATGGCGTTCCATAAGGTACAATATTGGGAGTAATAAGTTTTTTAATTTATATAAATAAAATCATGTATTAAGTTTTCTTAAATTATAATTAAGTATTTAGTAGTGAAAATTGTGAATAATTTAACGGTAGATAGTCATGCAGAGTATATATGTACTAATATATGCCAGAAAATTGGGTACTTAGGTGGAATCCGAAATAAACCTACCTTAAAAAGCGTAATAACAATATACAATACAATGATTCTTCATTATTTCGATTACTGTGCGTCTTTACTATTTTTGTGTAATGAAAATAAAAAAGAAAAATTACAACTTTTACAAAACAGAGCAATGCGAATCATACTAAACCGAGGAAGAAGAACGAATATAAGATTTATGCTAGGAGAGCTAAAATGGATATCTGTACGCCAAAGAATTAATTACAATACTTTAGTATTCATTTTTAAAATGAAAAACAACATGCTTCAAAACAACGGCAAATTTATTTAGGTTTCCACTTTTCCAGAGCAATAATACTCAAAATAATTTCTGTCATAAATGCTTGCAATTATTCAATAATTTCCCAACTTCAGTTAAAAATTTAAACAATATAAATAGTTTTAAAAAAATGTTGATACAATATTTAATTCATAATGAATTTTAAAATATAGTTAACTAATTTGAATTTCATAAATTTTCTTGATTTATATTTCATTTAATTTTAATTGCATTTTAAACCTCTATAAGAATTTTTTTCTATAAAAACAGATAATGTAGCTAGATAATAAAAATCTTTAAATTTTGTTTTTTTATGTAAAATTTTATTTTTTTAATTGTAAATTCTGTAAATTTTATATTGTAATATGAATTAGAAATAGTATATATATTATAATAATAAAATAAATAAATAAAAAAAAAAGAAAGATTTGTGAACGTCTTGATCGCATTCAAAAATAAAATTTTTATTGGTTTTTTTTTCACTTTATTATATCCTACACCTAAAGTATAGAGTATATTAACATTGGTATGGTGTTTGTAACCACCAAAAGGAAGCGAGTTAGATATGGACATGTACATATATTCTGAATCAGGATCCCCTCCTGAGTCGATTTAACGATGTCTGTCCGCCCGTTCGCACGATAACTCAAAAACTAGTAAAGCTATTTTGATGAAATTTATATAGGAGGTTACTAATTACAAAAGGAAGGCTAAGTTCGAATCTGGACAAAATCGGTACCCAGTGGTGTTCCTTCATATTTTATTTAATTCTCTGAAATTTGAGAGGATTTGGTTCTTGTGTTCTTATTTTGGAAGTTTCCGAACGAGCCCCAGAGCAAACAAGTATATCTCCACAACCAACAAAGATAGAACCTTTATTTTTAGTACAAGAGTGTGCTGTTATGTTTCCTTTTCTATAAAATTGGAAACTCACATTTGAAAGAATTTGAACCATTGATTCGTATATTGGAGCTTCTGAACGAGCCCTAGAACAAACGGGATTATCTTCACAACCAACAAAGATAGAACCTTTAAATTTTTCACAATGATGTTCCTTCCCGTTTTATATATGTCTCTGAAATTTAAAAGGATATGGTCCATGCGTTTGGATTTTGGAACCTTCCGAACGAGCCCAAGAGCAAATGAGATTATCTCCAAAAACAACAAAGACATAACCTTTAAATTTGGCAGAATGGTGTTCTTTCATATTTGATTCATGTTTCTGAAATTTGTGAGGATTTGGTCCATGGGTTCAAATCTTGGAAGCTTCCGAACGAGCCCCAGAGCAAACGAGTATATCTCCACAACCAACAAAGATAGAACTTTTATTTTTAGTACAAAGGTGTTCTGTTATGTTTCCTTTTCTGTAAAATTGGAAACTGAAATTTGAAAGAATTTGAACCATGGGTTCGTCTTTTGAAAACTTCCGGACGAGCACAAGAGCAACGAGCATATCTCCAAAACCAACAAAAGTAGAACCTTTAAATTTAGTACAATGGTGTTCTGGCATGTTTTCTTTATGTTTCTGAGATGGATTCGATGAATTGGAGTGGCAATTCGGGTACCTGACACACACCTCCCAAGGACTAACAATCTTGGAAATTAATAAAGATAGAAACTTAAAATTTTTTACAAGGGTGTCAAGCATATCCCAAGAGGATGCCTCTTTTACGTTCCTGAAATTCGAGTTGAATAAGACAGAAAAGGGAAGAAGTTCAAGCAGCTGCCAAAAAAACTTATGGATTTTTAATTTAATTCGAATTATTCAGATGTAGGGTATTAATAACTTATTAATAACGGTTGCATCAACTTACTGTTACATTTACTTTTTTTTATTCTAGTGTTTCTAAATTTTTTAAAAGTCTTTTCGAAAAGTCGCAAAGTCTGACCGGAAGAAGGTAAATTATTAAAGTTTTAATTTTTTTTTTTTATTTTTACTACATATTTATTTATATTTATATAGGTATATATTTTTCACTTTTAATTTTAATTTTATTATTTATTATTTTAATATTATTTTTTATTTTTACTACATATTTATTTATATTTATATAGGTATATATTTTTCACTTTTAATTTTAATTTTCGTGCAATTCTACCGAATGGGCCACATACATAAACAATTTTAGTTTATTTAAAAAAAAAAAAGTAAAAAATAAAAAACATACTTATTAACTTTTTATTGAAGAACACTTATATTTTATTTATTGAAAACAGTTCATAAAACGACTATTATTTAATTAATTACAAGTATCTTTAACTTATATAATTTCAATTAATATTATAATATGACTGAATTTTAATTAATATAGATTAATCTAAAGCTAATTTCTAGCTAGTATTATGTTTATTAGCATTATTACTTTTTAATTTTAAATCTTTTTATTTAATTGGAGTAGGTACTTGCATTAAAAAACATTTTATTATACCCTACAGCTAAAGTACAGGGTATATTAACTCTGGTATGGTGTTTGTAACCACCAAAAGGAAGCGAGTTAGATATGGACATGTATATATATTCTGAATCAGGATCACCTCCTGAGGCGATTTAACGATGTCCGTTCGCACGATAACTCAAAAACTAATAAAGCTATCTTGATGAAATTTATACAGTAGGTTACTAATTAAGCGAAAGCTAAGTTCGAATTTGGACAAAATCTGTCCATGGGTTCGGATTCTGGAAGCTTCCGAATGATTCCGGAGCAAACGAGATTATCTCCAAAACCAAAAAAGATAGAACCTTTAAATTTTGTACAATGATGTTCATTCCCGTTCGATTTATGTCTCTGAAATTTAAGAGGATTTGGTCAATGGGTTTGGATTTTGGAAGCTTCCGAACGAGCACCAGAGCAAATGGGATTATCTCCAAAACCAATAAAGATATAACCTTCAAATTTGACAGAGTGGTGTTCTTTCATGTTTTATTTCAGTTTCCAAAATTTGAGAGGATTTGGTAAATGTGTTCGGTTTTTGGAAGATTCCGAACGAGCCCCAGAGCAAACGAGATTATCTCCAAAATCAAAAAGATAGAATCTTTAAATTTTGTACAATGATGTTCCTTCCCGTTCGATTTATGTCTCTGAAATTTAAGAGGATTTGGTCCATGGGTTTGGATTTTGGAAGCTTCCGAACGAGCACCAGAGCAAATGAGATTATCTCCAAAACCAATAAAGATATAACCTTCAAATTTGACAGAGTGGTGTTCTTTCATGTTTTATCTAGTTTCTAAAATTTGAGAGGATTTGGTCCATGGGTTCGGATTTTGGAAACTTCCGAACGAGCCCCAGAGCAAACGAGATTATTTCCAAAATCAACAAAGATAGAACCTCTAAATTTTGTACAATGATGTTCCTTCCCGTTCGATTTATGTCTCTGAAATTTAAGAGGATTTAGTTCATGGGTTCGGATCTTGGAAGCTTCCGAACGAGCCCTAGAGCAAACGAGTATATCTCCACAACCAACAAAGATAGAACCTTTATTTTTAGTAAAAGAGTTATGTTTCCTTTTCTATAAAATTGGAAACTGACATTTGAAAGAATTTCAACCATGGATTCGTATATTGGAAGCTTCCGAACCAGCCCCAGAGCAAACGAGATTATCTTCAAAACCAACAAAGATAGAACTTTAAATTTTTTGCAATGATGTTCCTTCCCGTTTGATTTATGTCTCTAAAATTTAAGAGGATATGGTCCATGGGTTTGGATTTTGAAAGCTTCCGAACGAGCCCCGGAGCAAATGAGATTATCTCCAAAAACAACAAAGATAGAACCTTTAAATTTGGCAGAATGGTGTTCTTTCATGTTTGATTTAGGTTTCTGAAATTTAATAGGATTTAATCCATGGGTTTGGGTTTTGGAAGCTTCCGAACGAGCCCCAGAGCAAACGAGATTATCTCCAAAACCAACAAAGATAGAACCTTTAAATTTTTTACTATGATGTTCCTTCCCGTTTGATTTATGTCTTTGAAATTGAAGAGGATATTGTCCATGGGTTTTGATTTTGGAAGCTTCCGAACTAGCCCCAGAGCAAATGAGATTATCTCCAAAAACAACAAAGATATAACCTTTAAATTCGGCAGAATGGTGTTCTTTCATGTTTGATTTGGGTCTCTGAAATTTGAGAGGATTTGGTCCTTGGGTTCGGATTTTGGAACCTTCCGAACGAGCCTCAGAGCAAATGATGTTATCTCCAAAAGCAACAAGGGTATAACCTTTAAATTAGGCAGAATGGTGTATGTTTGATTTATGTTTCTGAAATTTGTGAGGATTTGGTCCATGGGTTCAAATCGTGGAAGCTTCCGGACGAGCCCCAAAGCAAACGAGTGTATCTCCACAACCAACAAAGATAGAACTTTTATTTTTAGTACTGTTCTGTTATGTTTCCTTTTCTGTAAAATTGGAAACTGACATTTGAAAGAATTTGAACCATGGGTTCGTCTTTTGGAAACTTCCGGACGAGCACAAGAGCAACGAGCATATCTCCAAAACCAACAAAAGTCCTTTAAATTTAGTACAATGGTTTTCTGGCATGTTTTCTTTATGTTTCTGAGATGGATTCGATGAATTGGAGTGGCAATTCGGATACCTGACACACACCTCCCAAGGACTAACAATCTTCGAAATTAATAAAGATAGAAACTTAGAATTTTTTACAAAGGTTTCAAGCATATCCCAAGAGGATGCTTCTTTTACGTTCTTGAAATTCGAGTTGAATAAGACAGAAAAGGGAAGAAGTTCAAGCAGCTGCAAAAAAAACTTATGGATTTTTAATTTAATTCGAATTTTTCAGCTGTAGGGTATTAATAAGTCGGTTGCATCGACTTACTGTTACATTTACTTATTTATTTATTTTTTTGACGAAAAATTGAACGTTTTATATTTTACATTAGCTTCTAAAACGATGTTTCCTGTGATGTTTCTTTGTTTAAATAAAATTCAAATTACATTAATCTTTTTAAATAAAATTGAAATAGAAAGTACTAATTCGTAATTTATTATATAGGTTTTATTGTTAATAACTAGTTCATAATTAATAGTTCATTTATTATACACTTTATATAATTTTATTATATGATTCAATATTAGTTTTTAATTAAGCCTCAACATTATTGATTTACACTGACGATAATCTTAAATCTTTCAATTTTTACATCGTTTTCAATAGTTTAGCTGATTTTTATTTTTCTAAATAATTTTGTATATTTGTTTTTTATATAGAATCTTTGTTGGTTTCCTCTATTCAGGGTCACCAATTTGTACGGTACACATATACATATAAAATATATATTTTTATTTTGATGTTTATTGAACAACACCAAGATAAGACTGTTACAAAAAATTCTTAAAGTAATGCTTATATTTAAAATTATACAAAGCAGTGACTTAGAACTAAACTTTTAATAACTTAAATCTAAGAAAAAGTTAATTTATTATTGTTATTAATATTTATTATTTAAACTACATTTTCAAATTTGTTTTACATACATATGAATCACTCAGATCAAAACAAAAAAAAAACAAAAAAAAAATTGATATGATACCTGTACATATGTACATACATATCGTGACAAGCAATTTAACATTTTATGTTTAATTTTTATAACATATTAAATGTAATTTAATATCTTATTATTAAGTAGAAGTAAAATTAAAAAAATAATTTTTTTTCTTTAACATTACTTAAAAGCGTTTAATTACAATTTATAAAATGTACAAAAATAAAAAAAAATGACCTAAATAAAAAATATATTAACCGATTTGTTGTACTTTAATGCAATACAATAAGTGTTTTATGTTTAAATTATGTCATAATTAAAAAGAAAATGATTGCCTAGGTAAGAATTAATTGTCTGAGGTCATCAAAGTGGAAAAATGTTGTTGTAAAATGTGTTTAAAAGTAGTTCTGGAGATGGATGAAGAATAAAGATCACTAATTTTTGCCTAACGCTATCGTTAAGTCTAAATTTATTAGTAAGAGATTGGATAGAAATACTATTATTGAAAATATCAAAAGTAAAACATGAAGACAATAATTGTCTACGTAAAGATAGAAAAAGCATGTTTAATGAATTAAATCTTGTAGTGTAACTAGGAAGATTATCTAAATCAGAAGGATTATATTTATTTGTTAATGCAAATAATATAAATTGCATTTGAACTGATTCGATTCTATTGGAATAAAAGTGAAAGGCTGGCTTCCATATATTGTAACCTTTTTCTAAGATAGATCAAACTAGGGAACAATAGAGAGATTTTGTCACAGCTATGTCACTGAATTCTTTAGCTCTCTTCTTAACGAAATCTAACATTTTATTGGCCTTTGAAACTAATTGTTCATAGTGAAGACAAAAATTAAGTTTATTATCGAGAGAATTTCTAAATCAGTAATGCTAAAAACCCTTTTCAAAGTTACGTTATCTATTTTGTAGTCGTACATCAAAGAAGATCGTTTTCGCGTAAAGCTAATAACCTTACATTTGAATTAACCTGCATGTTGAATTCCAATTTATAACCTTACATTAACCTGCATGTTGAATTCCAATTTATTTGACGTGCACCCAAGCTTGTAACACTAATAAGCTTGATTGAAGTATATCTGCATCAGAATTATCTTTAACAAAGTGATATATTTCTAGAATTTTATATAATAAGAAAAAATGTGAAAAATAAATACACACTTTAGTAAACAAACATACTCTACATAATGTAGTAAAACCATTAACACATGTAAAATTATAAAGATGAAGCTCTAATTCTTGCCATTTATTTTGAAAACAGGTACTTACATTACATTTATTTGTACAGGTACTTAAGTTACAAATAGCACAATTTCAAATTTTAACAAAACTTTCTGAGAGAACTTACATTAATTCTAAACGATCTTTCTGCTCAAAAAATTTTAAGGTTCTAACTAAAGGTGTGCCGGAGTTGTGAAAAAAGAAAAATCTTGCAAAATTGTGTCTTCATATAACGGCAAATTTAAATACTAAATTAAAAAAAAATTGTATAAGTTTGATATAATTTTGATATTATAAAGGAAAATAAAGTCCTCTCGAATGGTCCGGTTTTAAATAAAAATGTTAAGCAGAATCTGAGATATACACATTTAAAATTAGGCCGTTTTTGCAATTACGGAGGCGCTGTAACTCCATAACATACAACTACGAGAAACTGTTAACATACGAAAAAATATATTACTGGAAAATCTCAAAATTTCAGCCCCCTTTCTAAAAAGTCCCGGAGTTATGAAGGTAGAAAAATCATTCAAAATTTTTTTTTCACAAAACGGTAAATTTAAATATTAAATTTAAAAAAACAGACAGAAAACAGACACAGGACAGAGTAACAGGACAGAGTTAAACTTATATGCACATTTTTATTTTCTCGCATATTATGTACATACATATATTCGTTTATATTCTCGTTTTTTTACAATTTGCAGATGTACGATAAACAAACGATTTTAGTTTATTTTAAAAAAAAATTAATAAATAAAAAAACACTTATTAACTTTTTATTGAAAACAACTTATATTTTATTTATTGGAAATAATTCACAAAACGACTGTTGTTTAATTAATTACAACTTACAATTATCTTTAACTTATCTAATTTGACTGAAAATATAACATGACTGAATTTTAATTAATATAAATATAAATTATTCTAAAGCTAATTCCTATAATTATAATATTTTGTTTATTAAGCATTATTATTTTATTCTAAAAGTGCACTTGCATTAAAAAATATTTTATGTTATAAAATATTTTATTTGAAGGGAACATTAATTTTTCCAATATTTTAAAAAACAGGAATTATTGTTTGTTTTGTTTTGAAAAACATTTATTTTGTTTTGTACAGCTGAGTATACATAACTTCTCCCCCGCTTGAATTGCAATTATCCTGAATTCTATTGACTAAAAATTGAATAATAAAGTAAAAATTTCAAAAATTATCGAAATAGTTAAATCATAAGATATATTTTTATAGTAATACAATTTTTCTATACTTTTTACATTAATTAAGTTTTCTATTACAATTTCATTAAAGGTTAACTTATTTTTAGCATTTTTAAAATCTTGATTTGAACGATAGTAAAATCTTTGATTTAATTTATATTTTACATTTGAAAAATAGTGATTTAGTACAATTAGTACAATAGTAGATTTTAATAGTACAATTATTGAGATGATTTATTTGTTAGAGTTACATTTCACTTGATTAGACATTTGGTCACAAGTTTGATTAGACATATTTTATTAGCGTTTTTAATTAAAATAGTTTCTTCATCTATTTCATATATTTCAAGTAACCAAATAACTTCAAATGAACACTAATTTGATAAACGGGTAAAAACAATAAAGTGGAAAAATATTTTAATTTATTTAAATTAAAAATAAAAACAAAAAAAACATAAAAAAAAAAACTTAACTCTAAACTTAGTTTTTACGGATATTTTCAACTTGTCTTATTACCTCACAGAAGATTTTCTGAAATTTTCTTATAAGTAGTAAGACTTGTTGAAGTTTAAAATTAAGATTTGTCTAAACATATCAATACTACTTGCTTGCTAAAGAGTTTCGGTAGTATTGTAAAACGAAACATTTCCTAAATTTATATTTTTAAAATATTCAGTTAACTTGTTGGTTATTAAATTACAATTATTTGAATACATACAATGTTTGCTTATACTTAGTACATTTGAAGTTTTTAATTTTTCACAGTTATATACCTGATTATAGTATTCAAAAACAATTTCTTTTCGATAATCAATTTCTATTTTATTTTTAAATACGAATTGCAAAAATTGATATTAATTGAATAGTTTTAAGTTTTTTTGATACCTATTTTAATTGTCATTAATAGTGAATTTTCTTGAAATTGAACTAATCCTAATTTTATATGTTGTAACTTTAAAAAAGTCTATATCGTATTTTTATATACTACACCTAAAGTATAGGGTATATTAACTTTGGAAAGAAAATTAACTTAACAAAAGGAAGCGAGTTAGATATGGACATGTATATATATTCTGAATCAGGATCACCTCCTGTGTCGATTTAACGATGTCCGTCCGTCCGTCCGTTCGCACGATAACTCAAAAACTAATAAAGCTATCTTGATGAAATTTATATAGTAGATTACTAATTACGAAGGGAAGGCTATGTTCGAATCTGGACAAAATCGGTCAATGGGTTCGGATTCTGGAAGCTGCCGAATGATTCCGGAGCAAACGGGATTATCTCCAAAACCAACAAAGATAGAACCTTTAAACTTTGTAAGATGATGTTCCCTCCCGCTCGATTTACGTCTCCGAAATATAAGAGAATTTGGTCCATGGGTTTGGATTTTGGAAACTTCCGAACGAGCACCAGAGCAAATGAGATTATCTCCAAAACCAACAAAGATAGAACCTTTAAGTTATGTACAATGATGTTCCTTCCCGTTCGATCTATGTCTCTGAAATTAAGGAGGATTTGGTTCATGGGTTTGGATTTTGGAAGCTTCCGAACGAGCCCCAGAGCAAACGAGATTATCGCCAAAACCGGCAAAGATAGAACCTTTAAATTTTTTACAATGATGTTCCTTCCCGTTTGATTTATGTCTCTGAAATTTAAGAGGATATGGTCCATGGGATTGGATTTTGGAAACTTCCGTACGAGCCCCAGAGCAAATGAGATCATCTCCAAAACCAATAAACATATAGCCTTTAAATTTTGTACAATGATGTTCCTTCCAAATCGATTTAAGCCTTTAAAATTTGAGAGAATTTAGTCCATGGGTTCGGATTTTGGAAGCTTCCGTACGAGCCATAGAGCAAACGAGTATATCTCCACAACCAACAAAGATAGAACCTTTATTTTTAGTGCAAGAGTGTGCGGTTATGTTTTCTTTTCTATAAAATTGGAAGCTGACATTTGAAAGAATTTATTTATTATTATAACCAAAACAAGGTTTTTACATAACAATTCTTACGGCTAAAACTTAATAATAACAAGTACAAAATAAAACACGATAAATGCAAATAAAAAAAAATTATTACATTGACTTATATGGTAAATTACAAATTGCTTACAAAGCAAAAACACAGTTAGATTTGAATTAATATAACTCAGTTAGGTAAAAATAAAATAATTTGTACAATATGAAGTGTAATCTAATATTATGAAAGTTAAAGTTATTGTGTAAGGTTAGTAACAAATTTTTGTATTAATTTTTGTTTGAAAGTGTTCCTTGATATTTGTGTTGAAAAGAGATTACTGTGTTTGTTGAATGTAATGCAACATCTGTTAATTGGTTCATTTCTTCCATATTCAGTTCTATGAGTATTTTCAATTAAATACTTAGTGTTTCGTGTAACTCTAACGTCATTGTTTAATTTAAAACTATCTATCAAAAACTGAACGTCAATATTTTTATTTAAAACGTCAAAAGTAAAACAGGATGAAAGTATTTGCCTGCGTGAAGATAAAGTTAACATGTTCAATAAATTTAATCTTACATTATAATTAGGTAGCATTGAATAGTCAATAGGGTTATATTGATTTCTCAAAGCAAATAATATGAATTGTTTTTGAACAGATTCGATTCTATCGGAATGTATTTGAAATGCAGCATTCCAAACAATGTTGCCGTATTCTAGAATAGATCGTACTAAAGAACAGTAGAGAGATTTTGTCACCGCTATGTTACTGAATTCTTTAGCTCTTCTTTTAATGAATCCTAACATTTTATTTGCCTTGGAAATCATATGCTTATAGTGAAGATGGAAGTTAAGCTTATCATCCAAAAGAATCCTAGATCGGTCATGCTGCTTACCCTTTCTAGAGTTACATTATCAATAGAATAATCGAATAAAATAGTAGATCTTTTCCGTGTAAAACTAATAGCCTTGCATTTTTGAATGTTCAGCTCTAACTTATTGGAAAAGCACCATTCTTGTAAAGAATGTAGGTTTGACTGAAGTAATGCAACATCAGAAATATTTTTGATAACGTGGTAAATTTTAAGATCGTCGGCAAATGCAATATGTGATACACCCACTAGTTTGGCCGAAAGGTCTGAAATTAATATATTAAATAGAAGTGGACTTAAATGGCTACCTTGAGGTACTCCTGAAGTAACGGTCACTGTGCTTGATAAAAAACCTTGGAATTTTATATTTTGAGTTCTATTTGTTAAATAAGAGTACAGCCATGTAAGAAATGTACCGGAAATACCTATTGCAACAAGTTTGTTAAGCAAAATAGTATGATCGACACGATCAAATGCTTTACTAAAATCTGTGTAAATAGCATCAACTTGGTGCCCATTTTCCATTTCATTAAGGATTTCAGATGTATAAACCAAAAGGTTTGTTGAGGTAGAACGACCTTTTCTGAAACCATGCTGCTGTTCATTTAATTTTGTGTTTATGATGGGTGTAATTTTGTTTACGACCATTTTTTCGAACAACTTAGGAATAGTCGATAAAATAGCTTTACCACGGTAGTTTTCGACGTGTGCTTTGTCGCCCTTTTTGTGGATGGGAATTAAATAAGACGATTTCCAAGCATATGGGAAAACACCTGAGGAAAGTGATTTATTAAAAATGAGATGAAGTGGATAAGTCAAATAACTAACACTATTGTATAAAAAAGTCGGCGGGATTAAGTCAGGTCCTACACCTTTTTTAGTATCGATGTTAACGATTGCTTCAAATATTTCATGTTCAGTAAGATATAGATCCGTAATAATTGAATTTGAGTTATTTGTTTGATTTGAAAGATCGAAATTTATAGAAGATTCCTGTGGACGATAAACTTTTTGAAAACAATCAGCAAAGAAATTACAAATTACCTTAGGACAAGACGAGGAAGTGTTGTCTTTTGACATTGAGTTTGGGTAGCCGTAACTTTTACGCTTAATATTTATAAAGTCAAAAAATTTTTTTGGATCTGAAATTAATTTGTTGCCGATATCGGTGACATAATTATCGTATGCTAAGTTAGATTTTTGTTTGAATTCAAATGCAAGATCCTTGTGCATATTCAACAAATTGATATTAGACTCATGATATCACCAGAGCAAAATTGATATTAGACTCAGCTTCCGAACGACCACCAGAGCAAAAGAGATTCTCTCCAAAGCCAACAAAGATAGCACCTTTAAATTTTTTACAATGATGTTCCTTCCCGTTCGATTTATGTCTATGAAATTTAAGAGGATTTGGTCCATGGGTATGGATTTTGGAAGCTTCCGAACGAGCACCTGAGAAAATGAGATTATCTCCAAAACGAATAAAGATATAACCTTTAAATTTGGCAGAGTGGTATTCTTTCATGTTTTATTTAAGTCTCTGAAATTTGAGAGGACTTGGTTCATGGGTTCGGATTTTGGAAGCTTCCGAACGAGCCCCAGAGTAAACGAGTATATCTCCACAACCAACAAAGATAGAACCTTTACTTTTAGTAAAAAGAGTGTGCTTTTATGTTTTCTTTTCTATAAAATTGGAAACTGACATTTGAAAGAATTTGAACTATGGATTCGTATATTGGAAGCTTTCGAACGAGCTCCAGAGCAAACGAGATTATCTCGAAAATCAACAAAGTTGGAAACTTTAAATTTTGTACAACGATGTTCCTTCCCATTCGATTTATGTCTCTGAAATTTAAGAGTATTTGGTCCATGGGTTTGGATTTTGGAAACTTCCGAAAGAGCACCAGACCAAACGAGTATATCTCCACAACCAACAAAGATAGAACCTTTATTTTTAGTACAAGAGTGTGCTGTTATGTTTCCTTTTCTATGTAATTGGAACCTGACATTTGAAAGAATTTGAACTATGGATTCGTATATTGGAAGCTTCCGAACGATCCCCAGAGCAAACAAGATTATCTCCAAAACCAACAAAGGTAGAACCTTTAAATTTTGTACAATGATGTTCCTTCCCGTACGATTTATGTCTCTGAAATTTAAGAGTATTTGGTCCATGGGTTTGGATTTTGGAAGCTTCCGAACGAGCACCAGAGCAAACGAGTATATCTCCACAACCAACAAAGACAGAACCTTTATTTTTAGTACAAGAGTGTGCTGTTATGTTTCGCTTTCTATAAAATTGGAATCTGACATTTGAAAGAATTTGAACCAAGGATTCGTATATTGGAAGCTTCCGAACGAGCCCTAGAGCAAACGAGTATATCTCCACAACCAACTAAGATAGAATCTTTATTTTTAGTACAAGAGTGTGCTGTTATGTTTCATTTTCTATAAAATTGGAAACTGACATATGAAAGAATTTGAACCATAGATTCGTATATTGGAAGCTTCCGAACGATCCCCAGCGCAAACGAGATTATCTCCAAAACCAACAAAGATAGAACCTTTAAATTTTTTACAATGATGTTCCTTCCCGTTTGATTTCTATCTCTGAAATTTAAGAGAATATGGTCCATGGGTTTGGATTTTGGAAACTTCCGAACGAGCACCAGAGCAAATGAGATTTTGGAGGATTTGGTTCATGGGTTCGGATCTTGGAAGCTTTCGAACGAGTCCCAGAGCAAACGAATATATCTTCACAACCAACAAAGATAGAACCTTTATTTTTAGTACAAGAGTGTGCTGTTATGTTTCCTTTTCTATAAAATTGGAACCTGACATTTGAACGAATTTGAACTATGGATTCGAATATTGGAAGCTTTCGAACGATCCCCAGAGCAAACGAGATTATCTCCAAAACCAACAAAGATATAACCTTTAAATTTCGCAGAGTCGTGTTCTTTCATGTTTTTTTTAAGTCTCTGAAATTTGGGAGGATTTGGTTCATGGGTTCGGATCTTCGAAGCTTCCGAACGAGTCCTAGAGCAAACAAGTATATCTCCACAACCAACAAAGATAAAACCTTTATTTTTAGTACAAGAGTGTGCTGTTATGTTTCGTTTTCTATAAAATTGGAATCTGACATTTGAAAGAATTTGAACCATGGATTGGTATATTGGAAGCTTCCGAACGAGCTCCAGACCAAACGAGATTATCTCCAAAACCAACAAAGATAGAAACTTTAAATTTTTTACAATGATGTTCCTTCCAGTTCCATTTAAGTCTTTAAAATAAGAGAGAATTTAGTCCATGGGTTTGGATTTTGGAAGCTTCCAAACAAGCACCAGAGCAAATGAGATTATCTCCAAAACCAATAAAGATATAATCTTTAAATTTGGCAGAGTGGTGTTCTTTCATGTTTTATTTAAGTCTCTGAAATTTGAGAGGATTTGGTTCATGGGTTCGGATCTTGGAAGCTTCCGAACGAGCCCTAGAGCAAACGAGTATATCTCCACAACCAACAAAGATAGAATCTTTATTTTTAGTACAAGAGTGTGCTGTTATGTTTCATTTTCTATAAAATTAGAAACTGACATTTGAAAGAATTTGAATCATGGATTCGTATATTGGAAGCTTCCGAACGAGCCCCAGACCAAACGAGATTATCTCCAAAATCAACAAAGATAGAACCTTTCAATTTTGTACGATGATGTTCCTTCCCGTTAAATTTATGTCTCTTAAATTTAAGAGGGTTTGGTCCATGGGTTTGGATTTTGGAAGCTTCCGAAAGAGCACCAGAGCAAATGAGATTATCTCCAAAACCAATAAAGATATAACCTTTAAATTTGGCAAAGTACCGTTCTTTCATATTTTATTTAAGTCTCTGAAATTTGGAAGGATTTGGTTCATGGGTTCGGATCTTCGAAGCTTCCGAACGAGTCCTAGAGCAAACAAGTATATCTCCAGAGCAAATGAGATTATCTCCAAAACCAATAAAGATATAACCTTTAAATTTGGCAAAGTGCCGTTCTTTCATGTTTTATTTAAGTCTCCGAAATTTGGAAGGATTTGGTTCATGGGTTCGGATCTTCGAAGCTTCCGAACGAGTCCTAGAGCAAACAAGTATATCTCCACAACCAACAAAGATAGAACCTTTATTTTTAGTACAAGAGTGTGCTGTAATGTTTCATTTTCTATAAAATTGGAAACTGACATTTGAAAGAATTTGAACCATGGATTCGTATATTGGAGGCTTCCGAACGAGCCCCAGGCCAAACGAGATTATCTCCAAAACCAACAAAGATAGAACCTTTAAATTTTGTACAATGATGTTCCTTCCCGTTCGATTTATGTCTCTTAAATTTAAGAGGTTATGGTAAATGGGTTTGGATTTTGGAAACTTCTGAACGAGCACCAGAGCAAATGAGATTACCTCCAAAACCAATAAAGATATAACTTTTAAATTTGGCAGAGTGCTGTTCTTTCATGTTTTATTTAAGTCTCTGAAATTTGAGAGGATTTGGTTCATGGGTTCGGATCTTGGAAGCTTCCGAACAAGCCCTAGAGCAAACGAGTATATCTCCACAACCAACAAAGATAGAACCTTTATTTTTAGTACAAGAGTGTGCTGTAATGTTTCATTTTCTATTAAATTGGAAACTGACATTTGAAAGAATTTGAACCATGGATTCGTATATTGGAAGCTTCCGAACGAGCCCCAGGCCAAACGAGATTATCTCCAAAACCAACAAAGATAGAACCTTTAAATTTTTCACAATGATGTTTCTTCCCGTTTGATTTCTATCTCTGAAATTTAAGAGAATATGGTCCATGGGTTTGGATTTTGGAAACTTCCGAACGAGCACCAGAGCAAATGAGATTATCTCCAAAACCAATAAAGGTATAGCCTTTAAATTTTGTACAATGATGTTCCTTCCAGTTCGATTTAAGTCTTTAAAATTTGAGAGAATTTAGTCCAAGGTGTTCGGATTTTGGAAGCTTCCGAACGAGCCCTAGAGCAGACGAGTATATCTCCACAACCAACAAAGATAGAACCTTTATCTTTAATTCAAGAGTGTGCTGTTATGTGTTCTTTTCTATAAAATTGGAAACTGACATTTGAAAGAATTTGAACTATGGATTCGTATATTGGAAGCTTCCGAACGAGTCCTAGAGCAAACAAGTATATCTCCACATCCAACAAAGATAGAACCTTTATTTTTAGTACAAGAGTGTGCTGTTATGTGTTCTTTTCTATAAAATTGGAAACTGATATTTGAAAGAATTTGAACTATGGATTCGTATATTGGAAGCTTCCGAACGAGTCCTAGAGCAGAAGAGTATATCTCCACAACCAACAAAGATAGAACCTTTATTTGTAGTACAAGAGTGTGCTGTTATGTGTTCTTTTCTATAAAATTGGAAACTGACATTTGAAAGAATTTGAACTATGGATTCGTATATTGGAAGCTTCCGAACGAGTCCTAGAGCAAACAAGTATATCTCCACATCCAACAAAGATAGAACCTTTATTTTTAGTACAAGAGTGTGCTGTTATGTTTCATTTTCTATAAAATTGGAAACTGACATTTGAAAGAATTTGAACTATGGATTCGTATATTGGAAGCTTCCGAACGAGTCCTAGAGCAAACAAGTATATCTCCACATCCAACAAAGATAGAACCTTTATTTTTAGTACAAGAGTGTGCTGTTATGTGTTCTTTTCTATAAAATTGGAAACTGACATTTGAAAGAATTTGAACTATGGATTCGTATATTGGAAGCTTCCGAACGAGTCCTAGAGCAGAAGAGTATATCTCCACAACCAACAAAGATAGAACCTTCATTTTTAGTACAAGAGTGTGCTGTTATGTGTTCTTTTCTATAAAATTGGAAACTGACATTTGAAAGAATTTGAACTATGGATTCGTATATTGGAAGCTTCCGAACGAGTCCTAGAGCAAACAAGTATATCTCCACATCCAACAAAGATAGAACCTTTATTTTTAGTACAAGAGTGTGCTGTTATGTTTCGTTTTCTATAAAATTGGAATCTGACATTTGAAAGAATTTGAACCATGGATTGGTATATTGGAATCTTCCAAACGAGCCCCAGGTTAAACGAGATAATCTCCAAAACCAACAAAGATAGAACCTTTAAATTTGGCAGAGTGTTGTTCTTTCATGTTTTATTTAAGTCTCTGAAATTTAAGAGTATTTAGTCCATGGGTGTTGGATTTTGGAAGCTTCCAAACGAGCACCAGAGCAAATAAGATTATCTCCAAAACCAATAAAGATATAACCTTTAAATTTGGCAGAGTGGTGTTCTTTCATGTTTTATATAAGTCTCTGAAATTTGAGAGGATTTGGTTCATGGGTTCGGATCTTGGAAGCTTTCGAACGAGCCCTAGAGCAAACGAGTATATCTCCACAACCAACAAAGATAGAACCTTTATTTTTAGTACAAGAGTGTGCTGTTATGTTTCATTTTCTATAAAATTGGAAACTGACATTTGAAAGAATTTGAACTATGGATTCGTATATGGGAAGCTTCCGAACGAGCTCCAGAGTAAACGAGATTGTCTCCAAAACCAACAAAGATAGAACCTTTCAATTTTGTACGATGATGTTCCTTCCCGTTAGATTTATGTCTCTTAAATTTAAGAGGGTTTGGTCCATGGGTTTGGATTTTGAAAGCTTCCGAACAAGCACCAGAGCAAATTAGATTATCTCCAAAACCAATAAAGATATAACCTTTAAATTTGACAAAGTGCCGTTCTTTCATGTTTTATTTAAGTCTGTGCAATTTGGGAGGATTTGGTTCATGGGTTTGGATCTTCGAAGCTTCCGAACGAGTCCTAGAGCAAACAAGTATATCTCCACAATCAACAACTTCCGAACGAGCACCAGAGCAAATGAGATTATCTCCAAAACCAATAAAGGTATAGCCTTTAAATTTTGTACAATGATGTTCCTTCCAGTTCGATTTAAGTCTTTAAAATTTGAGAGAATTTAGTCCAAGGTGTTCGGATTTTGGAAGCTTCCGAACGAGCCCTAGAGCAAACGAGTATATCTCCACAACTAACAAAAATAGAACCTTTATTTTTAGTACAAGAGTGTGCTGTTATGTGTTCTTTTCTATAAAATTGGAAACTGACATTTGAAAGAATTTGAACTATGGATTCGTATATTGGAAGCTTCCGAACGAGCCCAAGAGCAAATGAGATTATCTCCAAAACCAACAAAGATAGAACCATTACATTTTGTACAATGATGTTCCTTCCCGTTCGATTTATGTCTCTGAATTTTAAGAGGATTTCGTCCATGGGTTTGGATTTTGGAAGCTTCCGAACGAGCACCAGAGCAAATGAGATTATCTCCAAAATCAATAAAGAAATAAACTTTTAATTTTGTACAATGATGTTCCTTCCAGGTCGATTTAAGTCTTTAAAATTTGAGAGAATTTGGTCCATGGGTTCGGATTTTGCAAGCTTCCGAACGAGCCCTAGAGCAAACGAGTATATCTCCACAACCAACAAAGATAGAACCTTTATTTTTAGTACAAGAGTGTGCTGTTATGTTTCATTTTCTATAAAATTGGAAACTGACATTTGAAAGAATTTGAACCATGGATTCGTATATTGGAAGCTTCCGAACGAGCCCCAGAGTAAACGAGATTATCTCCAAAACCAACAAAGATAGAACCTTTAAATTTTGTACAATGATGTTCCTTCCCGTTCGATTTATGTCTCTGAAATTTAAGGGTATTTGGTCCATGAGTTTGGATTTTGGAAACTTCCGAACGAGCACCAGAGCAAATGACATTACCTCCAAAACCAATAAAGATATAAACTTTTAATTTTGTACAATGATGTTCCTTCCAGGTCGATTTAAGTCTTTAAAATTTGAGAGAATTTGGTCCATGGGTTCGGATTTTGCAAGCTTCCGAACGAGCCCTAGAGCAAACGAGTATATCTCCACAACCAACAAAGATAGAACCTTTATTTTTAGTACAAGAGTGTGCTGTTATGTTTCATTTTCTATAAAATTGGAAACTGACATTTGAAAGAATTTGAACCATGGATTCGTATATTGGAAGCTTCCGAACGAGCCCCAGAGTAAACGAGATTATCTCCAAAACCAACAAAGATAGAACCTTTAAATTTTGTACAATGATGTTCCTTCCCGTTCGATTTATGTCTCTGAAATTTAAGGGTATTTGGTCCATGAGTTTGGATTTTGGAAACTTCCGAACGAGCACCAGAGCAAATGACATTACCTCCAAAACCAATAAAGATATAACCTTTAAATTTTGTACAATGATATTCCTTCCAGGTCGATTTAAGTCTTTAAAATTTGAGAGAATTTAGTCCATGGGTTCGGATTTTGCAAGCTTCCGAACGAGCCCTAGAGCAAAGGAGTATATCTCCAGAACCAACAAAGATAGATCCTTTATTTTTAGTACAAGAGTGTCCTGTTATGTGTTCTTTTCTATAAAATTGGAAACTGACATTTGAAAGAATTTGAACTATGGATTCGTATATTGGAAGCTTCCGAACGAGCGCAAGAGCAAATGAGATTATCTCCAAAACCAACAAAGATAGAACCTTTACATTTTGTACAATGATGTTCCTTCCAGGTCGATTTAAGTCTTTAAAATTTGAGAGAATTTGGTCCATGGGTTCGGATTTTGCAAGATTCCGAACGAGCCCTAGAGCAAAGGAGTATATCTCCACAACCAACAAAGATAGATCCTTTATTTTTAGTACAAGAGTGTGCTGTTATGTTTCCTTTTCTATACAATTGGAAACTGACATTTGAAAGAATGTGAACTATGGATTCGTATATTGGAAGCTTCCGAACGAGCCCCAGAGTAAACGAGATTATCTCCAAAACCAACAAAGATAGAACCTTTAAATTTTGTACAATGATGTTCTTTCCCATTCGATTTATGTCTCTGAATTTTAAAAGGATTTGGTTTATGGGTTTGGATTTTGGAAGCTTCGGAACGAGCACCAGAGCAAATGAGATTATCTCCAAAATCAATAAAGATATAACCTTTAAATTTTGTACAATGATGTTCCTTCCACGTCGATTTAAGTTTTTAAAATTTGAGAGAATTTAGTCCATGGGTTCGGATTTTGGAAGCTTCGGAACGAGCACCAGAGCAAATGAGATTATCTCCAAAATCAATAAAGATATAACCTTTAAATTTTGTACAATGATGTTCCTTCCAGTTCCGTTTAAGTCTTTAAAATAAGAGAGAATTTAGTTCATGGGTTTGGATTTTGGAAACTTCCGGACGAGCATCAGAGCAAATGAGATTATCTCCAAAACCAATAAAGATAGAACCTTTAAATTTTGTACAATGATGTTCCTTCCCGTTCGATTTATGTCTCTGAAATTTAAGGGTATTTGGTCAATGATTTTGGAATTTGGAAGCTTCCGAACGAGCACCAGAGCAAATGAGATTATCTCCAAAATCAATAAAGGTATAACCTTTAAATTTTGTACAATGATGTTCCTTCCAGGTCGATTTAAGTCTTTAAAATTTGAGAGAATTTAGTCAATGGGTTCGGATTTTGCAAGCTTCCGAACGAGCCCTAGAGCAAACGAGTATATCTCCTCAACCAACAAAGATAGAACCTTTATTTTTAGTACAAGAGTGTGCTGTTATGTTTCATTTTCTATAAAATTGGAAAATGACGTTTGAAAGAATTTGAACAATGGATTCGTATATTGGAAGCATCCGAACGAGCCCTAGAGCAAACGAGTATATCTCCACAACCAACAAAGATAGAACCTTTATTTTTAGTACAAAAGTTTGCTGTTATGTTTCATTTTCTATAAAATTGGAAACTGACATTTGGAAGAATTTGAACTATGGATTCGTATATTAGAAGCTTCCGAACGAGCCCCAGAGTAAACGAGATTATCTCCAAAACCAACAAAGATAGCACCTTTAAATTTTTTACAATGATGTTCCTTCCCATTTGATTTATGTCTCTGAAATTTAAGAGGATATGGTCCATGGCTTTGGATTTTGGAAACTTCTGAACGAGCACCAGAGCAAATGAGATTATCTCCAAAACTAATAAAGATAGAACCTTTCAATTTTGTACGATGATGTTCCTTCCAGTGCGATTTATATCTCTTAAATTTAAGAGGGTTTGGTGCATGGGTTTGGATTTTGGAAGCTTCCGAACGAGCACCAGAGCAAATCAGATTATCTCCAAAACCAATAAAGATATAACCTTTAAATTTGGCAAAATGGCGTTCTTTCATGTTTTATTTAAGTCTCTGAAATTTGGGAGGATTTGGTTCATGGGTTCGGATCTTGGAAGCTTCCGAACGAGCCCTAGAGCAAACGAGTATATCTCCACAACCAACAAAGATAGAACCTTTATTTTTAGTACAAGAGTGTGCTGTTATGTTTCATTTTCTATAAAATTGGAAACTGACATTTGGAAGAATTTGAACTATGGATTCGTATATTGGAAGCTTCCGAACGAGCTCCAGAGCAAACGAGATTATCTCCAAAACCAACAAAGATAGAAACTTTAAATTTTGTACAATGATGTTCCTTCCCGTTTGATTTCTGTCTCTGAAATTTAAGAGGATATGGTCCATGGGTTTGGATTTTGGAAACTTTTGAACGAGCACCAGAGCAAATGAGATTATCTCCAAAACCAATACAGATATAGCCTTTAAATTTTGTACAATGATGTTCCTTCCTGTTCGATTTAAGTCTTTAAAATTTGAGAGAATTTAGTCCATGGGTTCGGATTTTGGAACCTTTCGAACGAGCCCTAGAGCAAACGAGTATATCACCACAACCAAGAAAGATAGAACCTTTATTTTTAGTACAAGAGTGTGCTGTTATGTTTTCTTTTCTATTAAATTGGAAACTGACATTTGAAAGAATTTGAACTATGGATTCGTATATTGGAAGCTTTCGAACGAGCCCTAGAGCAAACGAGTATATCTCCACAACCAACAAAGATAGAACCTTTATTTTTAGTACAAAAGTTTGCTGTTATGTTTCATTTTCTATAAAATTGGAAACTGACATTTGGAAGAATTTGAACTATGGATTCGTATATTAGAAGCTTCCGAACGAGCTCCAGAGCAAACGAGATTATCTCCAAAACCAACAAAGATAGAAACTTTAAATTCTGTACAATGATGTTCCTTCCCGTTTGATTTCTGTCTCTGAAATTTAAGAGGATATGGTCCATGGGTTTGGATTTTGGAAACTTTTGAACGAGCACCAGAGCAAATGAGATTATCTCCAAAACCAATACAGATATAGCCTTTAAATTTTGTACAATGATGTTCCTTCCTGTTCGATTTTAAGTCTTTAAAATTTGAGAGAATTTAGTCCATGGGTTCGGATTTTGGAACCTTTCGAACGAGCCCTAGAGCAAACGAGTATATCACCACAACCAAGAAAGATAGAACCTTTATTTTTAGTACAAGAGTGTGCTGTTATGTTTCATTTTCTATAAAATTGGAAACTGACATTTGAAAGAATTTGAACTATGGATTCGTATATTGGAAGCTTCCGAACGAGCTCCAGAGCAAACGAGATTATCTCCAAAACCAACAAAGATAGAAACTTTAAATTTTGTACAATGATGTTCCTTCCCGTTTGATTTCTGTCTCTGAAATTTAAGAGGATATGGTCCATGGGTTTGGATTTTGAAAGCTTCCGAACGAGCACCAGAGCAAATGAGATTATCTCCAAAACCAATAAAGATATCACCTTTAAATTTGGCAGAGTGGTGTTCTTTTATGTTTTATTTAAGTCTCAGAAATTTGGGAGGATTTGGTTAATGGGTTCGGATCTTGGAAGCTTCCGAACGAGCCCAAACGAGTATATCTCTACAACCAACAAAGATAGAACCTTTATTTTTAGTACAAGAGTGTGCTGTTATGTTTCATTTTCTATAAAATTGGAAACTGACATTTGAAAGAATTTGAACTATTGATTCGTATATGGGAAGCTTCCGAACGAGCTCCAGAGTAAACGAGATTATCTACAAAACCAACAAAGATAGAAACTTTAAATTTTGTACAATGATGTTCTTTCCCGTTTGATTTCTGTCTCTGAAATTTAAGAGGATATGGGCCATGGGTTTGGATTTTTGAAACTTTTGAACGAGCACCAGAGCAAATGAGATTATCTCCAAAACCAATAAAGATATAGCCTTTGAATTTTGTACAATGATGTTCCTTCCAGTTCGATTTAAGTCTTTAAAATTTGAGAGAATTGAGTCCATGGGTTCGGATTTTGGAAGCTTTCGAACGAGCCCTAGAGCAAACGAGTATATCTCCACAACCAACAAAGATAGAACCTTTATTTTTAGTACAAGAAGGTGCTGTTATGTTTTCTTTTCTATTAAATTGGAAACTGACATTTGAAAGAATTTGAACTATGGATTCGTATATTGGAAGCTTCCGAACGAGCCCAAGAGCAAACTAGATTATCTCCAAAACTAACAAAGATAAAACCTTTAAATTTTGTACAATGATGTTCCTTCCCGTTCGACTTATGTCTCTGAAATTTAAGAGGATTTGGTCCATGGGTTTGGATTTTGGAAGCTTCCGAACGAGCACCAGAGCAAATGGGATTATCTCCAAAACCAATAAAGATATAACCTTTAAATTTTGTACAATGATGTTCCTTCCAGTTCGATTTAAGTTTTTAAAATTTGAGAGAATTTAGTCGATGGGTTCGGATTTTGCAAGCTTCCGAACGAGTCCTAGAGCAAACGAGTAAATCTCCACAACCAACAAAGATAGAACCTTTATTTTTAGTACAAGAGTGTGCTGTTATGTTTCCTTTTCTATAAAAGTGGAAACTGCCATTTGAAAGAATTTGAACTATGGATTCGTATATTGGAAGCTTCCCATAGGATGAGCCCCAGAGCAAACGAGATTATCTCCAAAACCAACAAAGATAGAAACTTTAAATTTTGTACAATGATGTTCCTTCCCGTTCGATTTATGTCTCTGAAATTTAAGAGTATTTGGTAAATGGGTTTGGATTTTGGAAGCTTCCGAAAGAGCACCAGAGCAAATGAGATTATCTCCAAAACCAATAAAGATATAACCTTTAAACTTGGCAGAGTGGTGTTCTTTCATGTTTTATTTAAGTCTCTGAAATATGAGAGGATTTTGTTCAAGGGTTCGGATCTTGGAAGCTTCCGGACGAGCCCTAGAGCAAACGAGTATTTCTTCACAACCAACAAAGATAGAACCTTTATTTTTAGTAAAAGAGTGTGCTGTTATGTTTAATTTTCTATAAAATTGGAAACTGACATTTGAACGAATTTGAACCATGGATTCGTATATTGGAAGCTTCCGAACGAGCCCCAGAGCAAACGAGATTATCTCCAAAACCAGCAAAGAGAGAACCTTTAAATTTTGTACAATGATATTCCTTCCCGTTCGATTTAGGTCTGTGAATTTTAAGAGGATTTGGTCCATGGGTTTGGATTTTGGAAGATTCCGAACGAGCACCTGAGCAAATGAGGTTATCTACAAAACCAATGAAGATATAACCTTTAAATTTTGTACAATGATGTTCCTTCCAGTTTCATTTAAGTCTTTAAAATTAGAGACAGTTTGGTCAATGGGTTCGGATTTTGGAAGCTTCCGAACGAGCCCCAGAGCAAAAGAGATTATCTCCAAAATCAAAAAAGATAGAACCTTTAAATTTTGTACAATGATGTTCCTTCCCGTTCGATTTATGTCTCTGAAATTTAAGAGGATTTGGAAGCTTCCGAACGAGCACCAGAGCAAATGAGATTATCTCCAAAACCAATAAAGATATAACCTTTAAATTTTGCAGAGTGATGTTCTTTCATGTTTTATTTAAGTCTCCGAATTTTATTTGGGAGGATTTTGTTCATGGGTTCGGATCTTGGAAGCTTCCGAACGAGCCCTAGAGCAAACAAGTATATCTACACAACCAACAAAGATAAAACCTTTATTTTTAGTACAAGAGTATGCTGTTATGTTTCGTTTTCTATAAAATTGGAATCTGACATTTGAAAGAATTTGAACCATGGATTCGTACATTGGAAGCTTCCGAACGAGCCCCGGACCAAAAGAGATTATCTCCAAAACCAACAAAGATAGAACCTTTAAATTTTTTACAATGAGGTTCCTTCCCGTTTAATTTATGTCTCTGAAATTTAAGAGGATATGGTCAATGGGTTTGGATTTTGGAAGCTTCCGAAAGAGCCTCAGAGCAAATGATATTATCTCCAAAAGCAACAAAGATACAACCTTTAAATTAGGCAGAATCGTGTTCCTTCATGTTGGATTTATGTTTCTGAAATTTGTGAGGATTTGGTTAATGGGTTTGGATTTTGGAAGCTTCCGAACGAGCCCCAGACCAAAAGAGATTATCTCCAAAACCAACAAAGATAGAACCTTTAAATTTTTTACAATGAGGTTCCTTCCCGTTTGATTTATGTCTCTGAAATTTAAGAGGATATGGTCAATGGGTTTGGATTTTGGAAGCTTCCGGACGAGCCCCAGAGCAAACTAGTTTATCTCCACAACCTACAAAGATAGAACCTTTATTTTAAGTACAAAGGTGTTCTGTTATGTTTCCTTTTCTGTAAAATTCGAAACTGACATTTGAAAGAATTTGAGCCATGGGGTCGTATTTTGGATACTTCCGGACGAGCACAAGAGCAACGAGCATATCTCCAAAACCAACAAAAGTAGAACCTTTAAGTTTAGTACAATGGTGTTCTGGCATGTTTTCTTTATGTTCCTGAGATGGATTCGATGAATTAGAGTGGTAATTCGGGGACCTGACACACACCTCTCAAGGACTAACAATACTCGAAATTAATAAAGATAGAAACTTAAAATTTTTTACAAAGGTTTCAAGGATATCTCAAGAGGATGCTTCTTTTACTTTCCTGAAATTCGAGTTGAATAAGACAGAAAAGGGAAGAAGTTCAAGCAGCTGCCAAAAAAACTTATGAATTTTTAATTTAATTCGAATTATTCAGGTGTAGAGTATTAATAAGTCGGTTGCATCGACTTACTGTTACATTTACTTGTTTATATTTAACTTGTTGACAGATTTCACATTTATTATAATTTTAATTAATTCGAGAAGTTTTGCATAGTATATTGTTGTCTGAATGACAACTTTCCCTAATTTGATATTAGGATATTTGTTTTATTGCCTCGACTTTGGTTGCTAAGTTGTGTGCTCTAAATGGGCGCTTTATAAATTTTATTTGACTATCATTGGAATAGATTTCGATTCATTTATCTTGCACTATAAATTATATTTGGAATCTGAAAGTTCTGAAAATATTCCGATTTTTCATTTGTTAATAAGCTTTTTAAATATTTCTCCTAAACTATTAAAATCGTATTCAGCTACGTAAATTATTCTTTTAGCTAAAATTGTTTCAATTTCATTTATTTTGTTATTGGCTAAAATTATCTACACATATTTTATATTTGTGTACTATCTCCTCTTTAATATGAATAAGTAGTTCCTCTTCTGCAGAGTGAATAGTAGAACAACAATGGTTTTATTCATTTTCAATGTTGTTGTGCTTAATGGGGTAGAAACTCTTGTTGCTTCAAAACAATTTTTTTTGTTTTTCATAAAATTTCTTATTATTTTTCACAGAGAACAGTCAAAGAGTGAAATAAGTTTGAATGTTGAATTTAAAAGAAATTCTTTCATTTTTAACTTGTCGAACTTATTTCATTATAAAAAACACTGACTGACGAATGTACAGAGTATAATATATACAGAGTATAAGTGCCAAAAAAAGAACACATTTTATTACTTAATTAAGCTGAAATATGGGAACTAAATTATGAAAGCAAAATATTAAAAAATGTTATTTTTGGAACAATAAATTACAATAATTAGGCTAATTCCGTTATTTTGAAAAAATAATTAGGCCTTATTTCACTTTGAAATGAAAAATAAATCGCGGAATTTCGCGTATGGTCTTAGCACTGGAAAAATGATAAGTAAAGGTGTACCACAGGGTTGAATATTATGGCCATTCCTATTCAAACTGTATATAGATGATATCACTCATCTAAACCTAAAGGCAAACTACAGTTATTTGCCAACGATGCTGTCCTCAAATATGCAGATAGATCGGAAGAGGCTATATTTTCATCTATTCGACATGATCAATGGCTAAATAATCATCAGGTTATTCTAAATTTAAAAAACATAACGAAAATTGTTACGTTTGAAAATAAATCGTTTAATCTTGAAAACCTTTTTCCGTACAAAAATGCATTTTTAGAAATTGTTAAGAAATTTAATTATCTTGGTCTTGTCTTAGATATTGGATCTAAATGGAACTACCACATAGAAAAAGTGATTAAAAACATTATGCCATATATATTTATTCTGAGAAGACTACGCAATTTTTTAACCGATACGATAACGCTATTTTTACAATTAATTCCTCTATTCGTCTTACATAAATTCACATATTTGTTATCTAAATCCTATTTGGAGTAGAGCTCCACAAATTTACTTCAACAAACTGGATATAATTCCCAAAAATTGTCTAAAAATTGCTCAAGGTTTTACTATCCTTCACCCTATAAATCTTCTGTACACAGATAAATATATCAGTTTAACAAACATTATTAATTTGCAGCTTCATGCAACCGCATTGAAAATTGTCAATAACCAAATAAAACACATTTTCCTATTAAATAGAATAGTAGAAATTCACAATCATAACACTAATAGGAATAAATCAAAATTTTATCTATCACTCTTTAGAACTAGTCATCAAAAAAAAACAATTGTTTGTATAATTTCCGAAAAACTTATACGAGTTGCCAGAAGAATTAAAACTAATCCTTGATTTCAAACTATTCAAAAGTAAAGTTAAATAATTGTGCTAGGAATTTAAATCTATCAATCAATGGTACTATCAATTATAATCTATAATATAAAAATACTATATAATGATATAAATAATAATATCATAGTCATACAGTTAATACGTATTGTTATTACTAGTTATTGTTATTAAGTATATGTGTATAAGTATTTATATTACCTATATTATATTAATGTATAATTTTTTACTATAGTATTTAATATAAAAAAATAAAAAAAAATAGCTTCTAAATTTATATATGAATTGCAAAAGTGAACAAATCACTGTCTGAACTAGTTTTTATTCAATCGAATACTTTATTTTATTATATTATTATTAACTTGTATTAATTATTTATAATTGCAAATTAAAACAAAAAAAACACTCTTTCGTTTAAGAAATCAAAGCAACTAAGGCCTTTTAGGTTTTTTTCCACCCGCCGTTATTTTGATGGCATCCTTGATTTTGTTGGTTGGGTTGAATGTTTTGATTTTCTTGGTTGGTGTGATTATTTGGATTTTGTTTAGTTTGATGTTGATATTTTAGTATGATAGCAGTTAATCTCTTTACTTGACGAGATTGTAAAATTAGTTGTTCTAGTAATTGTTCCATTGTTAATTCTTATTAATGTTTTTGATGAGCCATGTTGATATGATGACTGTCGTTAATTTTAGATTTTCTGTCGTTAATTTTAGAATGATTAACAATGGCGTTCCACAAGGTACAATATTGGGAGTAATAAGTTTTTTAATTTATATAAATAAAATCATGTATTAAGTTTTCTAAAATTATACTTTTTGCTGATGATGCGCATACATAGTCGGTCGAAATATGGAAGAATATTGCAGAAAACTCAATGAAGATCTACAAAATCTCTTTAATTGGCTGTGTATGAATAAGGTTAGGTTAAGGTGGCTGCCAAAAAGCACACTTAGACCGTATTTGGTCCATTGTAATACCACATAGAAGCTTTTCTATCCCACTCGTTGAAACCAATTTGAGCTTTTTGCAAAGCGAAGAATTCTCTTCACATTTTTACCTGCCAGATCGCTAAGGCTGTCGAAGAGGTATTGCCCCAAATGGGTATTCCTTCTTACCAACAAGGGAGGACATCTGCAAAGGAAATGGAGAGTAGTTTTTTCTTCTTCTTCATCCTTGCAGGCTCTACAATAGTCGTTTGCGGATAAGCCAAGTCTTCTGGCATGCTTCCCTATTAAACAGTGGCCGGTGATTATACCAATTGTCATTCCAATATGCCTGCCTGCTTTTTGAGAGAAAGCAGATCATTGGATCGTCTTAAATCGGTTTTGGGCCAAATCAATCTTGTGGTATTGCACGAGGTCAAGTTTGACCACTTGTAATTTACCATATCCGTTATTTGCTTTCGAAATAACGTTTTGCTTGTGGATAGAGGTACCCCTAGTCCTGCCCTATCCGGCAAAACTTGTAAGGTTGTACCAATTCTTGCGAGTTCATCAGCTTTTTCATTTCCCGGAATACCTCGATGACCTGGTACCAAGCAAAGCTGAATGCTAAACTGCCTGGCCATCTCGTTAAGTAGTTTTCGCAGTTTATTACAGTCTTCGAGGTTGTGCATGTTGATTCCAGAGATTTTATTGCAGCCTGACTGTCTGACAGAATACGTACTTGCTGCACAGTCAAAACGCTTCTATTCAGTAGAATCAAGGCTTCTTGAATTACCATAATTTCCGCTTGGAAGACACTACAATGGTCTGGTAATCGGAAATTATGACTGATGTTCAGATTATCTGAGAAGTCCCCGCATCCTACACTGCTGTTCATTTTAGAACCATCCGTGTAGAATTGTACTCCTTCGAAGGTCATCACTGTGTTCGAGTTCCAACTCTCACGGCTTGAGATGCTCGTCACATGAGATTTCCCGAAGAAGTAAGTGGGGAACGTGTAGTCCACCAAGACGCCAGTGGACTTGAATTGGTTTATGATATCCGAGTTATCTTCTCGTGAATTGATCCACTGAGATGTAGCTTTTAATCTCACAGCTGTGTTTGCGGCTGCAAATTTGGTACAATATTCTACAGGCATCAGATTAAGCATGATGTCTAATGTCGCAAAAGATGTTGTTATTAAAGAGCCACTAATACATAGTGTGGCAGTTCTTTGAACCCTAGCGATCGCCTTGCGGTTGACCTCTTTATCGATTGCCTTCCACCATACTAGGACTCCGTACATAAGAATGGGTCTTACTACGGATGTGTATAGCCAGTAAGTCACGTATGGCTGAAGCCCCCATTTTCTACCAATGGCTTTTTAACACGAGTAGAGTGCTATTGAGACCTTCTTTACTCTTTCTGAGATGTTAGCCTTCCAGCTTAACTTCCTGTCTAGAGTTAGACCCAGAAATTTCGCCGTTTCGCTAAAGGCAAGAGTGGAGCAATTTAACGAAGGCGGCTTTATTTTAGGAATTTTATATTTTCTTCTAAAAAGGACCAGTTCGGTTTTCTGTGGATTTACTGACAGTCCACAGTCTGTAGCCCATGTTGTGATTTTGTTTAGTGCAAGTTGCAAAACGTCCCTGAGACTGTCAGGGAACTTACCACTGACCACCTCAGCAACATCGCCTCTTCCAGGATGTGCAGCCCGCCTCTTCCAGGATTTTAAGCAGTTTATTTACCACCATATTCCAAAGAAGAGGAGATAGCACCTCTCCTTGCGGAGTCCCTCATTTCACAAACCTATTTGCTGAAGCGTTGCCTAAGTTGGCACTGATGGCCCTGCTATTTATATAATTAGCTACCAGTGCTCTTAGCTCCGGTTCAACTCCTAGGCTAATGAGTGCGTCTACAATTGCTGCCTGATTGACGGTATTAAACGCTCCCTCAATGTCTATAAAAGCTGCAAGAGTATACTCTTTGCAATTTAAATATCTTTCAATCGAGCTCGTCAAAGTGTGAAGTACAGTATCCACTGACTTCCCTTTACAGTAATTACGTTGAGAAGCTGGCAACAGATTTTTATCTAATTTGCAGCGGATATGGATGTCGATCAATCTTTCTAAGGTTTTTAGGCCGACAGGCTTATAGGCCGAAAGTCCTTCGCATAGACGTGACTGCTTTTGCCGGCCTTGGGTATGAACACTACTCTGACCTGTTTTCCTTTATCCGGGATAAGCCCCAAAGTAAGACAACCACAGAAAATGTTTTTTAGCCAAGCCAGAGTAGTAGATGCAGTTTTGCTGGATCTCACCGGGTATAATTCCATCCAGTCCGCTTGACTTCAATGGTTTGAAACTATCCATAGCCCATTGTAGTTTTTCTCCTGTAACCACCACCTCTGAAATAGTAGGGGGATAATTCAGAACACAAGTACCTCTGAGCTGTTATTTGTGCACCCAGGAAAATGGGTTTTTAAAAGTAATTCCAACGACTCTTCGCTTATGGTAGCCCAGCTGCCATCCTCTTTTTGAGACTGGGGACCATGAGGTTTGTCGATAGACTGGGGACCATGGGGTTTGTCGATAGAATTTTCCTAAGTCTAGATGCCTCCGAGACATTTTCTATACCTCCGCAGATTAGTCTCCATGTGTCTCTTTTCATCTTTTAAAGAGCTTTTTTGTACAGACTAAGAGCCGTTTTATAAGAGCTCCAGTCTTATTGCAGGCCTTATAAGAGCTCTAAGGACTTATTGCAGGCCTTAATAAAAACGTTTACTAGCCTATTTAGATCCTGGATATTTTTAGGAATTCCAGGTGTTAAGGAGGGAAGCGTTGACTTTAAGTGCTCCCTCTATTTGTTCCATTCCGTTCTCTTAGAATTTCCATACACTGACTTTATTGGAGGACTTTCGTCCAGACTGAACTCAAGGTATCTGTGATCTGAGAAGGATGCTCATCAAAAACTTTCCATGAGTTTATTTTAGAATAAATGAAGTCCGAAACTAAGGTCATGCCTAGGACTTCTTGCATATTACTAGTAACAAAGATAGGTTCCCTACCAATGTTACAGATTAGAAGATTAGTACTTAAAATGTAGTCAAAAAGTAACTCACCTCTTTCGTTGGTATCCGAACTACCCCAGATGTCATGGTGAGCATTGGCGTTGCAGCTTGTGATGACCACAATGTTCATCATTCTAGCATCGACTACCAACCCTGCCAGATTGGATGGAGGGAGTGAATCCTGCGAGTCGTGAGGAAGATACACCGCAACAATCCAGAGTCTTAAGTTTTTTAGCTTTAGGCTCGCCGCGACCAGATCAGCATCACTGTAATTATACATAAAAGTTAAATTTAATGTATTTCTAGCAAGTATGCACGCTCTAGGTCTGCATACCTCTTTATTATACAAAAACGTGTATCCTGGTATCTTGAGTCCATGAACCTGTTTTTTCGTCATCCATGGCTTTTGGATCAAGATAATATCCTCACCCGCTCTCCTGAGGCGGATTTCAAGTGCGGCTGAAGTCGCTTTGGTGTGATGGAGATTAATTTCGCGTAGCTTCATTACCTGAGCCAACCTTAATCTCCACCACCGTCGCGTTAGCTTCATCCTCGAAGTCCATTGAGAAGCTTTTGGTATCATCAAAGCTGTCAGAATCAGATCTAAGTAGATCTTCTTCATCGTCAGCCTGGATGACGTCATTCACTCTCTTTGGAGCCGAGGAGGATGATACGTCAACGACATCGGATCGGTCAGAGTCTGCCACTTGGCCTTGACTTGGTTTTTCACCGATGCTCCATGAGGCCTCCACCTCATCCTTCTTGTACACATTCAGTGTTATCACTGTGAAGCCGTAACTGATGACCTCTGTGGCTTTCGCTAGGGGTTGTAGGGAGTCCTTACTGACAATGACCAACGCCTGTCGGGATTCTCCTTCTACTTTAACATTACTTAAAACCGTTTTTTTTTTCCTAAGGGGGTGCGAATATTCCAAAGGCACCAAGAATTTCCGCCTTGGTAGTGCCAGATTCTTACTGACTAAACCCACCTCTCCCTTTTAGCCAATATAATCGGATGAAACCCTTACCAGCGAACCTGCGCAGTACAATGGCTAGGGAGTAGGGACAGGAAAGGACAGCAAATGAATACGGAAACATTGAATTGGGAGTAGCCATATTATTATTACCATTTAGCCAACAGTGACTAAAGCCATCACAACAGTTACAACATGTACAAAAGCGTTTAATTACAATTTATAAAATGTACAAAAATAAAAAAAAATGATCTAAATAAAAAATATATTAACCGATTTGTTGTACTTTATTTGTTGTACTTTATGTGTTGTACTTTTTGTTGTTTATGTTTAAATTATGTCATAATTAAAAAGAAAATGATTGCCTAGGTAAGAATTAATTGTCTGAGGTCATCAAAGTGGAAAAATGTTTTTGTAAAATATATTTGAAAGTAATTCTGGAGATAGATGTAGAATAAAGATAACTAATTTTGTTAAAAGTATTACAACATCTATTGAAATTTTAGTATTTCTGGTTTGCCTAACACTATCGTTAAGTCTAAATTTATTAATAAGAGATTGGACAGAAATATTATTATTGAAAATATCAAAAGTAAAACATGAAGACAATAATTGTCTACGTAAGGATAGAAAAAGCATGTTTAATGAATTAAATCTTGTAGTGTAACTAGGAAGATTAGCTAAATCAGAAGGATTATATTGATTTCTTAATGCAAATAAAATAAATTGCATTTAACCTTACATTTCGGTATGTTCAACTCCAATTTATTTGACATGCACCAAGCTTGTAACACTAATAAGCTTGATTGAAGTATAGATGCATCAGAATTATCTTTAACAACGTGATATATTTTTAGGTCATCAGCAAACGAAATGTGAGACATATTGAATAGATATTCCGAGAGATCTGAAAAAAATACATTAAACAGAAGTAGGCCTAAATGGCTTCGTTGCGGAACATCGGAAGTAATTCCGATTTGTGTTGAAAATGCACCTTGAAATTTAACATTTTGAGTTCTTTCTGAAAGATATAAGTTAAGCCACTCAAGAAATGAAGCCAAATTGCCAAAAGTTGATAGTTTGTTTAGCAAAGTGAAGTGATCTACACGATCGAAAGTTTGCTAAAATCAGTATAAATTGCATCAACTTGATATCCTTTCTCCATTTGATTCAGCGTTTTAGATATACAAACCATAAGATTCGTTGTGGTGGAACGACCTTTTTCGAAACCATGTTGTTTATTGAGTTTTGCATTTTTGATAGGAGTAATTCTATCAACGACAATTTCTTCAAATTATTTTGCTATAGTTGAAAGGATTGCTTTACCTCGATAGTTTTCCACCGATGCTCTATCGCCTTTTTTACAAATAGGGGTTAAGTGGGAGGATTCCCACTCTTATGGGAAAATCCCAATTGAGTGTGACTTATTTAAAATAAAATAAAGAGGGAAAATTAGACTGATAATTATATAAAAACATTGGAGGAAAAAAATCTGGACCAGCACCCTTTTTTATATCAAGGCTCAAAATTGCTTCAAGAATTTCACTTTCAGAAAGATGAACGTCTGTAATTAGCAAATTCGAGCTATTAGACAAAGAGTTAGTCGAAGCTATAACTGGTGCACTTGTTGAAAATTATCAGAAAAGAAGTTACAAATTTCTTTTGGGCAAGGAGACGCCACATTGTCCTTAGACATAATGAATTGGGATAACCAAATAATTTTCGTTTTGTGTTAACAAAAACAAAACATTTTTTGGGATTAGTAACAAGTTTGTTGCCAATATCAGTGACATAGTTTTCATATGCTGCATTGGCTTTTTGTTTAAATTCGGTAGCAAGTTGCTTATACATATTCAATAAGTCATCGCTTGGTGAACCATGGTTCTGTTGTTTTATGTTTTTTGGTAATTTTAGGAACAAAGGCGTCTATAATTTGAAATAGATTTAAGTAAAAGATAGAGATTACTGAATTGATATCCTGTTGTACTAACAATTCGTCGCACATGATTAATGACTAAGCATTATTCATACTTTGATAGTCAGCGTTAAAAAAATCATATACAATTTCATTATTACAAGATGTGGTCAAGAGTGCAATAGAAGTGGAGAACTAGAAAATGATTGCGTTGTGATGGGTAGTGTTAGTAAAAAGATTATCTGCATCATCAGCGAGTTTTACCATCACTCTATCATATGCATTCGAAAATGCAAGATCTAACCTTTTGTTATTACTATTAAGATAACTCATAATTTGCTGTAGGTCGTTACCATAGAATTCACTAATTAAACCAAAGTCAATCTCGTCCTGAAAAATAAATGGTAATAACAAATAATCCGTATCGTCTACAATAAAAGAAAGAGAAGGACGGTTAGAATCGCCAAAAACAAATATTGAGTCATCTTCAGGCACATCGGAAATAATATTGTGATATAGAAATATAAAATTCAGAATATGAGGAATTATCAGAATTCGGAGCAAAATAAACAATATCTAGGTATAAATTATATAGGTTTATTTTAATAAATTGGTGATGGAAAGATTGATATGTGGCAGTAAATAATGGTACACAAGATAAATAATTATTAACGGCAAGTAGCGCGCCACCTCCTCGCGAACAATTTACAGATAGATAATCACGATTTTTCCTGTAAATGGACCAATTTCCATCAAGAATTTCCTCGTTTTTAATAGAATCATTAAGCTACGTTTCAGTAATATCAGGTACACTGGAACTGTATGACTTAGCATACAGATAAAGTTTATTGAGCTTGCCTCTTATACCAAGAATAGTTTGGTAACAGAGATGAACAAGTTGGTATTATTAATACAATTGTCATTATTATTATCACTAATAATATCAACCTCATTAATGATATGGATACTGTCATTATCGTCATTATACTGTGTATAATTATTATAAATTTTATTAATTGGAAATATTAAATAAGGTTTGTTGTTCAAGAAATCAGTAGAGTTATTAAAAGAAGGCAGTAAAGAGTACTTTTTGTATAGTGGTGATTTACGGAAAGTAAAATTCTCGTTATATAAAATTAAACTATTTAAATTTGTACTTTTATTATGTTTTATTAAATTTAATAATATTTTGTGTTTTAGAACCAGTTAGTGTTTTATTAATTGATTTACTAAAGCTAACATGTTTATTATTATCAATTTTATTATTTTGATTAAATTTAATATTATTTTATTACTAATATTTTTACTACTACTATTATTGTTTTTCTTATTTTATTATTTTTAATTACATCCATTTTTTATTTTTATTATTGTTGCTACTGCTACTATTATATATTTTATTAATTTTCTTATTCTCGTTATCAAAATTTTTATTTATATTTTTACTATTTTTATTATTTATTTTAGCTTTATTACTTACAGTTTTTCTACTAAAATCATTAAAATCTGGCACTATCGTACCACGTTTCCCACGGTAGAATTCTTGATTTTCTTAGTTACTGATGGAAAAACACTAATTTTAAAATTGAAATATTTTGGATTCAATTTTATCCAACGAAGAGTAGTCTTTTTACAATAAACTTCATGACAATTAATTTTTTTTTATAAAATCAATTAAAAACTTTTCTAAAACTCTTAAATTTAAAATTCTTAAATTTAAATATGGTTGATAATCTGCACCTAGTGCTCCATCTATTATGTTAACCTTAATTCAAAGAAGTATCAATGACCTCAGAAATTACGACTTTATTAAGCACAGCATAATCGTCCAAGCTATCTGTTATCCTTAATTCTTTAAATAAAGACTCCCTTTTAGTAAGTTCTTCAGTGGAATTATTAGTTTTACAGTTATCCTGAAGTAACTCTAATTTAGATTTAACAATATCTAAATCTGCTAAAACAATTATTATTATTATTTGGAGTTGGCAACAGCTCTAATTCATGAGATTTTTTTGTCAAACCTATCATCCCTCATTTAGAATTCTTTTTATAGAATTAATGTTTAAAATCTTAGAATTCATGTTTATAAATTTCTTGACATTACCTGAAAAAAATTGTTTCCATTTCCTGGAAATTAGCAGCATTGTTCTTAACAAAGATAGTTAATTTTGCTGCCGTTCCCAAATTATCATATTTAATAACTCCATTTGCCTGAAAGATTTAGAGGAAAACCTTTAGAGGAAACAGTTTCTGTTTTTGCATCATTAATCAAACAAGCACTGCGTTTAAATTCCATATTGTATTTTATGCAAGTTTTTTTTACTGCCTATCTCTGTTTAAAAATAAAATAAAATGAGCAAATAAAATAAGTAGCTAAAGGGACAGTCTGTCATGGGAAAAAATCATGCTATATCTGACCACTGACCTACATTTTTGATTGATGGGTTTAATGTAGGTCATTCTTGGTTAGTAGGTCAAAAACTTGTTTTAACTGTACAAGCGTGGGTTATTAATTATAAGTTCTAGTAGGAAGTGAAGGTTGTTGGAACTGTGGAAGTTGTCAAGCAAGGTTAATGGATTTTATGTAGGTTTTTCTTGGTTATAAGCATGGATTGTTAACTTATAAGTTCTAATGGGAAATGAAGGTTGTTGGTACTGTGAAAGTTGTCAGGAAGAGTTAATGAACTGAACAAGAGATAAGAAGAGATTTATTTTTTTTTAAATCAAATCAAGTTTGTTTTTATTGCGTAAATTCATTTGCTTAATAAAATATATGTAAGTAGTATGTATGGCACTTGGGCCTGGGAAAATTTTTATGCAAATTAGGTGTTTGTAAATAATATAGACTACATATTATGCAAAGTTCAATTACCTAAACAAGTGTCGTGCATAATTAATTTTCCGGAAAAAGCTTTGGTAAATAATAGACAAGGGCAACTAGTAGAACAAGTAAGTGCAATGATCTAAACCAAAGACTATATACTAACAGACATTCAATTCCATACAAAAATGTTTGTAATGAAAGTTAAAAGTGCTTGTAAAATTAATATTCCTGTCTACATGTAGCAGGAACAAAAATAATCAATATTTATTAAATATTTTATCACACTATCAAACCTTTTATGTATAAGTTTTATTTATAGTTATAATATTGTTATATTATTAATATTGAGTATACCAGTTTACAAGTTTTTTTTTTCTAATTTATAAAAAACCAAATAAAAATAAAAACAAAAAAAAAAATGTTGTTGTTGTTTTTTAAAATTTTGAATGTATTTTGTTCATTTCAATAATTTTATTTTTACCTTTCTTATAACAAATATAGTTTTTCTATAGATGTTTGAATGACGAAAATACAAATTTGTTATTTTGAACGATTAACTGAACAAAAATTCGTCGTTTGAATTGAAGTAAACTAAAACGAAAAATGTTTTGTATGTATTCGCTATGCAAGTTTTGTATTTTAAATATAAACCACATAATAATAAATAAAATTTGTTTTTTTTTTTTTTTTTTTTATATACTTTTTTATTTTTCTTTTTAATTATTTTTGGCTACATTGGGTTAGTAAAAAAGCTTACAAAACTAACATTTATTTCAGAACTTAGAACTAAAACCTTAAACTATATTTTATTGTTTCAGTTTTTTTCTTTATTTAATTTGTTTTATTATTATATTTCTTTTTTTTTCTTTTTTCTAATAGAATTTTTTACCATAGAATTTAATTTTGGAAAATTTATAATAAAAACCAAAATTAATTTAAATTGTATAAATAAAACCTTATACTAACTTAAAATTATGCTAACCTAAAACCTACTACCTAACTTAAAACCTACGCCTATTCTAATATTATAGTTTTTAAACTAATTTTTTATATTAATTACGAAATGTTCAACCACCAATGGTTTTTTGAAATTCGTTTATCCTTTTCTGGATAAACTTTCTTTTATCTTAGGCTTTGTATTTTGTCACGTACTCTGTTATGAAAGTTGTTGGTATTTGGTAATGTAACATTATGGCTTCTTTCTAGACATGTACCAAATATTTTTGAAATATCCTCTTCTTTTGTTAATATGTATTTATTTGTATCTGTTTTGTCGAGTTTTGTATAGTCTATGTTATTATTTATTAGAATATGTGAGTCGTTGCGTTCAATATGTAGGTGTTTTACATTTCTGTCAGGTCTTTGTCTAAAAAGTTTGTTAATTTCCGGGAACATGTTTCTATTGTCTTTGGGTGTAATATTTTTTATTCTATTATACCAATATTTATTTACTTGTATATTTATTTCTTGTTTGATGAGCGTATTTATGTTGTTTAAAAAGCTTTTAAGCAAGGTAAGTTCTTGTGGTGTAAAGTTTAAGTTTCTTTTGTGTATTTTATGTATGTTGGTTAAAAGTTTACTTTTATATTTTAGAAAATGTTTGAGTTTGGTGGAAGAAAATTTGTTCATGTTATTAAAATTCCGGGCTATTGGTATTGTTTCGTCCATTGTCTGTGTTATAATTTTATTAATATTATTTAAATGTAGGTCTACTTTGTCAATTGTGATATTATTTGTGCTTGTTATGTGGTCATTTTGAGTTTGGTACTGTTTGTCGAAATTGTAATCCAGCTTTCTTTTAAATTTGTTCCAGTTGGTTTTATGGAATAAATATTTTTTTCTGGATGCTGTTTGATTTTCGGTATTCATAGTTTCGCTTGGTACCGACAAATTTGCATATATGGCTTTGTGGTCACTATCATACGGCAATGTCAATAATCTATCATGTGCAGATTCTATTCTTATGTCTATTATAGCTAGATCTAAGTAAGAACTGCATCTCGGATATGTTGGTTGATCTGGTATTAACAAATTACATTTATATGGTATTTTGTTGTATCCCAACCATTTATATAGGGCAACGCCACGGCTGTTATTATTATTGTTTTGCCAAGAGATGTGTTTTGCATTGAAATCTCCGGCTATTACGTAATAATGATTTTTATTAGCCAGATCTAATATCTCAAATATTTTTTGCAACTCTTCCACAAATTTGCTTTGGTTTCTGTGGGAAGCATAGATTGAAATAATAAATAGTTTTTTTGAATTTTTTAGATTTAATTTTAGAACACATACTTCTATGCATTGGAAAGTGTCAAAAATGTTATTTCTGATTTGGTTGTATTGTATATTATTTTTTATACAAATTGCTGTACCACTATTTTCTTGGTTATTACGATCTTGACGTATAGTGTTATAACCATTTACTTGAGAATAATGTTTATTTTGTAGTTTAGTTTCGCAAAGGCAGAAAATATCTGCCTTTGTCGTTTCTACGAAATGCATAAGAGAAAATCTTTTATTGTATGAGACTAGAGAATTAACATTAATTGCAATTATTTCTAAATTAATGTTTATTGTGAGTGACGTAATTAGAAATTATTAGGCACATTAAACATTTCGTATAAATATTTAATGTCATTTGAATTTTTATTAATATTTGCTTCTATTGTGTTAATTTTTTTTAAGATTAAACTCATATTTTTATTTAATTCTTCTAAAATATTGAGATTATTGTTAACATTGTTACTATTGTTGCTAACATTATTACTGTTATTGTTTTGGTTAGTATTACCTAATATATTTGCAAATGATACGCTAGGATTAGTAAAGTTATTATACATATTATACCTATTCTTTATTTTTTCTTTTGTCATCTTTTTTTCTTCTTCTCTTTTTTTTTCTTTTTCTTTATACACTGGGCAGTTTCTGTACGATGCTGGATGCCCTTTTTGTTTACAAAGAATGCAAGTAAGCATGTCTCTCCCATCTTCTTGCGTTATTGTACATTCTCCTGGTATATGGCTCTCTCCGCATTTTACACACCTATAGTCCATATTGCAATTGACGGCTGAGTGAGAGAAACGCTGACATCTGGTGCATTGTAGTATGCTTTTCCTTCTTAAATTCTCCCAATAGATTATTGTGTTGTCTAATGCTTTAATATTTTTTATTTCATTTATTGATGAGTTAGCTGATGCTTGTACGATAAAATGTGAGAGGATGAAACTGTTTTCAGTTGCTCTCTTTGTTTTTAATCTGCTGGCAGATAAAAAGTTAATTTTTTCATTATTATGATATTTTAAAAGTTCAAGCACTTCATTTTCTTCGTAGCTACTATCAAGCCCTTTTAATAATAAGGTTATTTTTTTTTCTGTTTTAGGTGTAAAGGAAAAATAATTAGTATTTGTGTTTTTTAATATTTCAATAATTGTGTTGTAGCTATTCAACTTATCAGTGTAGATTATTGTGTGGGATTTATTAATTTTTTTTGTTAAAAAATCACCTATTTTAATTTTAATAATTTTTTTTAGATATTCGATTTCAGTGTTATAAACATTAATTGGTGGCATTTTTTGCTTTTCATTTTTTTTTATTTGTGTATTATTGTTGTTGTTTTCATTTATATTTTCACTTTTATTATTGTTATTAATTAAATTATTTTTTTGGATATTATTAGAATTTTGGTTATCTTCTTGCTTCTTTTTATTATTATTTTTGTTTTTATTTTCTAAATTTTTTTGTGATAACACTTGCATAAATTTAATAAATTCACCCTCATCACTATTGTTGATTTTGTTATTTTCTTTATTGTTGTTATTGCTTTTATTTTTTTCTTTATTATTGTTGTTGTTTTTGTTATTTTCAATTTTTCGTTTTTTGTTATTTTGTATGACGAGATCGTTTTGGGTTGTTACCTCTACATTGTCTTCGTCATCCATAATCTCGTGAGATTCATCGTTCGCATTCTCTCCACGCAGAGAGGACATGTTATTTTGTTGTTGTGCTTGTGATGTTGTTGGCAAAATTTCTTTACTGCTAGATGCACGTGTTTCGGTTTCTTTATTTTTTAAATTATTTTTTATTTCATCGTTAGATTTTAATAGATTTTCGATCTGTTTCTCAAGACTTGCTAATTTTAATTTAAGTTTGTTATTTTCGGTTCTTAATGATTTTAAAATTTTACTTTCCGACATGTTGTTGTTGTCTTTTATTAACTTATCTAAACTTTTATTAATAGTTTCTTTTATATTGTCATTTGGATTTTTTTCGGATTGCATTTTGCAATCCCTATTTGAAAAACCACAATTTATTTAAAGTATTTTTGTTTTTTTTTTTTATTTGTATTTCAAAAAAAATTGATCACTTTTTTATTTTATTTTTATATATTTAATACACAAAAATTTTTTTTTATAAGTAATAATTTTTTATTTGAAATTTGAGATTTTAATTTTAGTTTAATTTTTTTTTTTTTGCTTTTCATAAAAGTACGTCTATGTCGATAGAAATCTCAGAGCGAACTCTAAATAAAATTTGTTATTATATAATTTTAATATTATAATATATTTATATTGGGTATTTACATATATTTAATTATAAATACTAATAATTTTATAAAAAAAAAAAATTGAGTATAAAACGTATTATACTATTTGTGATAAAGCGTTAAAAAAGTGAAATATTATGAACAGAATTAAAAAGTGTATTGTTCCTGTTTGTATGTCTAGTTCCATAAATGAAAATTTTGTTATTTTTCCAAAAACTCCAAAATTTTACGATTGGGCGCAAATTATAGGACGACAAGACATACGGAAGAAACAAAATTATATATGTATGTAGAAAACATTTCTCGTCAGGTTGCTTTAGGAATAGCTATGGCACTAATGATTTCACAAGATTACGAATAGGGTTTAAACCAAGCCGTTCATTAAATTGTGAAGCTAATGAGTTTTTTATAAAAACATATGGCTCCACAAAAAAAAGGAAAATAGAAAAAAGTGAAATCAAAGGTGAAACATTAAGTTCAGATTTTCCAGAAGAAGATGAAGGAGATATTAGTAATTCAAATGATGGTACGGAAAAATATAAAAAAGATATTAAAACTTAGCATGGACCGAAAACTTTCGGCGAAAATTTAAATATTGATGATTATGATGAATTTACTTTGGCTAAAATAGTTCAAAATACTTATATAAAGATGCCAATTTCGAAGATGAAAATTTAGATGTTCCTAATGAAACAGAAGAAGAACATTGTAGTAGTTCACAATAGTTATATAAAGATGCCAATTTGGAAGATGAAAATTTAGATGTTCCAAATGAAACAGAAGAAGAAAATTGTAACCATTGTGAAAAATATAAACGGTCCTTATAACAATTATGGAAAAATAAGTATATAAAATTGAAATTAATACTTAAAAAAAAAAGTAATGTTTTAAGAAACAATAGAAGTAGAACTTATTTTAAAATTAAATGTAAATTAAATGAACATTATAAAACATTACATCTACAAACATTATAAATTTGTAGATAAAGTAGCAATTTTACAGAAATAAAATTTAATAAAAAACTAATAATTTTTATTTGATTTATAATATTTTTTTTCCTCCTGGAAATAAGAGTCGAAAAATGTAAATAAAGTGAAAATATTTAAATAACAATAATATCTTTAATTTTTGATATTATAAGTACTAAGTACATAATTATATAGATTTTATTCAAAGATAATTTTTAAAGATTAATTTTTAATTTCTTTTAAAGTCGAATGTCCCTGAATTTCATAAGATGCAATTTCAAGACTAATTTTTATTGTTTTTTTTTTTGTGTAAATAATTATAAATTATTTTGTTTTGTTTAAATTATGGTTTATTTTGTTAATGAATTGTTTTATTTTATTATAAAAATAATTTTTATTTTTTTGTTAATTATTACTATGTACATATGTAATTAATTATAAATTGTTGAAAAGTTCAAGGGTTTTTTATGCCGAGTTGAATACGAACATTCCATTTTTATATACATTTTTTAAATACATAATACATGTAGTCCACTTTTGTAGTCCTTTTTACGGCAAATCAAAATTTTAAATAAATAATAATACAGAACTAAATAAAAGATATTTATTTAATTTATTTTTCATGTTTATTCAAATAAAGTAAAAATATAATAGGAATACAGTAATTGCTAATTTGTAAAAAGCTTTATCCTATATTTTCATGTGTGGATTTAACTTTATTTTACGTTACATGTGTTTAACTGGTTTAACGTTTTGAAGTGTAGAATATTGTTCATTATTCATGAATTAATTTTTTGAAATTGTTTCGCGGTGGTTCTGTCAATATTTACTTAAGGTCTTGGTTAAACGTGTGGTGTATCAACCAAGAGAGTATGGGTTCAAATCCTGCACAGGTCGTAAGATTTAAGAAGAAAAAAAAATATTGTAAAAGTAATTTTCATATATAGTTTTCAAATCAAATGTGACATATGTATGTATGTATGTTTGAAAATCATTTCTTTACATTTCACTTAGTTTTTAATTTGTATCTTTTATAATTATGTATTTTATTTAAAATTTACGAGTTAAAAATATAATATAACTAAAATGCTAAAATATTAGCGCGCTGGACATACAAAACTTACATAGCAAATACATACAAAAAATTTTTCGGTCTACTTTACTTCAATTCAAACGACGAATTTTTATTCAGTTAATCGTTCAAAATAACAAATTTTTATATAGGTACTTTTTAGCTTATTTTCTTTTTATAAACATACTATAGTATTATCTGCTATTACAATTTGCCTGTATATCATTTTTTATACATCTATAGAAAAACTATATTTGTTATAAGAAAGGTAAAAACAAAATTATTGAAATAAACAAAATGCATTCAAAATTTTAAAAAACAACAACAACATTTTTTTTTGTTTGTTTTTATTTTTATTTGGTTCTTTATAAATTAGAAAAAAAAACTTGTAAACTGATATACTCAATATTAATAATATAATAATATTATAACTATAAATGAAACTTATATATAAAAGGTTTGATAATATGATAAAATATTTGATAAATATTGATTATTTTTGTTCCTGATAGATGTAGACAGGAATATTAATTTTACAAGCAATTTTTAACATTTAACAAACATTTTTGTATGGGATTGAATATCTGTTAGTATATAGTCTTTGTCTAAACAGGTGTTGTAATATATTTATGTAGTATTTTTTACCGCTTGCATAATTAGTTTCCAGAAAAAGCTTTTGTAAATAATAGAACGAGATAATGTATAACAAGTAAGTGCAATGATCTGTTTTATATTGGTCTAAACAGGTGTTGTACTACAATAAGATAGACTATGCAAATAATATGCAAGAATTTATAGCTTTTTAATAAAAAGCTTTCATGGGCAACCAGTTGATAATATAGGTAACATAATATTAACGCAAAAAATGCAGTTGTTATTTATGAGAAAAATAAAATGCAGATATTGACCTTGTTATTGTATCTTAGTTTTAAAGTAAAATAAAAGTTTTATGTATAAAATCGTGAGAAAAAAGTTGCGTTTATTAATTAATTATTATGTTTAATTGAAAAATAATTTTAAAAAAATTTAATATAACACAAGATTTATTATGTTCTTGCAAATTACTTTGTATTATGTAAATTTGAGATTATTATACCCTACACCTAAAGTATAGCGTATATTAACTTTGGTATGGTGTTTGTAACCACCAAAAGGAAGCGAGTTAGATATGGACATGTATATATATTCTGAATCAGGATCACCTCCTGAGTCGATTTAACGATGTCCGTCCGTCCGTCCGTTCGCACGATAACTCAAAAACTAATAAAGCTATCTTGATGAAAGTTATATAGTAGGTTACTAATTACAAAAGGAAGGCTAAGTTAGAATCTGGACAAAATCGGTCCATGGGTTCGGATTCTGGAAGCTTCCGAATGATTCCGGAGCAAACGAGATTATCTCCAAAACCAACAAAGATAGAACCTTTAAATTTTGTACAATGATGTTCCTTCCCATTCGATTTATGTTTCTGAAATTTAAGAGGATTTGGTCAATGGGTTTGGACTTTGGAAGCTTCCGAACGAGCACCAGAGCAAATGAGATTATCTCCAAAACCAATAAAGATATAACCTTCAAATTTGAGAGAGTGGTGTTCTTTCATGTTTAATTTAAGTCTCTAAAATTTGAGAGGATTTTGTCCATGTGTTTGGATTTTGGAAACTTCCGAACGAGCACCAGAGCAAATGAGGTTATCTCCAAAACCAATAAAGATATAACCTTCAAATTTGACAAAGTGCTGTTCTTTCATGTTTTCTTTAAGCCTCTGAAATTTGAGAGGATTTGGTTCATGGGTCCGGATCTTGGAAGCTTCCGAACGAGCCCCAGAGCAAACGAGTATATCTCCACAACCAACAAAGATGGAACCCTTATTTTTAGTACAAGAGTGTGCTTTTATGTTTCATTTTCTATAAAATTGGAAACTGACATTTGAAAGAATTTGAACCATGGATTCGTATATTGGAAGCTTCCGAACGAGCCCCAGAGCAAATGAGATTATCTCCAAAACCAACAAAGATAGAATCTTTAACATTTTTACAATGATGCTCCTTCCCGTTTGATTTATGTTTCTGAAATTTAAGAGGATATGGTCCATGGGTTTGGATTTTGGAAGCTTCCGAACGAGCCCCAGAGCAAACGAGATTATCTCCAAAATCAACAAAGATAGAACCTTCAAATTTTGTACAATGATGTTCCTTCCCGTTCGATTTATGTCTCTGAAATTTAAGAGAATTTGGTCCATGGGCTTAGATTTTGGAAACTTCCAAACGAGCACCAGAGCAAATGGGATTATCTCCAAAACCAACTAAGATATAATCTTTAAATTTGGCAGAATGGTGTTCCTTCATGTTTGATTTATGTTTCTGAAATTTGTGAGGATTTGGTCCATGGGTTCAAATCTTGGAAGCTTCCGGACGAGCCCCAGAGCAAACGAGTATATCTCCACAACAAGCAAAGATAGAACTTTTATATTTAGTGCAAAGGTGTTCTGTTATGTTTCCTTTTCTGTAAAATTGGAAACTGACATTTGAAAGAATTTGAACCATGGGTTCGTATTTTGGATACTTCTGGACGAGCAAAAAAGCAACGAGCATATCTCCAAAACCAAAAAAAGTAGAACCTTTAAATTTAGTACAATGGTGTTCTGGCATGTTTTCTTTATGTTCCTGAGATGGATTCGATGAATTGGAGTGGCAATTCTAAGATGAATTGGTTAGTCCTCCCAAGGACTAACAATCTTCGAAATTAATAAAGATAGAAACTTAAAATTTTTTACAAAGGTGTCAAGCATATCCCAAGAGGATGCCTCTTTTACGTTCCTAAAATTCGAGTTGAATAAGACAGAAAAGGGAAGAAGTTCAAGCAGCTGCCAAAAAAGCTTATGGATTTTTAATTTAATTCGAATTATTCAGATGTAGGGTATTAATAAGTCGGTTACATCGATTTACTGTTACATTTATTTGTTGTAACATAATATTAACACAAAAATGCAGTTGTTATTTATGAGATAAATAAAATGCGCATATTGACTTTGTTATTGTATCTTAGTTTTAAAGTCTTTTAAAGTGAAGGATGTATGTATAAAATCGTGAGAAAAAAAAAACTTGTATTTAGTGATTAATTGTTATGTTTAAGAAAAAATATTTTTAATATTGAACCACATATTTTTTATGTTCTTGCAAATTACTTTGTATTATGCAAATTAGAGGCATGTTAAAAAAAATGTGATAAATAATTGTAAAAATAAAAAAAAAAGTGAATTAAGTTTCATATAATATAGTTTTTATTTACTTAAGAATTGTGATCTTTATCAAAATTAATCATCTTTGAAAGAAAAAATTTGGTACATGTTTACTGATTTGAAGAAAAATTAAATAGATTACTGAAATGTTGAAAAAATTAAATAGATTAAAAAATAGGTAAAATTTTTAGTTAAAAACAAAATAACTTCAAACTTCCCATTTTATTTTTTTTTATAAAACCAAAATGTACAGAAGAATAATCTTTATCAAATTTTCGTTTTTCAGGTTTTATTTTATATGTTTTTATTTCAGGTACAGTAATAACTTGCTCTTCTAAAATTTTTTCATAAAATGCAAATACCATCCTTTTCATTTGTTAAAATCATTTCCCTATTTTTTTCAAAATTTATTATTTTTGAGGAATCGTAATTTAGTCTTATCCCTTTTACTTTACAAACAGCTGTTTCAGTTTGAGTTTTAATGGGAAAATTGAGCATGTATCAACGATCTTAGATTTTGAATAGACTATATTATAATGGAAAGATGTAGTGTTCTGAAATTATCAAAAATATCCTATAGTATATAGTGTATGTTTATGGTTTTGCGATAAAAAATAAAAAATGTTAATTAAATGCATTTTAACTTGATTATGTTAAGCTATTTTAATTCTTTTTTAATATAAAACATGAAACAGATGTATTTTGTGCAGTTTGTATAAAATCTTGACTAAAATTACTAATGAACTAATTCATGAACTTGATTTGAATACAGAATTAATTACATATGTAAAATGAAAAAAAGCTTTTTGAGATAAATGTATTTTATTAAAATCATATTATTAACTTTACTAAAATAAACAAGTAAATGTAACAGTAAGTCGATGCAACCGACTCATTAATACCCTACATCTGAATAATTCGCATTAAATTAAAAATCCATAAGTTTTTTTGGCAGCTGCTTGAACTTCTTCCCTTTTCTGTCTTATTCAACTCGAATTTCAGGAACGTAAAAGAGGCATCCTCTTGGGATATGCTTGACACCTTTGTAAAAAATTTTAAGTTTCTATCTTTATTAATTTCGAAGATTGTTAGTCCTTGGGAGGACTAACCAATTCATCTTAGAATTGCCACTCCAATTCATCGAATCCATCTCAGGAACATAAAGAAAACATGCCAGAACACCATTGTACTAAATTTAAAGGTTCTACTTTTGTTGGTTTTGGAGATATGCTCGTTGCTCTTGTGCTCGTCCGGAAGTATCCAAAATACGAACCCATGGTTCAAATTCTTTCAAATGTCAGTTTCCAATTTTACGAAAAGGAAACATAACAGAACACCTTTGTACTAAAAATAAAAGTTCTATCTTTGTTGGTTTTGGAGATATACTCGTTTGCTCTGGGGCTTGTCCGGAAGCTTCCAAGATTTGAACCCATGGACCAAATCCTCACAAATTTTAGAAACATAAATCAAACATGAAGGACCACCATTCTGTCTAATTTAAAGGTCTTAGTTGGTTTTGGAGATAATGGCTAATTTGAAGGTCTTAGTTGGTTTTGGAGATAATATCATTTGCTCTGAGGCTGGTTCGGAAGCTTCCAAAATCCGAACCCAAGGACCAAATCCTCTCAAATTTCAGAGACCTAAATCAAACATGAAAGAACACCATTCTGCCAAATTTAAAGATTATATCTTAGTTGGTTTTGGAGATAATCTCATTTGCTCTGGTGCTCGTTTGAAAGCTTCCAAAATCCAAACCCATGGACCAAAGTCTCTTAAATTTCAGAGACATAAATCGAACGGGAACGAACACCATTCTGCCAAATTTAAAGGTTATATCTTTGTTGTTTTTGGAGATAATCTCATATGCTCCATATCTAACTCGCTTCCTTTTGGCGGTTACAAACATCATATTAAAGTTAATATACCCTATACTTTAGGTGTAGGGTATAAAAAGCGAAACTAAAATGCACAATAAAAAAATTAAAATATTTTAAATATGTGTAAAATATTAAGTAATATCTTCTTTGTTTATCCATAAATCATGCTTTTTATCAAAACCAAGCCATCTAACTAAAACTTGATTTCCTTTTCTTTGGTGTTAATTCAGGCTCATAAAAACAACCGGTTATCGGATTATTTGTGTAATCAATTAAATTGTTTGTTATTTAGTCAGTTCCTTTAATTTTGCATTTGTTAATATTTCTGTTGACCAGTTGGGTTGATAACGTTTGCAAAAATACCTTTAAATTTGTTTAAACGAACATAAACTCCAACTTTATATTTTGCTTTAAAACACTTTTAATTTATTGTAGACAATTTTTAATAGTAATTTTTCGTTTTCTTTGTAATTTATTAAGGTTGAAGTTTAATAGTACGATGATATGTTGAGTTGTATTTCTCAATAAGTGAGGGTAAAACAGATATCCATTTATATTTACCCTGAAAACTAAAAAACGAGGTCCATATATTAACGTAAATTTTTCTGTTGTTGAAAATTCTTTAATGTATTTATACATTTGAAAAATACCGCATTTTATAAATAGATTACTAGTAAATTTCATGTGATAAAGTATTTAATTATAAGTAATATTATTCAACAAAATTTCTTTCATATACATTGGTTTCTTCGTATAAATAATGCTAACATTTTTAACATTTTAATTATACTCTTGTAAAAGTTTACAAAGGTTTTTAAATTTATTAAAAAAATGTATGATATTGACAGAATAATATATAACGAAGAAAAAACTCTGCCAAGAGAACTATTTCGTTTTATAAATACTATTCTCATCAATATTCCACATTTATTCGCAGGTAAGAATTAAAAATTAAAATTTTTATTTATAAAATGCATATATATATATATATTTCTTAGGTGGTTTTCCAGCGTACATGGCAAATGCAACACACTATTTTGAGGACCTAGAGATCTTTATTGAATATAAAAATGGCGAAATTTTGAAGACGATTAAAACCAGATTTTACACCAACCATGAAGAATTTGAAATCTCTAATGACAATGAAGAGGAGAGATCGTTTAATGAAATAATAAAAATAAAAGAGGTATTTTAGATTTCGAAATAATATTTACAGAAGATTTACCAAGACTCTTGAGAGACTTCGACCTCGATATATGTAAATTTTTGATGATACCCAAAAGTTCACATAAGAATGTCTACCAATTGTAATATTATGGATATAGTTCATTATCGGTTTTTAATTCTAGACAAACAAAAATTCGCAATATACAAAGAAGTGTAAAATATGGAGAGCGGAGAAATGAAGATATATGTTTTGAAACATTTCAAGGTGAGATATGGCCTCTGCCGTTTATACAATTAAACCTAAAACTTTGTAATATAATCGAAAAAATAAATGAACTTGTGATATGAATATATGAATGTAGAAATAGTAAATAAATGAATATATGTATGGGTAAATTTTTTTAGATTATTACTTTTTCCATTTAGGTTTCCTATAGAAACTACAGCTCGTATGTTTTAGCTTTTAATACCAAATTAAATAAATTAAAAAATAAATAAAACAAATTAAAATTTAAATATTGTGTTTTTTACTTATTTTTTTTTAATTTTCAGCTTTCTTTCTTTTTACAGCTTGTCTCTTAGGTCTTATGTAAGAAAATTAATGAAAATAAAAACACATTAAATTTGAATTCTTTTTACTTCTATTTCAAACATAGTTTACATTTTTCGAAAATATCACATTTTCCTATTTGAGCTTTAATAGTTTTCATTTAATGTTTATTTGTTCAAAGTTCAACTGGTGAATGTAGAACAAGTAAGTGCAAGTGATGTTATTGTGATAGTATAGTAACATAAATTATTGTAAATAATCAGAATTTAAAAAGTTTTTGTTAGTACAATAATTTATTAGTAAAATAAATTTAAGAGCAGGTGTAGAAAAATGAGATGCTGTTTTTTGTATTATTAAAATGTTATTTTATTATTTCATTAAACGGCCTCTCCTTTTCATTGCCATTAGAGATTTCAAATTCTTCATGGTTGTTGTAAAATCTGATTTTAATCCTCTTCAAAATTTCACCATTTTTATCTTCAATAAAGAAGTCTAGGTCCTCAAAATGGTGTGTTGCATTTGCCATGTACGCTGGAAAACCACCTAAGAAATATATATATATATATATATATATATATATGCATTTTATAAATAAAAATTTTATTTGTTAATTCCTATATCTGCAAATAAATGTGGAATATTGATGAGAATAGTATTTATAAAACGATATAGTTCTCTTGGCAGAGTTTTTTCTTCGTTGTATATTATTCTGTCAATATCATGTATTTTTTTTATTAATTTAAAAACCTTTGTATAGCGATATTTGCGAGAGTATAATTAAAATGTTAAAAATGTTAGCATTTTTTATACGAAGAAACCAATATATATGAAAGAAATTTTGTTGAATAATATTATTTATAATTAAATACTTAATCACATGAAATTTACAAGTAATCTAATTATAAAATGCGGTATTTTTCACATGTATAAATACATTAAAGAATTTTCAACAACAGAAACCTTGTCGTCTTGGGTTTACGACAACTCGTCATCTGGACCGGATACATGTAACTGTTGCTCGATAGAAAATTATAAAATAGAATTGAAAAATCTAATTAAATGGTACAAGCATAATGTCAAGGGCGCAAATAGTATCGGAAATACATAGACCAGCCAGACGAAACTTTTGTCGAAGAAAATTTATTCAAAAAGGTTTAAACGATACATGGCATTCGATTTAGTAGAAATGATTTCATATGCAAAGTTTAACAAAGGAAATAAATATTTATGAACTGTAATAGACATCTTTTCGAAATATGCTTATGCTGAACCATTTAAAACTAAAAAAGCAAAACATTTTTAAACGGGCTGGAACACTCCCAAAAAATATTCAATCTGATCAAGTTAAAGAGTTTTTCAACAAAGAATTTAGAAAACTTATGTAAAAAAAATTAATCGTTGTCATACATATTCTGAAATGAAAGCTTCCACAGTAGAATATTTTAACCGTACTTGAAAAAATTCAATGAGGAGGCAGTTCAGTTTTCAGGATAATTATAAACGGATATCTGTTTTACCCTCAATGAGAAATACAACTCAATACATCATCGTACAATTAAACTTCAACCTAAAAAAATTACAAAGAAAAACGAAAAATTACTATTAAAAACTGTCTACAATAAATTAAAAGTATTTTAAAACAAAATATAAAGTTGGAAATTATGTTCGTATAAACAAATGTAAAGGTATTTTTGCAAAGGTTATCAACCCAACTGGTCAACAGAAATATTAACAATTGCAAAATTAAAGAAATGACCCAATACCATACAATTTACTTGATTGCAAAAATAATCCAATAACCGATTTTTTATGAGCCTGAATTAACACCAAAGGAAAGGAAATCAAGTTTTAGTTAGATGGCTTGGTTTTGATAAAAAGCATGATTCATGGATAAACGAAGAAGATATTAATTAATATTCTACACATATTTAAAATACTTTAATTTTTTTTATTTGTGCATTTTAGTTTTGCTTTTTTATTTTAGTAAAGTTAATAATATGATTTTTATAAGATACATTTATCTCTAAAAGGTTTTTTTCATTTTGCATGTATTTAATTCTGTATTCAAATCGAGTTCATGATTAAATTCATTAGCCATTTTAGTCAAGATTTTATACATACAACCGCACAAAATACATCTGTTTCACGTTTTATGTTAAAAAATAATTAAAATAGCTTAAAATAATCAAGTTAAAATGCATTTAATTAACATTTTTTATTTTTTATCGCAAAACCATAAACATTCACTATATACTAAAGGATATTTTTGATAATTTCAGAACACTACATCAACACTACAAACTATATTATATGAAACTTAATTCACTTTTTTTTTTATTTTTACAATTATTTATCACATTTTTTTTTAACATGCTTCTAATTTGCGTAATACAAAGTAATTTGCAAGAACTTAAAAAATATGTGGTTCTATATAAAAAATATTTTTTCGTAAACATAACAATTAATCACTAAATACAACTTTTTTTTCCCCCTCACGATTTTATATTTCTAGACACAATAAACCTTGTTCTATATTAAAATAATTTTTTCCAATTATTTTTCAATTAAACATAACAATATTAATCACTAAATACAACTTTTTGTTCCTCACGATTTTATACATACATCCTTTACTTTAAATTACTTTAAAACTAAGATACAATAACAAAGTCAATATTTGCATTTTATTTATCTCATAAATAACAACTGCATTTTTGCGTTAATATTATATTACAATAACTGGTTGGCCGTGAAATATTTTTATTAAAAAACAAAATAAATTCTTATCATTTACAATAATCTATGTTACTATACTATCACAACAACATCATTGCACTTACTTATTCTAGATTAACCAGTTGACCATCAAAATTACTAACAAGAAAAAAGCTTTCAAACTAAAATTTTAATTATAAAAAAAAACCAAAGAGCAATAAACAATAAACAACTTTTCTATATGAACACGCGCCAACGACATTCTTTTAAAGTTCAATCACTTTTGTCGTGAGCTCATTTGCATAAAATTTAGTAACATTCACATGAGCTCGCGCACGCGCCAACATCATTCCTTAAAAGTTCAAACAACTTTGTTGTGGGCTAATTTGCATAATAATTGCGATGTCTTTCTCGCTCAGAATTCCCAGGCCCAATTGCCATACATACTACTCACATTAATAGAATTATTTGGTGTAATTCAGACAAAAATGCGGTTCCAATATTTATATGAAAGATGTTGAATATAATAATGCAATACCCGATTTTAATGATAATCATAAACCTTTGTTGATTATTATCGATGATTTGATACTAAATTCTAATAATAAGTATGTGTATGATTTATTTACCAGTTCACATAATAGAAACTTGTCTGTAATATTTGTAACTCAAATTTTTTTCATATGGTAAGTTTTCATTAGACATTTCGCTGAACTGTAAATATCTAGTATTTTTTAAAAATCCAAGTGACAAATCACAGATATTATCCTTAGCTCGCCAGATTTATCCAAATCAAATAAAATCGTTTGAGAAAGTATATAATGAAGTGAAGTCAGACCCATATGGGTATATATTAATCGATCTTACTCAAGACGTTAATGATTTATTTCGAATAAGAAGTGATATATTTGGAAAAGAATTTGCGCTTTTGTACAAGAAATCAATTAGAACAATTTGGGAAAGAATATAAAACGTTTGAAGCCCAACCGTTATATATTGCACCTATTAAAAAGCTCTAAAGCAAAATTTCAGAAAGTAATTATAAAACACTGTGACCCTGAAGTAATCAAAACATTTTGTGAATTTGCTTTAAATATTTTAAAAGGTATTGTAATCTAAGTAAAAAATCAACAATCCGATTACCAAAGTATAAAAAGGAATTAAGATCTCTCATTTGTCGTCAAAAATCTGTAAATAGCAAAAGAAAAATCATTTTTCAACGTGGTGGATTTTTACCTACACTTCTTGGTGCTTGGTAAAATGAATAATACAACATTTAACAAAATGATTATATTGATGATTATATTTATTAAAATCGGGTATTGTATGATTATATTATTACTGTTAAATAAACAACTGACAGACACCCGAAAATGGTATTTATATCCTCAAAATCTATTTAAAATAAGAAATAAAACTAAAGTTCTTCCTCGTAATAAAAACGAGCATTGAAAATTACAGAAACAAAAGATATTCACACTCGTGCAAAACCTCTGTATGTTGAGGCAGAAGCTCAAACAAACATACTTGAATATAAAGATACTGCAATGCAATTTGTTCCGGAAGAAGAAGTACACGAAAAAGAACCAGCAGAAGTATTAGATGATGAAATCAAAGAAGAAATTTTTACAAAAGTATTGTCATCTGCTTCAGCTGGAGAACGTCTCAGAAAAAGAAAATCTATTAGAACTAAAAATGTACAAATTTGTACATACACACTAATGCAGGATATATAATAAGAGTTCCTTTAGACAGCCCCAGCCCACCAACTAAGAAAGAAAAAATTATAAATAGCAAAGAGTTAAGCAATACATCAAGACGAGTTTTACGATCAGCTATTGTATGTAATACTCAAACTGAACTTAATTTTCGCATTAGTAAGAATAAATCAACCAGCTCATGAACAGCATACAAATAAACGATGAATTTTACATTACTTTACTTACCGATTCGTCTTTGAATTATTATCCAGAATATACATTATCAGATTTTGCAAACAACTTAAATATGCAAGTCATTTTGGATTCAAAATAAAAAGTTGGTACTTCTCAAATATATATAAATGATTTTATTCCAAATGCATATGGAGAAAACCCGGAAAAAAGAATTACAATTCATATCAGAGGTACGGAAGTTAAATATAATAGTATTGGTACAATATACATCCCATATAGATAAACTACATCTAGATATGTTTAACCAACCTACGATTACACTTCTCATAAACAATATTGATGTTCGAATCCTTATAACACTAGAAAATCCTTATAACTACAGAATTTTACCTCTTTGCAGATGATTCTGACGAATCTCAACTGAAAATTTTAAAAGCTACTTTATTTATGAGACATGTAACTATTAATCCTAGTGTGGCTATTGGTACATAATGCTGTATTGGAAAAAACTAACGCCAAGTACAATTACAAACGCGTAGAGGTAAAAAGTTTTACAATTCCCCAGAATAGTTCATCAATATCACTTGATAATGTTTTCATTGGACAGTTACCAAACACAATAATATTTTGTATGACATAAAACGCAAGTTTCTCTGGAAAAAGATCAAAAACCCATACTATTTTAAACACTTTGATATTTCACAATTTATATTAAATGTAAATGAAGTTCACGTACCCAATTCAGCAATTGAAACTAGGTTTTCCGAAGAAAATAATTACCACACTAGAGCGTATAGTACACTTTTTTCAAGTACTGGAATTTCCCATAGTGATAAAGGCCATCAGATAACAAAATCTATGGATTTAGCTATGGATTCTTTATAGTAGCTTTTGATTTAACTTCATATGCATCTGGAAATGAAGTGTGTAAAGGTTTACTAAACTAAGGTACAATTAGAATAGAGGCAAGGCTACCAAAGTCCTTTGCATTAACACTAACTGCTATTGTTTATGGAGAATTTGATGAGCTTTCAAATTGATAAAAATTGAAATATATTCACAAACCTATAAATAGCATACATAAAAGTAAATATGAATATTTCACAAAATGTTTCCGTCTTGTACACTTCTGGATGTAACATTTTGTTGTAATTATAATAATAACTTGCTTGCGACAGATATTTATATAGTTGGTATTAAAGTACCTTGTTAAAAGATTGTAAAAGAGGTCAAGTATAAATTTCCAACTAGCGATTTGGCAAATTATAATTTTGAAAATTATTTTTTCGGAACTGTGTACAAAGATAAAATAAAAAAGAGCTCTGTCAAATACTGGAGAAATTTGATGCTATTATAATAAATAAAAAAATCAAAACAGAGTTTTTAACGAACTACATTAAAAAAACAACAAAAGTATATCATTTGAGTCAATTTGAATAATGAACACTCTAGAAATAAGCAACGTATTAAAATGTAACAAATAAACAAACAAATTTTTTAAAGGTGTTTTTGCTTTAGATCAACTCCTCAATTAAAAAACAAACATTTTTAATTGTAAACCCCGACAAAGCAAGAGATCCAGGGACACATTGGGTAGCTATTTATAATCCAAAACATCGTTGTATTGAATCATTTGATTCGTTTGGTAAAAAACCAGCTATATTAGAAATTTTGAGTTACTTAAAAAAACAATGTGTACTTTTTAATGAGAAACAGTTACAAAGTAACTAGTCAGATGTATGTGGACAAGATTGCTGATTGTCATTGACACTTTTTCTAAATATGCTTATGCTGAATCTGTGAAAACAAAAAACGCTAAGGATGTCTTAATTGTCTTAAAATCATTTATTAGTAGAGCTAAATTCATACCAAAAAACATTCACTCTGGTCAAGGTAAAGAATTTTTTAATTCACGGTTTCAAAATTATATAAAAGAAAAATTAATGAATCATTATCATACATTTAGCGAATTAAAAGCACGAATTGTTGAACGATTTAACCGTACATTGAAAAAGTCCATGTGGGAAAAATTTAGTTTAAATGGAAACTATAAATGGTTACCTATTATATAATCATTAATAAAAGAATATAATTCAACAAAACAGTACAACAAAACTTCCTCCTGAAAATATTACAAAGAACAACGAAAAAAATATATATGGAACCTAGAATTTTTCAAAAAATAAGTATAAAGTTGGAAATTTTGCAAGAATAAGTAAATACAAAGATCATTTCGAAAACGGTTATCAACCAAATTGCTCATCTGAAATATTTAAAATTGAAAAAATCAATAATACTTATCCTGTTACATATCAATTATCAGGTTTCGGAGGTTTTTATCAAGCTGAGCTTACACCTGTAAAATGTCCAGATACTTATCTTATAGAAAAAATTCTGAAAAAAAAAGGTAATCGAGTTTTCGTTAAATGGCTAGGCTTTGATGATACACATAATACTTGGATAAATAAAAAAGACATTATTTAAATAATTGTAAAGTTAGATTTTTTCGTTTTATTTTTTAATATTTTTTGCAGTCTTTTATATCTATATGTAAAAGAGCTTCATTAAATTTGCGTTTTTCTGATTTAAGATAATATGTTTTTATTTCGCATACTGTAAGTACTTCATGTACTTAATTTCTACGAATATTGTCTAAAATTACATATATATTTTCGTTTTCTGCGTATGATTTAAAATTGCTTCTTTAATTGTATCACAAATAATTTTTTGCGAGGCCTGATAACTTAAACGAAATTCTTTTACTTTACATACAAGTTTTCTGCTGTTATCTTTTGTACACTTCGTATGCATAATTTTTAGGACCTCCACAGACAAATTCTGTGATGTAACTCCCAGCTCCATAACACTTTATTCATCTGTCATTTCTCCTACAAATTCCCCTGTTAGGGAATAAAATTCGTCTTTTGGCGATATATAAATGTATCATAATATAATAAATCCCAAATACAAAACCCCAAATACAAAATCCAAAATATAAAATCCCAAAATCAAAATCCGAAAATTCCAAAATCTCAAATACCAAAATCCCAAAATACCAAAATGCCAAATTCCAAAATCACAAAATACCAAAATACCAATATCACAAAGTAGTTTTGATATTATAGTTCGTTTTGAATTTATAGTTGGATTCAAACCCAGGATTGCCTCTTTTTTCAAAATATCTATATATATATACATGCCAGATTCTGAATCAGGAGGTATTTTAGAGTTGGATTCAAAATCAGAATTGCCGCTTTTTCTAGAATATATATACACATATATATATATAAGTATGTGCCAGATTCTGAATTATAAAGGATTTTAGAATTGGATTTACGATCCGATCATCCCACACCTGAAATAAAAAAATTCAAAACGAATTATCATAGAAGAAATATCTGAAAATTTTAAATCACTAGCCAATTTAAAATTTAGGAATGTTCGAAGTTTTCCTCGCAAAACGTTATTCCTGTCATATCCCCTGGATACACAGTTTTTGTACCATCTTTTACTATATCATGTATAGCACCTTTAATCCAATTGATTGCATCTGCGTTAATCGGTACTGCTTTAATGTAAAATTTATATCTTACAACAACGTACTTTATACCGTTTTACTAAAGTCAAACTGACATTTTCAATAGAATACCGTATTATTTCTGAATTTACCAAATGCACATTCATAAATTTTTGTAAAATAATTTTTTTGGACAATCTTTTCATGTAAATAAACTAAACACGACTTAACGAATAAAATCGATTTTTTCCTTTTAAAAGGTTCTAATTTGCAACATTGTAGATAAAAAATATTTTGATAAATTATAGTTCAATAAAAACGAAAACAAAAAATATTAAGTCTAACTTAAAATAAAAAAAAAATTAAAGAATTCGCAACATTGTAGTCAAAAGGCATTCAAATAAATTATAGTTTAGTAAAAACAAACATAAAAATTCAAATTTAAACCAACCTTAAAATAGAAAAGAATTAAAAATATATTTCCCAATATTGTAGTTAAAGGTCATTCCAATACATTATAGTTTAATAAAAACCAAAACAAAAACTATTAAGTTTAACCACGTCCAATTTAAAAAAAAAAAAGAATTGAAAGAATTTGCAACATTGTAATTTAAATAATTAAAATAAAAATAAAAATTCATAAGTAATTTTAGTTAGGTATTTAATATAAGCTAAAAAATAAATGCTTTTACAAACTTTGTACAAAATTTCAGGTTTCTTGGGAAGTGTGTGGAGGTACGCGGACCACCACCCCAATTCATCTCAAATTTTAGAGTCATCATCAGAACACTCTTATAACAAATTTCAAGTTTTTATATTAATTTCGAAGATATGTTTGTTCGGTCTTGGGAGCTGTGTGGGAGATACCCGAACAACCATTCCAATTCATATGAAATTTTAGGCAAATCAGAGATTCAGGAAACAACACCCTCATATCAAATTTTTAGTTTCTATCTTTATTAATTTCGAAGATATGCTTGTTCGGTTTTGGGAGTTGTATGGGAGGTGCCCGAAACCATGGACCGATTTTATCCAGATTCGAACTTAGCCTTCCTTTCGTAATTAGTAACCTACTATGTAAATTTCATTCACTTAAGCTTCGCTAATTTTTGAGTTATTGTGCGAACGGAAGGACTTCCTTTTTGTGGTTACAAACACCATACCAAGTGAACATACCCTATACTTTAAGTGTAGGGTATAAAAAAGAATTAAAAATATAATTGAGTATAAAGAATCGCAAAAATGCAAACTTAATCCAGTCTTAAAATAAAAAAGAATTAAAACTATATTTTCCAACATTGCAGCCAAAAGACATTCTAATAAATTACAGTTTAATAAAAACCAAAAATAAAAATATTGAGTTTAGGTACATCCAATCTAAATAAAAAAAGAATTAAAAGAAGTAAAAAAAAAATAAAACTTATCTTTCATACTTTTTAAATTAGTGAAATTTGTAGAATAAGTTCAGTCTCATTTAACAATTTACAAAATAATGTCTCAAGAATATTTAAATATGTTCTTCAACGAGCCTGATAATATATTAGCTAGAAAAATTCTTAAAAATAAAAGCTATGGTGTCTAACAGACTCTATATTTTAAATAAATAACATAAAAAAAATTAACACCTGTTATGATGTAAAATGGGTTTTGAGACCAAAAATTTTATTAATTTTATTCCTCAAAAATATAAGAAAAAAATGATAATTAATTAATTAAAAATTAAATAAAACCAAAAACAGTATTCGTTAGAGATGAAGAAGTAGGTTCGCTGCTAGCTGATTCAAAAATGTTTGCACTTGCTGAAATCCAAATAATTGTAATACTAAATAAATATAAAATAGAAGTAAACAATTTTTAAAACTTTAAATGTTATTTGTTATTTATATTATAGGAACTTATTATACCAGTACGATAAGTATCGGGTATAATAAAATTACTCGTCCGTTTGTAACACCTCGAAATAAGTGAGCTAGATGTACCTTCAAAGGTATGGATCGGATCAGAATCAAATTCTGAGTCGATTAAGCCATGTTCGTCCGTCCGTCCGTCAGCACACTAACTCAGAAACTAAGAAAGCTAGAATCTTGAAATTTACACAAATATTTTGGGAGCAATTTGTAGGTTCCCTATTTTCTTTGGTTGAGTTCCGACTAAAACTTCGGGTAGCTCCCGAACAACTAACTTTTAGATCTTCACAATTTTTTTGAAATAGAGCCATGCAATTTTAACTGCTGATAGATATCATAAAAATATTAATTTTATGAATATAAAAATTTTTCTGTAGCCCCACCCGTTAAGGAGCTACAGCCCCACAAAGTTTGAAAAATCTCTATATTTAAATTGTTATAACACAAGCTCTATAAGGTCCTCAATCTGAAAATTCCAAACGATAGGTGCTATTATGAGCTTTACAAACATGTACATAATAAATATATACTTGTGCTATACGCCATACGGTGTCTTAATTTACCGTTATGCGAAACTGAATTATTGCAAAATCCTTTAACCCTTCTATCTTCAAAACGGTTTAAGTTGGAAACTTGAACTTTTGACAGAAGTTAGATCTTTGAAAATAAGTATGAATCATTTCTGAAATATTTTTGGTATCACCCCCCGTTTAGGAACTGTAAGGGGTCAAAAACTAAAAATTTCAAACACCTGTAAACTTCAACACCTGTTAACATTTTTTTGAAGTAATACATAAAAATGAAAGCTTCAACATTATACTCTTATTTCTGTTAACAACTTTTTTTAATAATATAGGGTTACTTTATAATTGACGAAAGTGTTACTTGATTTTTTCAAATTTTCTAACAAATTTCTTTAACGAATTTTTTGCATTTTGTTTTACTCGATAATTTGAAATTGTTGAAGATATAATGCGTAGTACAAAAAAATGTAAATAATAAACAACATAACGGTTGCTTAAAAAATTTTTATTTATATGATATTGATATACATACATACTTATATAATACCATGTTTATTTACATATCGTATATGTCACTGATGAATAAATCATAAGAGTATAGATGTATATTATATAGCGCCGTATTTACATACATACATATATGTATTTTATTGTACTTATAAGAAATTATTCTATGAATGGAAATATTTTTAAAGAAATATTGCAATGTATGGCGATATACTTATAACAATATAAATATGCTATGTGCGCATTAATATAATATAATATTTAAAATTATATTTACTATTTTGTAATTTAATATACATTTATCGCTTAGTATTAAATGGTACTATAGAAAATTTGAAAAAGTTTTGGATTGATAATCGTTATGTGGAAGGTTAGAATCTGCTTTTGAAGAATGTATAAACATATAGTTTGAATATATGTACAACCCATAGTTCTAGAAATTATAAAATTCACCCAAATTATTTTAAAATACTAAAATATTAGAAAAATAAAAGCAGAGTGACAGGCTATGCACATACTAACGGGTCGTACGGGTATCTAAGAGTTGACAAAGGCAACTGTATTCTTCCTCGTTTTACATTAATTTAGGTGTTTCATTTAGGAAGTCCTGGTAAGTAGGTTTATAAGAATATAGGACAAAGGTAAAAGTTATTTATTTATATTTATTCATGTTGTTTATTTTATTAAATAATTTTCAAATTTTTTTTTATTTTTACTTTCATATTTCAGATTTTTCTTTTTATTTAAAAAAAAAAAAAAATGTTTATATTGTTATAATCGTAAAATTTTAAATAAAAAATTTAACCTAATTTTGTTGATTCATTATATAATTTTTAGGTTTTTTATTTTTAGATTTATTTTTCTTTTACATTTTTTGTATTCTTTTAATTTATATATATATTTCATTTATTTATATATTTATATATATATTTCTTGTAATCTTTTAATTTGCGACTATATTTCTTGTAATCTTTTAATTTGTTCAACTGTCTAAAATTGTTCAATAGTCTTCCCAACAATATAAGATATGCCCCAAACATAAGAATAATTAAAAAAAAATTTAAAGCATTGCCCCAATAAAATTGATTAGTTAAAAAAAAAAAATAGAAAACAAAAAATAAAAATAATTAAAAATGATATAATTCAAAAACTAAATGTATAGTTAATTATAAAAATATATTAATGTAATATTAAGCAATGTTGTATTATATTATATTAGAAGTAAGTTAGTTTTTTTTATACCAGTTTTTTTACTGCCTATCTCTGTTGAAAAATAAAATAAATAAAAACAAAATCCACGGAATTTGGGCAATAAAAAATAAACTTGATTTGATTTGAAAAAATTCTTTTACTATTTATGTAAATAATAACAACTAAAGTAAATAAAAACAATAAGAACTAAATATGGATTTTTGTTATGTAAATAAAAACAATAAGAACTAAATATGGATTACATACCTACTTGTTTAAGATTTCTTTTTATTTTTATTATTTTATATCTTGAAGAACCTATCAATGAATGTTTTTCTTCTTTGTTTCTTTTATATATTCTTTTACCTACATATGTACATATATTTTATTAAGCATATGAATTTGCGCAATAAAAACAAACTTTGACTTAAAATTTGACTTAAAAAAAAAATAAATCTTTTCTTACTCTGTGTATGATATCTTATTACAAAGTATAAACAAATTTATTGAAAAACCTAAATATGATAAACTTGTTCAGTTCATAACTCTCCTGACAACTTCCACAGTACCAAAAACCTTCACTTCCTACTACAACTTATAAGTTTATAACCCACGCTTATACAATCAAAACAAGTTTTTGACCTACTAACCAAGAATAACCTACATTACACCCATTAATCAAAAATGTAGGTCAGTGTGTGGTGCGATATGGCATGATGTTTTCCCATGACAGACTTGTATAATTTACCTACTTGTATAATTAAATTTATTTCACAATTTGATAATATATATTAAAACATTAATTGGATTAGATCAACTCACAAACTTTTAGCAAAATTAACAAAAAAAAATTATTTTTGAATTAAAAAAGTTTATACATACTAATTAGTATATTTTAATTATTGAATAATTTGCTGACAGCTACAAATTACAAATTAAATTAAAAAATTATAATTAAAATAGTTAAACGTAAAAAAAGCATGTATTTATAAAATGACGAGTGATTGAACAATGATGGCCGTATATAATATAGGAAAAGCAGTCAACCAATTAATTAAGAAACACTTTATTTCATTTGAATCATATATATCTTAAATTATTTCTGTTACACTTTAATTTACATTCTAATTATATTTTTAATATATTTTAATTTAATTTATATTTTAATTGTATTTATTATACGCTTTACGCTTAAGGTATGTGGTACTTATACGTTTTAAGGTACGTAGATAAGCGAACTGCATTCCAAGTCGTTTCTTTGAAGAAGAAAGTTTAATCGAAAAATTATTACCACTTAGAACTAGACTTTAAAACTATTATAGGTATAATATTATTTATTTGTGCGGGCGATGACGAGACTATTTCTTATCTTTGTGATTTCTTATCTTTATCATTTTGTTAAGTATGTAGAAGTACGGTATAATTATGTTTTAATAAAATAATTAATAATTTCATTTGTAGTACACATAAATATTTAAAAAGTATAATACAATTACATATATTTATATTTAAAATCAAGCGTGATGTTCGATATCAATTATAGTACTCGTTACATCTATTTGATTTATTACAGTAAGATTACAATTCAGAGAACAGGTCGTTGAAAATTTAGTTGGTGAAAATGAAAATACTAGGGGGCCTCGGTGGCCTAGTGGGTAAGACCGTATAAAATACGCTGTAAAGACCGAGGGAGTGTGGGTTCGAATCCCACACACGTCGTAAGAGTTATTCCCCCTTACGACATTTACAGTCACGCCTGAACAGGAAAGGCTGTGTAATTTCCTGTCCACTTTTATGTGGCAGAGAAATGCATAAAAAAAAAAAAATACTAATGATTATAAAGTAGATGACAGTAATAATGTATTTCACTACATCGAATCTATACCACGCGACAAGAAAGGAAAAGTTTACAACGAAGGCATATTGTGTCTGCAATAAAGCAAAGAAAAGAAATTGAAACATGGTATATATGTGCAGCGTAATCGAAAAGTCAGCTGTTTTCTTGGATAACTGTAAAATAAAACTCTAAAATTAACTCTAAAACAAAAAATATATAAAAAAAACAGAAGTTTTAAAAAAAACTGTTTTTTAACTAAAAAGTAGAAAATAATTTGCTAATTCGAATTTTCTTTAATTTTCTAAATTATATTGTTATACTCGAAGTTTCTTTAAACAACTTTTTCTCAATATTACAAATATATATGTAAAGCCTATGAAATCGATATAAAGGCTGTCCGCAATATTTTGTAAATTTAAGTGTATAGCTATGCGTATATTGCCTCCACCTTTTATTTTATTTATGTAGATTCTTTTTGTTTAATTTTAATGAAAACAACAAGCAAAGTAGAATGAGAAAAAAATATTTTATTAGAGTAATCACAATCATTAAAATAACCTCAAATACTTTCCAAGGTTCTTTTATTGTCTTATAAACATTTGAGTTGCATAAGACATACCATAAATTTTATTTTCTACTTTTTAGGGTTTAGATTTGTTTCAATAAAAGTGTATTATATACTTTTTTTTAATTACATTTTTATTACATATTCAATTTTTAATTTAAATTTAAAAATTGGATATGTAATAATTTTTACTCACATATTTTTGGCCTTACCATAGTATGCAAGGGCTCTGCCATAGCGGATGACGCTTCCCTAGCTACTCGTGAGGTTGAAATGTATAAAAGACGCAGAATGCAAAAAACAAAAATTCAAATAAGGAATTCACTGCAAAAGAGATAGCGGAAATGTTTCGCAGCTTACACAAATAAAGTCAAGCAGAGAAGAATGCCAGAGAGTAGCGCCAGAGCGAATACATTTAATTTAAAACGGAGAGCCAAGGTTTTATCCCAATCTCTATTGATCCTGCAACAATATCGCGTAGCAAAAGCGGTGATAATTTTGGGTATATAAATCTCGAACCTGTTAATGGTTATAAGGTAATACAAGTGGTGCTCAAAAACAGAGTAAGACGAAGCGTGATGGATGATTCATTAAGGAAAGGCTTGAGTGAGGTGTAAATCTGTTATTATATCCGAACCAGATATGGAAACAGAGGGATCCAAAAAGAAAACGGATGAAAGAAAAAAGGGAGAACCTCTCATCCCACTTCAAGGGTCTATAAAACGAATCCTTAAATTTCAAGAAGCGACCGCCAAAAAGAGGCAGAAAGAGGGTAGGAGATTAAGATTCCCCACTTGACAAAGGATAAAAATCAGCTCGCCAGCATCACAAGGAATATATTGGTAGTGGTCCTTCCTAAATTATATCCGAGAATCTCCCAAACTCAAGAGAAACTGAATTAGTTAAAGAAGGCGATTGTAGAAGAAGTGAGATAAAACTCGGCTTCGCTGGCATATATTTCAAGCATCATATGTCTCTGTAGACTGTGCGAGTCTACAGACTGTGTATAAGCTGTGCGACTGCGACCGAGAGCAAACAGAATAATAGCTGACGAACGCCGTTAGCTACTTCAAAAACTGGGTAGGTACGGAGGTAGGACCGCGTATAGGGTATGATATTTTAAACTGCACACAGCATGTATTTTTCCCCCAAGAAGTGCAGGAAAATCGACAGAAAGAAGTATGACACAAATAACCAACCAAAATGCCGGAATAGAAATATCATGGAAGGTATTAGTCACTAAATCAAACGGTTCGTATGCAGAGAGAAAAAGCTCGCCTTCTGCTAAATACGCACTTTCCGAGCTCATAACCGTATCCGAAATATATTGTTGACCGGTGACGTACACGTAAAATTCACGAGATACTAGTGGAAAAAAGTAGCAGAAATCTGTATATATTAGCGTGTCAAATCAATGTTAATGTGTACTTTTCAATTATTAAAAACGAGTGGACGGAATATACGCTGTCCACAAAAAAGAGAAACTGAATTAACTCCTCATTTACTGAAGATGGTAAGATGTAGTTTAGCTTTATATCTACACTACATATCAAGGACTTGAAGAAGGGATAGGGTAATATTCATATCGAAGGCAAGCAAAGAAACATCACCAATCCTGAAGCCTTCGGGCAATAAATGTAACACCGTTTCCGCTGAAAACGATGAAAAAATGGTTAATAACATATATATACGAACAACAGTGTTGTAGATAATATCTGTACATTACAGCCAGTACGCATACCGTGCAGGAAGATTAGCTGAAACTATACTATATACATAATATAAAGCTATAATAAGTAGAGCATTTGAATTGCAAAAAACTGTGGTTTGTGCATTTCTGTACATAGAGGGAGCGACAACACTTCTCAAGATGAAGTTAGTAGATCCCCTTTTTAACAGAAATGTAAACAACAAAATAAAAGTTTGGTAAGCCAACCTTCTGCATAGAAGAAAAACTGAAATAATGGTGGGAAAAAGTACCATAAACACAATACTAGGCTACCCGTAAGGCAATGTTTTATCTCCCCTAATGTGGAGTCCTCTAGTTGATAAAGTAAAACTGTGCAACAATGGCGTTGGTTGCCAAGTCTACGCAGGTGATATAGTTATAATTGCAAGATCTGGGATGTATACAACGAGTAGATGATGATCCCGATGATCAATTACTCTATTAGAAGCAAGAACTAAAACAAGCCAGCTAACGACAATGAGGAATACACAATAAAGTGCAAATCCGCTCGATTGCAGCTATAGAGATAATACTAGACGTCAAACCACTAAATATAGAAGTGAAAAAAATTGCAAAATCAACCATTTTTCGAATGAGTCAGAATGTATTTAACAGAGAAAAATGTATAGACTACAGGAACTGTACTCAATTCTCCAGATACATATACCTCCCAAGATGAAATGACCACGAAATACAGTTTTATAAAAAATATTACGATAAAACTAAAGAAGAAAAGGGAGTGGAGTAATGGCTCTGTCAGCTATTTTCTTAGAGAACATAAACTGAAATAGTTTACTGATAGTTTACAAACATTGGTCCCGGAGTACAGGGAACCAAATACTCGGAATTAATAGGAAAATTCCCTAGCTGCTAGCATATTCATGTATGCAATCGAAAGACACATACAATACAATATCGATACCAGATATAATAGAAGGATAGCTATTCTATCAAACAACCAAGCTGGCACTAAAATTGCAAACAATTAAACCTCAATTAGTATAAGAGTGCTTAGTGAAACTAAACAGTTTGAAAGCAAACAATAAAACAACCCTAACTGAGTACGTGGACTCCTAGAGATATGATATATCTTCATATCTCATTTTTATGTTTTTTTTTTGGCATAGGTAAGCACAAAATAGGGAGGCACTGAGGAAAATTGAAGAGGAAAATTGTAGTTAAACAGCTCAGATAGTTTAAGGAGCTTCTGGGAAACTGTAATCAAAAAAATAATGAAAAGTCATAGGGTGCAGCAAAAAATAAATTGAGAATTCTAATAGGATTCCTGTCGGGATACTGCCGGCTAAAGAAACATATGAAGAAACGACGGTACATGCAGATAGAGGTAGTAGGGCTCCCACAATTATTCTAAGTGGAAATGCACAACATATAGTAAAAATGGGGAGCACAATAGATCTAAATCAAAAGGTCGCTGTGTCAGTTACACCTTAATAATCTAATCAAATCTATCACCATAAGGACAGGTTAAAGAAAGGCTACAGAAAAACTAAAACGAAAAATTCATAAAATAATATTACTAGGAACGTCTATTATTATTTTAGACTCAATTCTTATTTAAAGCTGATATTCGCTGACCATGATCTAATATTTTAGTATACATCCATAATTAAAAACAAATGTTTTGCACTATTACACTATGCAAATTTCTGTTTCGAACGAAATTAAATATAACGATGGACTTTATAATAATGTAATACGTCCAAAATGAAAAACAAAAATGTTTTATTCTATTACAGAAAAGAACTACAATTTCGTACGAAATTTAATATGCTGCTACTTTTCAAGCAATGTGAGGTCGACACCTCCTAGTTATTCGAACATACTCTTTATTTCATATTTGTCATGTAGTGCCCATTTTGAACTCATCATGTGCTCTTCATTTAAACCTCCTCATATTGCGAGAACCAACATATTTGATTTAGTCATAATGATAAAGAAAAACATAAAACTAAAAGTCTGCTGGCAGTGAAAAAAAACCTATAAGTGAATTGCAAGAAAATAAAAAAATATTCCACTTGAGAATAAACGAAATAGAAATATTGTGTAGAGATTGAAAATGTGAGAGCTGCATTGTTTGGAAAGAAAATAAAAACCTAAATGTTAACAAAATGACAACAACTATTCTATATTGTATACAGATGAAGAACTAGATCAAAAACCGACTGGATTCTAAAAGGCATCCGTTAAATTAAGTAATGTAGATTACTTCAAAGATAATAGATACTCAAGTAAATATAAACCATTAATTAAAAGTTAATGTTAACAAAGAATACAGTGAAGCTTATAAATGAAGCTAATTTAGAATACCATACAAATGAATATAAGTTGACTAGGACAATGAAAGTTATAGCGAGCAACTTTCATTCATCATGACAATCTGAAGATAAAAAAATTAGTTTTCAAAATCCTAGGCGTTTCAAATAAAATAAAAAAATTAAAGAAAATAGTAAGAAAACTATAGTTGGATTACTTCTACTTATGTTGATATTTGAAAACACAAAGGACATAAATAACCTTTATAAAATAAAATTTATACAGCACAAGAGTGAAATATTAAGCTCGTAAAAAGAACAATCAGAACAACAATTGCCCAAGATATGGCTATTCACAAAAATTTTATCACCGCTTAGTTCAATATGTAAAATGTACTCGTTCATATTTCTCAAGAAAGTCTAAAAAGAAAAAAATATGAGTCCCAACTGTGCTAAATGTTCGGAAGCTCATTGAATATCTGAAATGATAGTACGAAATCGCTTACATCTTTTTCTTCGAAGCAATCCAATTATTAGTGAGAGACAGATCATTAAAGGGTTTGAAACTAACTCCATCACAACCCTCTGCATGTCTAAGTCTGACTGATTTTATTTCAAATAATGTTGGAAAATTTATAGCCTGTTCATTTCACGATCTACAAAAGGCTTTCGACTGTGTCGATCATGAAATTCTCTTATTAAAATTGTCTAAATTAAATTGCAACGAAAGCCAAATTAGATTTTTTAAAAGTTATCTATCTAAAAGACACCAAATGGTTCAACTACAAGCGAACAAAAAGTAAAAACGAAAGATATTCCTCAAGGTTCCATAATAGTCCCCGAATTGTTCAAAATATTTAATGATGATATTATTTCTTTGCTGTAATAAAGTACGCTGAACTAACACAAGAAGAAGTAATTTATGCTATTAACAAAGATTTAGAAACGATAGAGAAGTGGCTCAATAAACATCGATTACTTTTAAACTTAAAAAAACAAAACTAATACTTTTCGAAAATAAGATATACAATAATGTTTTCTTTGTATATAAAGATATAACCATTGAAATAATTAAAATTTTCAATTATTTGGGTTTAGTGATTGATAGTAAAATGAAGTGGTCTGAACATGTTATCCACGTAATTAAAAAAATAATGCCTTATATATTTTTAAAAAGACTTAAAACATGATCTACTCATCGTATATATTATCACACTTTACATACTATACTTAAATCCTATTTGGAGCAACACACCTATGTATATGCTCAACAAGCTAGAAATCTTAAATAAGAAAGCAATTAAAACAATTTGTAATTATCCAATATTATATCCCAGTAATTTGCTATATAATAATAGATACGGAAGCTTCAGTAATATACGAGAGCGAGAATTGTACATTCTGGTATTTAAGATCACAAATATTAAGTTAAAACATAATTTTATCTTAAACAAGGCAATAGCAAATTAAACGAGGAAGAATACAGTTGCCTTTGTCAACTTTTAGATACCCGTACGAACGTTAGTATGTTCACAGCCTGTCACTCTGCTTACAATATTATTTTTTTAATATTTTAGTATTTTAAAATAATTTGGGTGAATTTTATATTTTCTAGAACTATGGGTTGTACATATATTCAAACTATATGTTTACAAGTACATTCCTCAAAAGCAGATTCTAACCTTCCACATAACAATTATCAATCCAAAACTTTTTCAAATATTCTATAGCACCATTTAATACTAAGCGGTAAATGTATATTAAATTTACTTAGTACAAAATAATAAATATAATTTTAAATATTATATTATATTATATTTAAATATTCCATTGACAGAATAATTTCTTGTAAGTACAATAAAATACATATATGTATGTAAATACGGCGCTATATAATATACATATATACTCTTATCATTTATTCACTAGTGACATATACGATATGTAAATAAACATGATATTATATAAGTATGTACATATATCAATATCATATAAATAAAAATTCTTCAAGTAACCGTTATGTTGTTTATTTATTTACATTTTTTTGTACTACGCATTATATCCTCAACAATTTCAAATTATTGAGTAAAACAAATGCAAAAAATTTGTTGAAGAAATTTGTTAGAAAATTTGAAAAAATCAAGTAACACTTTCGTCAATTATAAAGTAACCCTATATTATTAAAAAGAGTTGTTAACAAAAATAAGAGTATAATGTTCAAGCTTTAATTTTTGTATATTACTTCAAAAAATTTTTAACAGGTGTTCAAGTTACAGGTGTTTAAAAATAGGAAATTTTCAGTTGTTGACCCCTTACTGCTCCTAAACGGAGAGTGATACAAAAAAAATTTCTGAAATGACTCATATTTATTTTCAAAGATATAACTTCTGTCAACCGTTTAGAAGATAGAAGGGTTAAAGGATTTTGCAAAATTTGAGTTTTGCATAACGTAAATTAAGACACCGTATGCCACAAATATATATTTATTGTATATATACTTTTAAAGCTAATAAAAGTAGTAATCGTTTGGCGTTTTCAAAATGAAGATATACCTTATACAACTTGTGCTATAACAATTTAAATATAGAGCTTTTTTGAACCTTTGGGGAGCTGTAGCTCCGTAACGGGTGGGGCTACAAAAAAAAGTTATTAAAAATAAAATTAATATTTTTGTGAGATCTATCAGCAGTTAAAATTTCATAGCTCTATTTCAAAAAAAATGTAGGGATCTAAAAGTTAGGTGTTCGAGAGCTACCCTAAGGCTTGGTCCAAACTCAGCCAAAAAAAATAGGGAACCTACAAATTACTCTCAGAATATTTTGTGTAAATTTCAAGATTCTAGCTTTCTTAGTTTTTGAGTTAGCGTGCTGACGGACGGACATGGCTCAAAAGTCTTAGAATTTTTTTCTGATCCGATCCATACCTTTGAAGGTATATCTAGCTCGCTTATTTCGAGATGTTACAAACGGAGGAGTAATTTTATTATACCCGATCCTATCGTACGGGTATAATAATATAATAATGGAATTATTTGTATATAAAATATAAATAAAGAAAAAAAAAACTATGGGAGTGCCTGGCTGGAAAGGAGTTATAAAAAAAAATTTGAGAATGGATTCAAAACAAACCAAAAACTGTAAGTTAAAAACACCAAACCCTAGAATTTTTGAAACCAAGAAGGGCAGTAAGGGTTTATCATTTCCCCAAATAGCGAAAAATATTGCATAAATTCATACTAATATATTAAAAAAAATATATATAAATCACAAGATATTTGACAGATTTAATAAGGCAGGGAACATATATAGCAATTTATAGGGACACATACATCAAAAAAATTATAAAAATGGTCGAAGAAAAATTTGATATGGTACGTGAAACGCAAATGGCATACTCAATAAAACGCTCGTACTAGAACTGTTTGTAGATGTCAATATAGTACAATTTTAGTAAAAAGTACTATATTACATTACGAAAAGTGCAATATATGTATTTGAATATTGCAAATCAAATCCCTTAAATAAAATCTTAATATTGATGCTTTGTATTGTCCTCCTAGATGCAATATAAAGGATTCTTAATTTCAAAACTTCCTTAACTTACTTGAGGATAAGATCATTTTGGAAGGTGGACTATGACGTAATTATGGCTCTAGATTAACCACAATAAGAGGAATAGAGCTAAGAAAAACTCAGATCAACTTATTGACATACTGATGCAAATATCAAAAAATAATAAAAAATTAAATAAACAAGATAGAATGTAAGCCAACGGTTTTTAAAAGCGCAGATTTTTAAAGATAATACAAACTATTTAGAATTGTGACTTGCACCAAAATTTGAAAATTTTAGATTTTTTTTGCAATTTTGAGTGGTTTTAAGTCCGGAACCCTATATAACTAAGAAAAATCGTTAACTCACGTAAAAATATGCTACTGAAGCTTTAATTTTTATGTCTTGCCGAAGAAAAATTTGTAAGAAAAAATTTTTTGTGACCTAAAAGCTTTTAAGGAAGCTTTTTCTAAATATACTAATTCCAAAAGTTCTTTCACATCTCAAAATTTAAAGTTTAAAAGCGTGCCGGAGTTATGGAAAATGAAATATCATGTAAAATTTTATTTTCACATAATGATAAATTTAAATAGTAACTTACAAAATATTGCATAATTTTGATATTGTTTTATAGAGAAAATTTCCGTTCTTCTAGAGTTTTTAAATTGTAAAACTACTAGGCAGAGCATGAGATATTTACATCTGAAAATGCTTTTTTACAATTTTGAATAAAAATATATTACTGAACCTTTAAGTTTTAATTCCTACAGAAGAAAAATGTGTAAGGTGAAAAATGTGTACAGTTCTAATAGTTAATAAACAATTCAAAACAATTTTTTGAGGAAACTTATACTAATTGTAAATGTTCTTGCTTTCCTCAAGTTGCTATGCAAAAGCGTACCGGAATTATGAAAAAAGATAAATCGTACAAAATTTGGTTTTCACATAACGGTAAATTTATATACTAAATTAAAAAAATTGTATAATTTTGATATTGATTTGCAAAAACAAAAAAAAATTCTATCTGATGGCGTTTTCAAATTGAAAAAACGTGTGGCAGAACATGATGTATACCCATTTAAAATTAGAGCTTTTTTAAAGTTTGAAGGGCTGTAGCTCCGTAATGGATCGTACTACATGAAAAAGTTGTTCCACAACATTAATGTTTTTATGATACCTACCTATGGTTAAAATTGTTTTTCTTTATCTTTAATGGCACATTTTTTCAAAATTTTTTTGGAAATGTGCTAAAAAGATTTGAATATCAAATACAATATCAGTTTTTTCGGATGTCTTTATAACAAAAAAATATCGCCACACTTTATTAGCCTAGAAGATAATCAGGATTTGGACACACCACGTTATGCTGTGGTAAATAATCTGAACGAAAAGATTATCAAGAAACAAAATAGGCCTACTCTTATTCTTACGAAATGCTTTTGTCGAATTAAATAGACTTAAATCCCTACATTGAAACATGTATAAAACTACATAAGGTCAACAAAATATCTAAGGTTAAAGGTTGTTGGTACAATGCACATATTTGGAAGGGAGCTTCAAGAGAGCACTGGGATTTCTCGACAAAATGTAAAATAGAGAAATTCGTCTAATAAACATTCCCAATTTCACCTCAATGATTTGTCTAGTTGGCATTCGCCACCACCAGAACCTCTTACTCTGTCTTATAGATATCTTGTAGGAGTGGCTTCTGCTCTAACGAGATTAAAAGTTTGTTGCTCCACGAACATCACTCTAAAGAAAAACAAGAAGAGCTTGCGCTATCCACCCCTATGTAGTTCAAAATCCCAGATGGCCTAATTCGGCTTACAGAAATTCGTTCGTGATGCGAATATTGGATGTGGAACCATCTCCCACCATCGTAGAAAAACTCAAGGTGAACATTAACAACTTATTCATAATACCAATTTGAAATCAATTTTCATTCCCTAACTCAATTTCTTTTCACCAGGTAGTGCATGAGTACTAAAGGTCGTAAAACCTATATTTTTGGGAAAAAAGGGGGTTTGCTATTTAGAGGGTTAAAATCCCACATGCTTATACAAGCTTGTTGCTGGTTGAACCACAACAAATAAACAAAACAGTTATTAAAATGTAGAATTCAATTTTATTAATGAATACATTTTACTTAAACTTACGTCTGTCTTTAAGTCCATTTTTTATTTCCATAATAATTATACAAAAATATTACTTTTCATTATGCAACGAATTTAGTTGACACAACAAAATATTTGATTTATTTTAAAATAATTAATATTATGAATGCGGAATGTAGATTAGCGCAATAACATTAAAGATATTTTAAAATTTTATTAAATTAAATTCAATTGAATCATAAATACAAAGAAATTTATATGAATCATTACAACATAAGTAATATGGAAGTTAATTCTAAATTTGTTATATAAATTAATATTAAGTTTATAATGCTAAAAACTTATGTTCTGTGAACAGCTTCCCCCGAAATGAATTAATAATTAAATGGATATTCAGAAGCAGTTGATGGTGTATTACTTGTTCTTGGTGATATTGCAGGTTTTGCATTGTTTTTTGCATCAATTGAGTTTTTTGGTGTAGATAATACAATTCCTTTACAGCGTTTAAAGAAACAGTAAATAGCTATTCCACTAATTAATACAAACGTTGTTGTAAACCATTACATAATAATTAACATCATGTATATTTATATTTGTAGTCTACTATGTCATTCCTTTGCGCCTCTACTTTAGTATGGAATGATTGAATATCGACTGAAGTTATTTCTTCCTCCAAAACTGTCAAATTGTTCGAACTTCCATTCCTGTTGTTTGTACTATTGAAATAATTAACTAAAACATTGTGTGATATTTCACAGGCAATGAACATACGTGAATGTTTAAGTGTGTAACTATTTCCATTAAACAATTTTTTCTGAATGAATACCACATACACTACTTGTGTGTATCCTTATTCATCTTATATCCGTCGAAGAAACATAAACATAAATGTATATCAATTTACATAAATTTATATCAATTATATCATAGGTTTACATAAATTTATATCAATTTCTTCCTTTGGTGAATATCTTTCCTGATGTTCATTTACTAATAGATATTTACTAGAAATTTGAATATATATAAGCTTATTGGATTTAACTATAGGAACAGGAATAAGCTGATATATCTGATAATACTCAGCATCTAACAATGGTAACTTTATTTCAAATGTTGTTTTCAGTAACTCGTATTTTAGATTGCAATAAAGAATATAATGTCAAAAGTTAGTATTTTAAGTTGTTTTTGTGTCCGGTATTTTTAAGTTGTTTCGAATATGTTCTCGAAACATTTTAAATAATGATTTTAATTGTTCAGGAGTTAGTAACAGCGTATTGATTCGTCCATGACGTGTGTTATTTATCGCTGAAAGTATTGACTGATTCATGTGCCGCATACTACTTAGATGCAGTGTTATCAGTAAGCCAACTGAATTGAACAATTCGAATGACCTTTGTTTGGTTTATATCATCTTGTAAATAAGATACTTGCCTTTCATGCTTAAATATTGCTGATGCTCGTGCAATTTCTCACAGTAAATTATGTTAAAAGTTGAAGAAGATATGGAAGTTTGTCTTTGATATTTCTATATGGCACTCATTTTCTTTAATCTAATTGATGTTTGTTTGATAATTCTCAGCAAATTCTTTATCTAGCACTCCAAAAAGACTATGTGCCACATGTACAATTATTCCAAACGCAGCCCTTTACCTTTTGAGATGCTTGTTATTTTGATATTAAATTAAAATATTACCTTTTTCCAATTTCTCTAAGTGATGCTGCAACTGCATAATAATCGGCTTGCAATGATTCTCAAATTCAACGCCAACTAATATTTTGTTACATAATTCTCTTAAATACGCTATAGACTTTATTAACATGTCTTTGTAATACTGGTACATTGAAATACAATTAATTAAAAATTAAATAAATTAAATTCCATTCAGTACTGTAAATATTAGTTTTTGCAATATTTTCAAAGTAAATGCCTTGTTCATTTCCAAATTGAGCGTTACCGTAGAATTCTGATTGGTTGTTGTTGTACCATTGTAAAGAAAAAACTCAAAATTATTGTTAACATGCTCTGACATGTTAATTTGTAAGCAAACGATTTTATTTTTTAATTGTCGTTTTTTTTTGTGGGAATGCTTGTTTTTTTCTTTTGACAGATGAATGATGTTTTTTAGCTTTATTAATAATTATCGGTGGGTTAATATTATTACAAGTATTATTAAGCACCTCTTTTGTCTATTGTTGACCACGCTCACTTCATCATACTTAGAATTGTCATCGTCGTCTATAATTGGCAAAAGCGATAACTTGGTTATAGGTCGTTTCAAGATTGAAATTTTTGTTTTTAGAGTAGCAACTCTAACAAGGCTGTTATCATCGCAGCTTGTCTCTATTATTCTAAGTGCCCATCTGGTTATCTCCTTTATTAGCATTATGTTACCAACCTTTAAATTTGGTTGCTCTTGGACCTTTTGGTCTTTGCTGTAATATGTACAGATATTGATTAGACCATCTTTTCATTCAGATATTGATTAGACCATCTTTATTGATTAGACCAAAACTTCTTATGTAAATGATCCAACAATTGTCATCTAGTTAATAAATTAGGGTTTTTGTTTACCACATTCTCTTCAGGAACGATTAATAATGGTGCGCCAATTTAAAAAGTGACCAGGTGTTAAAATTTCCAAGTTTTCTGCATCATTATTTAACGGACATAAGGGACGAAAATTTAAATATGCTTCAATTTGTACAGTTAAAGATGTAAATTCTTCAAAAGTGGAAGTTGTATTGTTTATTATTCTCTTCATATGATATTTAGTTGATTTTTTACCAGCTTCAGAAAGACCTCCAAAATGGATGCGGATGGTATGAAATGCGATTGTATTCCCTCCTTTTATTTACTAAGTTTATAATTTAATTTTGATAATTGGATTGGGTGAACAAATCACTCAAAATTTTGCTGGCTCCGCAGAAATCACTATACACATTGGTGACTTCTCCTCTTCTGCTAACAAATTTTTTAAATCCTGCAAGAAATGCAATTGATGTTAAGTCATTTACTTCTAGGTGTATTGCCTACGTATTGCCTCAAACATACAAACAACGCTGTATAACCTTTAAAAGTTATGTTTCCTGAACCTACTTTTGACTTTAAAGTAAATGGTCCAGCGTAATCAACACCGCAATTTGTAAATGGCCTGAATATAGTTACACGAGGTTTAGGAAGATTACCCATTAGTTGAGAAGCCGAAGATACTTGAAAGCGATAACAAATTGTATATCTCTCAATACATACTTTAGCTGTCTTTAATGCATTTAATATCCAAAAAGATGTAATGAGTACGAATGTGCATGATTTATGATTATATTTGTCAAATCTTTTTTGTAAGGAAGTATTAGCGAATGCTTTTTTTATATGATTTAAATATGATTTATATGATTTATTTATTCAGATTTAAACAATCTTCCACCTAAGCGAAGAAGATGACTAGCATCTAAGAACGGATTTAAACTTAATAATCGGCTTGTCTTATGTAGGGCTCTTCCTCTTAAAAGTTGCTCAATTTCCTAATTTCAAGTGCTAATTTTCTTAATCCCTGAAGTTCGTTTAAATTGAAATATTCGCGAAATAATATTCGCACGACATATTTTCCACCTTTTTGGCGTTGACATATAGATTTGAAATGGACTTCGCACTCTATTTCTTAAGCTGTTGTAGCAGCAGTTGCAGCTCTCTCGTAGAAGTTCTTCATTTTCCCATAATTTGGTTAGTTCCTGGCTTAGGTCCACTTCGCCAATAAAACAGTTAATAGTATTTTCTGGAACTGTTCTCTTTATTTTACCTGATAAAATCTTGACAATCTCTGTAATAAAGATGACGTCACGTCTAAAACTTAAAGTATCCAAATCAATTAACTTTATCCTTTATTCATATAGTGGTAAAATAAGAGGATTCAACCATTGTAAGTGGCGTAAGACAAATTTAAGAAAATTTTCTGTACTGCCTCGATCCTATCAATATGTTTGTAATTTATAAAATTAACTCATCATTAGCACCTGAATTACAGCAGTTTTAATCTATTATGTTTAAAAAAGTAGTGTTTATATTTAAACTTGAAGAAGTTGGAATGTAAGTATTAACAATAATTACACTTTTATTTGAAATTTTAATATTTACACCTATTTCATGACAATCCGCATTAGGAATCATAATTTAATTTACATTAGAAAATTTATTATAATTGTCGTTTGAAACTTGTAAGTGATTGTAATAAACTTGTAAATGATTGTACTAATACAATAACTACAGTATCCTTTCAAGTTATCTGTCACTTCTTTTGATAATATACCTTTAGTTTCATGAAATTGAATAGATATATAATTTATATAATTCTTTCTATTTGGTTGCAAAAATCTTCCTTATCCCTTCCTAATTATACTTGTTCTCGTGTTACCTTCCAATACAGTATTGCACTTGTCATCTAACAAATAAGATAACTATAATCTTATCATGTTATAAACTTTATCTTCTTTTAGACTTGCAGAGTGGCTGTGTAATCCTTGTTTGCAAGAGACTGTTGTGTCATTCTTATTATTGGTGGTAAAAGCGGATTAATAATTTAAAATTAATAAGTTTTGCATTGAACAAAGTTTATAAATTTTGAAGTAGAAAGGACATATAGTGAAGTTGAAGTAGAAGAAGAAGATTGTTATGGAATTAACATTACTAGTTATATGATAATAAGTTATTGTTATTACAGTTTTAAAATTGTTTACATTTTTATTACTGTTTTGAATAGTATTGTGGTTAAGCGATATATTATTCTGATTTGTGTTTGCAGGATTGTAAGTGTTTGAATTAATGTTTGTTGCGATTACGGAGTTATTTGTGTCTGTTGTGTTACAGTTTACTGGATTATTTTGGGTTGTGCTATTATTGGAATAAATTCTTAGTTTAATTAATTAAATCTCTATTGTTAGTTGAAATATTATTACTACCAGAAACAGTTATGATTTTTTTATTTCAAATACAATTATTTTAAAATTACTTTTTAGGATATTTTCATTTTTATTATTATTACTATTATTTTTAATATTTCTGATGCTTTTAGGAGTTATCTTTTTACATAATGCAATATCTCATTTAAATTTTTGTTTAATGAACCACTCAAGGCTTTTCTCTGTTCTTTTGCAACTTAACCATGAAATGCAAAGAGAAAAAAAAAGCTCTTCAGAAAAAAAGCTGGTTAGTTTGGATAATTTCATATTTTTAAACTATGGATGGTTTATTTAATTTATCCAGTCGTTGTTTGATTAACTCCACATCATTCCTTAGTGTGAAGGGGTAAGTTAATGCGAGTTAGATTGTCTTTAATATTAAAAATATCTTCCCGAATGACAATCAACTCCTTTGATATTGCAGAGAGAAGTTCACTTTTTAGACCACTAAAAAGCTGTCTTATGGTAAGGTTATATGAAAAACTCTTAATATACACAAAAATACACAAATATTAAAAACGAGCAATTTTTTTTGTTTCTATTGAAAAAGCGAGATTAGTAACTGGTATACTAATAATTATCAAAGACAAATACTAAAAACTTTTAGTTATTATAATAGCTTAAAAAATCGCAGTGACACCTTGCGAAAACATTTGGTGTTCTGTTTTCCACAAGACGTGATACATGGAAATCATGTGGAATAGCTACATCAGACCAGTCATCTAGCTTAATGAACTAAACGACTCAAGAAACTGAAAGACAGCCTCGGATACCAAATATTTGTAATCCGATAACAACCATTTACGCGAAAACAAGGACAAGAATTCGACAATGAAATGTTCTAAAAGAACATTTAGTTAGTTTAGAACATTTAGAAAGTTACTCTAAAAGAACCGTCTAGATTAGCACAAGTAGAAAAAGAAAGAATGAAATATAAAATATTAGACAGAGTAATAACGGCCAGATTTCATACAAAAAAAGGAAGATATCAATCATACAATGCTACGCCGCAACAGAAACAACGAATGATGAAATAAAAGACCAATTCTACTCGCAATCAACTGCAACTTTACAAAATATTTCCAGAACAGATATCGTCATAATTATGAAAGACCTCAATGCTAAAATTGGAACCTGAAGTAATAAGAAAGTCGCAGAAGCGCACGGTCTGGCACAACCAACAATAATGGCCACCGTCTAATAGAGATATGGCTAGAACACAACATGGTTCAATCCCTAATAGATGTGAGAACCTGCAGATGCACGGACGTTAATAGTAACCATATTCTACTCACAGGAGACATAAGATTAAGGGCTGCCGCAACTCATAACAATACAAAGTCAAGAAACTGAAGAATTAACACTCTCAATTTAAAATCCAAAATTACAAAGAATGAATTTGTATCAAAAATCGAGACCACAGAGCAGCATATTGACAAAGAAATTATTCAAACATCCCTTCGATAAATTGGAGAAGATGTCGCAGGCACAATGGTAATAAAAAGGAAAGAGTGGATATCAGACTTCGATAGAAACGGATAACTGCAAATATACAACAAAATAAGAACCCAGTCAAATAAAAACATGCGATGCAACCAGCCGATCAAAGATAAGCAAGGACATCTACTAACTTCCTTTTCAGAGCAAATAACAAGATATAGAAAGCATTTCAATGAAATTAATGAAATTGGCGAAGACTTGTAGACTTACAAAGTACATTTGACACCATCAGACGCAGCGCAATGTGGAATGCATTAATAAAAAGAGCAATACCATACAAAATAATCCGCCTGATTGAAAACGGAAACAGGAGTACTACACAATGACAAACTAAGCGAACCATTAATAATGTAGTCAGGAGTTAAACAAGGTTGCCCGCTAGTAGATAGGTAGGCACTTGGGCCAGACAGGTCAGTAAGTCAAGGTCACCCGTAAGTAGGTCAAGGTCACCCGGAAGTAGGTCAAACTGTAATTAGGTCAGACAGGAGTAGGTTAACGACATAAAAGTTGGTCAGTCAGGCGGCGGCGACCGTCAGACAACTCTTGTTGTTTATAAGGATTGTATACTTGTTTTAAGGAATAGGTAAACATGAAAATAGTAAGAAAAAATATTTTTTTTATGCTTGCAAATTTTAAGATGTTGTTGTTTGTTTTTTTTATTTGTTCGTTTTTCTTTCGTTTTTTTTTATGAAGTATTTAAAGAAGAAGATAGAAAGACCATTAATTAATTGTTATGTAAGAATGTTGAAAAAAAAAACAAGAAATCAAAAATATCTAACGTGGTACAGGTCTACTTCTTATTGATGTATACTAGCCTTAAGTAATAGGCGCATATGAAAAGTAGAAACAAAAAAATGGTTAATGAATGTAAAAAGAAAAAAACAAAACAAGTTTAAACGTACAAGATAGAACAATTTTAAAAGGTACAACGCATCTTGAAAATTCATAAAGAAAAAGTTCAAACCTGTTTTTCTGTCTACATAATGATCAAACCATTGAAAAAAATAATGCGTTTTTAGATGTACCTAACTATTTGTGTTGTTTTTTTTTTCTACTTTAACTATTTAAAAAAGATAAAAAAAATAAAACAAGAATATAAAAATAAAACAGATTTGTTCTGTGTTCAAGAAAAAAATATGAATAAAAACAAAACAACAAGAAATCAAAAATATCTAACGTGGTACAGGTCTACTTCTTATTGATGTATACTTGGCTTAAATAATAGGCGTATATGAAAAGAATAAGAAAAAATGCTTTATAAAATTTAAAGAGAAAAATGAAATCAGAACAAAAAGATGTGTAACTACGTTTCTTTAAAATTTTAAAACTAATTTTTAAAAAATTAAAAGAAAAAGTGCAAACTGGTTTTTAAATGTTACATAAAGATTCAACCTTGACAAAATTGATGCAATTTTGAGATGCTTTTATTTCTTCTTGTTATCTTTTTTTCTATGAAGTATTTAAAGAAGAGGAAAGAAAAAAATTCTTAGTATCACCGTATAAGATTTTATTGTTATGTAAGAATGTTGAAAAAAAAACAACAACAACTACATCAACAGCATCAACATCAACAACAACATCAACAACCACAACGACAGCAACAACCGCAGCAACAGCAGTAACAACAGTAACTACAGCAACAACAAGATTATCAGAGTAAGGCAACATCAAATCCCATCAGAAAAAGAAAACTGGCGGAATTATTTAATTTAAAAAAAAAAAATTTTTGAAAATTTTTAAAAGTTAAAGATATGGAGCCAATAAAATAAATAAAATTAAAAAGTTAAAAACCGTTTACGGTGAAAAATGGGTCTTCGAGACCCTAAATAATATTATATTTATACCGCATCAAAAAGTTGGGGCATTTGAAGATAATGATTTCCGTGAGGAAATCGAAAAAAATGAATATTTCCTCATAAATGAGGAAAGCCAATTAAATTTAAAAGAAGAACGTGGTTATTTTGAATTCGCCACAAATCAGTAATAGTTTTAGACTAATTTTATATAAAAAATTTGATTTAATAAAAAAAATTTTATTTCAAAGAAAGTTTCTACTGTTTTAATTTTATTTTCATTTTTCAGATGTTAAGATTTTATTTCATTTTTCAGATGTTTTCTAGTTTTATTTTCAGACGCTTATTAGAGTTTTATTTTACAGATATTAAACAATATTTGTTGAATTTATCGAAGTATTATGTGTGTCATCAAAACCTAGCCATTTAACAAAAACTCTATTTCCTTGCTTTTTCAGAATTTTTTCTACAGGATAAGTATCTGGGTATTTTACAGGTGTAAGCTCAGCTTGATAAAAACCCCCAGAAATTGGCGTATCAGTATAGTCCGATAATTGATATGTAACAGGATAAGTATTATTGATTTTATTAATCTTAAATACTTCAGTTGACCAATTCGGTTGATAACCTTTTTCGAAATGACCTTTATATTTACTTATTCTTACAAAATTTCCAGTTTTATATTTACTTTTTTGAAAAATTTTAGGCTCAGTGTATATATTCCGCAGTATATTTTTTTCGTTTTTCTTTGTAATTTTTTCAGGAGGAAGTTTTGTTGAATTATATTCTTTTATTAATGATTGTATAATAGGTAACCATTTATAATTCCCGTTTAAACTAAATTTTTTCCACATAGAATTTTTCAATGTACGGTTAAATCGTTCAACAATTGATGCTTTTAATTCGCTAAATGTGTGATAATGGTTGATTGATTTTTCTTTCATATAATTTTGAAATTGTAAATTAAAAAATTCCTTGCCTTGATCAGAGTGAATATTTTTTGGTATAACTTTAGCTCTAATAATAATTGTTTTTAAGGCATTTAAAACATTTTCAGCATTTTTTGTTTTCACAGGTTTAGCATAGGCATATTTGGAAAAAGTATCAATGACCGTCAGCATATATTTATAACCATTATTAAATTTTCCATAAGATATCATTTCGACTAAATAGATTTGCCACGTGTCATTTAGACCTTTCTGTTTGAATTTTCTTCTAAGAAATTTACGTCTTGCCTGTCTATGAATTTCAGTCACTATTTGAGCTCTTGACATTTTGTTTTAAAAATGTTAAAGGTAATGTTATAATAATTATTATACATAAAATGATAGACCAAAGCATGGTTTAAACTAATCATCTAATTGAGTTTAATTTGCTTTTATACTTTTCTACATGAGTATATAACTCAACTTTTATTTTCAAATTTAATTCATTTCCATTCTGACTGCTCAACAACTCGCTGAAATGCTGCCTGATTCCACATCATTTCCATTTAAAGAAACTGTAGATGATGTAAATACACAATGTCAGATACAAGAAAATGAAATTACGTCCACCATGGACGACGAAGATTTAGCAGAAACTGAGGAATTTATACCACTATTCCAGACAGTTGAATTAGAAGACGAAGAAGAAGAAGTGGAAGAAGAAATTGAGGAAGATGAGGAAGCAGTTCTATTTAATGAAATTTGGGACATAAATAATCAGCAGGGAGATCTTGATTATTTCAATGATTTAATAATCCTAAATAATTTTAATTAAATAATCTGATGAAAGGTGTACAGAAAAATATTTGTCTATCTAGAACATATAAATAAAAAATAAAAATTTTTATATTATTTGTTGTGATTTATTTTGTTTGTTTTATGTAGTATATTACAGATTTGTTCCTTTAAAATTACTGGAATTTCAAAAAATAACCTTGAATAATTACATTGTACATTAAAACGTTGTATTGGTACATAAATTTCTCTTTCTAACCTAAATACTTGTTGTTCGACACATAAATTTAGATATTCCTGAACATAGTCTTTTACATTTAACTCAGCATATTTATAATAGGTCATCACTGCGTGAAGAAAATCGCTTAAATTGTAAAACTGCTCTGCTTCTTCTTTGTTAATACTTATACTTTGCCCGTTCGCTGATTTTAGTCCATGATGAAAGTTCTGTTTTATATCTTTTATTATCAGTTTATCGAGTTTTTTGTTAAATTCGTAATAAAATTTATTCCATTCATGATATTTTAGGACAATTGACTTTTTACCAATACGGTGAATTATACTTGAGGCTTCAAATGACTCACAGTCAAATCCAACAGCAATTTCTAATCTAATCTCTTATTGAGAAAATATGTGTAACTTAACAATAAATTTGTGTTCTGACCTGGTGCTTCCATTCCTTTAATTTTACTAAAACCTGTTTATATTGTTTTTATTATTTATACATTTTAGGAACACAAATTTGTAATGAGTTAGTTATATTTTCCAAATACATTTTGAAAGGTACTTAAAATATACTTCTCGTTTTCTAGTTGATTTGCTTTATTAAATTTATTTAAAAAAGCGTTCATACTATAACCGCAACATCTATACCACGAATAAACACAACAATATTGCCCACAGACATCTGAATAGTTACTTTGTAACTGTTTCTTATTAAAAATTATACATTGGTTTTTTAAGTAACTTAAAATTTCTAATTTATCTGGTTTTCTACCAAACGAATCAAAATATTCAACACAGCCATTCTTTGGCTTAAAAATAGCTAACCAATGTGTTCCCGGATCTTTTGATTTATCAGTGTTTACAATTAAAAAAGTTTGTTTTTCAATTATTCTGGGGAGTTGATCCAGAGCAAAAACTCCTTTAAAATATTTACGTGTGTGTTTGTTACATCTTAATACTTCACTTATCTCTAGGGTATTCATCAATCAAATTGACTCAAGTCATATACTTTAGTTGTTTCTTTAATATAATTTGATAAAAACTCTTTTTTGATTTTTTTATTTGTTATAATAACATTAAATTTTTCTAGTATGTGACAGAGCTCTTTATTTATTTTATCGTTGTACACAGTTCCAAAAGAGTAATTATCAAAATTATCATTTATAAAATCCCTAGTTGGAAATTTATACTTGAGCTCTTTTACAAACTTTTTACAAGCTTCTTTAAAACCAACTATACAAATATCTTTCGAAAACAAGGTATTATTATCATCACTACAAAATGTTACATCCAGAAGTGCACAAGACAGTGACATTTTGTCAAATATTCAAATTTACTTTTATGTATGCTATTTATAGGTTTGAGAATATATTTCGGTTTTTATCAATTTGTAAACTTGCATCAAATTCTCCATAAACAATAGCAGTCAGTGTAGATGTAAGTGGTTTTGATAGCCTTGCCTCAATTCTAACTGTACCTTGATTTAGTAGACCTTGACACACTTCATTCCCTGATGCACCTGGAGTTAAATCAAAAGCTAGAATGAAAAACCCATTACTAAACATGGTTTTTGTTATCTGATGACCTTTATCATTATGGTAAATTCCTGTTCCTGAAAAAAGTGTACTGTATGTTCTTGTACAGCAATTATTTTCATCTGAAAAACTGGTTTCAATTGCTGAATTAGGTATTTGAACACCATTTACGTTTAACACAAATTGTGAAATATCAAAATGTTTAAAATTGTATGAGTTTTTTTACCTTTTTCCAGAGTAACCTGTATTTTCTGTCATACAAAAAATGATTGTGTTTGGCAACTGTCCAATAAAAACATTATCAAGTGATATTGATGAACTATTCTGTGGAATGGTAAAAGTTTTTACCTCTACCCGTTTGTAATTGTATTTGGCATTAGTTTTTTCCAATACAGCATTATGTGCTAATAGCACACTAGGATTAATTGTTACATATCTCATAAATAAAGTGGCTTCTAAAATTTTAAGTTGAGATTCATCAGTATCATCTGCAAAGAGGTAAAAATCTGGTTTTTCTAATGTTAGGACAACTCGAACATCGACATTGTTTATGAGAAGTGTAGGTTGGTTAAACATATCTAAATGTAGTTTCCCCATAAGTTCCACTACATTGCTATTTTGGTATAATTTTTGACGTTCTTTTGAACCACTATTATCTGTTTTTGCTATATTTGGCTTATCTAGCATCCACCCACCACACTCCAAATGCGTTGTAGCGGCATCCGTACCATAATTTAACAATGATTCAATATAAGCTCTGTAATGATAATTGCCATCTGATGGAGATATATTCTTTCCATTTAGTTGAACATTGCATTGTTTTATTAATGAATGTAACATATTATTAACCACACTTGGTTGTTGTATAGGTGTTCCATCAGTTTTTTTATCTTTATTCCATTGAGTTCCATCTTTTTTTAAAATTTGTACTTTTAATTTTAGATATGTCGAAGACAAGTCTCTATATTTGCCCTCTACCGTGCCCTAGTGAAACAAATTCTATGACAGATGGATTATCTAAAGAAGCAATAGGGTTATAGGAAACTTCTTCAGATCGTAAAATACTTGACTGAATAGGCTGTGTTTTAAAAATATCAAGCTCTGATTTCATACATTCAATCATAATTATTCAAAAATATCTTTTTGTTTGTTTTTGTTATTAACTTTGCGTCGCTTCGACGTAAAATAATTTAAATTATTAATGAGAGGTCTTTTTATAGATTTTCTTCGTTTTCTTTTGCCTTGTCCATACATTTCATTGAGTTTCCGAACTGCACCTCGTCTTACATTTTTCATTATCTCTTTACTTCGATCTTGAACCACTTCTTTTACATTTGCACCTGTGGCAATATCAGATAATGCATTAATACCAGAGTTAATAACCTCTTTTTTTAATATATTAGCTCCAGACGTAAATATTGGTTTTAAATATCTAAAAAGACCGCCGAAAAAGCTCCCTAACCCTCGTCCCCTTTGGTAAGGTACAATTGAGTGTAACAAAGGACCAATATCCTCAAGACCTTTTCCTGATTGAACTAAATAATATTTGTAGTGCGCTCTCTCCATAATGAATAAAATAAAATAATATATAGTTTTGTAAAATCGCTTTTATTTATACTTTTTTAAAATGTAATACAATTTTTGTTGGAATTGAACTATTGGAAAAGTTTATTTTGTATCCATATTTATCACATAAAAGTAATGAAATGTTATTAAATGATTTCTCCACATTACAATATTGAATATTACTGAATTCTTTTACAGTATCAGTGAAAGAATTTTGTATGTTAACAGATCTTAAACACCTTATATCTTTATCACCTATTTTTTGCGGTTCAATTATGTCTGTGTATATAAAAAACATATCTGGTTTACTAATGGGAATCAATTGTACACTATCTATAAAAGTTTTGAAAGCTTCTATTACACGTGATTTATATTTTTTAAAATCTGTAACTTTAAAAGATACTTGATTGAAACATGTTGTCAAAAGTCCTTCGAGGGTATAAGCGTAATTTGCTCTTATTTTTATATCTATTTTAGGCTTAGTAACACATATTGTGGTGTAACTTAAATGTTTATGCATCTCCTCAGCTTTTATTGGTTGTGTATAATGAACGTCATCGTTTATAAAATTAAAAATTCCCCAAATCAACTGTTGTTCAACTTCTTTTCTTGTAAACCTATTAAGTGGGCGTATATTTTGAATTAGTGTTGGTAGTAGAAAAACTTTCCAGTCGCATATCATTTGTTTTTCTATGTATGGAATATATGATGTTCCAACTCCTATCATATCTTTCTGTATACCTTTAATAAATATTTGAGTACTATTTTCCCATTCTTCACCATACACATTTGGAACGAAATCATTAACATACATTTCTGAAATACCGACTTTCCACCTCGAATCACACATGTATTTATTCATTTTATTTGTAAAAGATGATAATGAATTTTCTGGCTAATAGTTCATAGATGAATCACTGAGTAAAGTGACATAAAATTCATCATTTACTTGTATGTTGTCCATGAGCTTGCGGATTTATTCTTACGAATTGGAAAATGAAGTTCTGTTTGAGTATTACCTACTTCTGACCTTAAAACACGTCTTGATGAATTATTCAACGCTTTGCTATTTATAGTTTTTTTCTTTTTTCGTTGGTAGGCTTGGGCTATCTAAAGGAACAGTTATAATGTCTCCTGTATCAGTTTCAAAAATTTGTACATTTTGATTTCTAATTGATTTCCTTTTTCTAAGACGTTCTCCAACTGAAGCAGCTGACAATGCTTTTGTTAAAACATTTTCCAGAATTTCATCATCAAATACTTCGTCATCAGCTTCTTTTTCATATACTTCTTCTTCTTCAGGAACATCTTGTACTCCTACATTCTTATATTCAGGAAAATGCGATTGAGCTTCCTCATCTATATACGTCGGTTTTGCACGAGTTTGAGTACCTTTTGTTTCCGTAATTTTTACTTTCCCCTCTTTATTTCTAGGAAGTACTCTATTTTTGTTTCTTATTTTAAATAGATTTTGTCTGTATAAATACCATTTTTCAGTGTCTGTTAGATATTTATTTAACAATATTTTTCTCATATTTTTATCCAACTCATTTAATTCAAAGTCTGCATTTTGTTTCATTTTCTCATAAATCTCGGGTTTTAGTATAATCATTTTGTTAAATGTTGTATTATTCATTTTATAAAATTTCCGATTATCCCTAATAGTACTGCACCAAGAAGTGTAGGTAAAAATCCACCACGTTGAATAATGATTTTTCTTTTACTAGTTATAGATTTTTGGCGGCAAATGAGGGATCTCAATTCCTTTTTATACTTTCGTAATTTGGTTGTTTCTTTTTTACTTAGATTACAATTACCTTTTAAAATATTTAAAGCAATTTCACAAAATGTTTTGATTACTTCAGGGTCACAATGTTTTATAATTACTTTCTGAAATTTCGGTTTAGAGCTTTTTAATAGGTGCAATATATGACGGTTGACCTTCAAACGTTTCATATTCTTTGCCAAATTGTTCTAATTGATCTCTTGTACAAAAACACAAACCTTTTCCAAATATATCACTTCTTAATCGAAATATATCATTAACGTCTGGAGTAAGATCTATTAATATATACCCGTATGGTTCTGACGTCACTTCATTATACACTTTTTCAAATGCTTTGATTTGATTGGGATATATTTGGCAAGCTAGAAGTAATATCTGCGATTTATCTCTTGGATTTTTGAAAAGTACTAGATAAAGCGAAATATCTCTTGAAAATTTACCCTGGTGAAAAACATTTTATGTTACAAATATTACAGATAAATTTCTATGGTGTGATCCTCTAGTAAATAAATTACATACGTCATATTTATCATGGGAATTTAACATCATATCATCGATAATAATTAACAAAGGTTCTTGATTGTCATTAAAGTCCGGAATAGTGTTACTATATTCCATATCTTTTAAATATTTTGGAACGGCATTTTTGTCTGGATTACACCAAATAATTCTATTAATATGTGGTTGTATATTTTCTTTTTTATACTTTATTAAATTATGAATAAAAGTGGTTTTTCCACAGCATGATGGTCCCGCTACCATCATTGTAAATGGATGAAATAGCATAGTTGTATTAGTTAAAAATAGCACTGTTAACCTATATTTATATGAAAAGCTCTTTTGCCGAAGTGAATATAAATGTAAATTTATTTATTCTAATGAGTATTCTTACACAAACCGTCGACATGGTTGAACGAGTTCTCATAGTTGACCTACTATTTTTACAAGGAAATGAAAAGCAATATTCCCTAAAAGAATTAGCCATGCTTGAAAAAGGAAGTTTAATTCCAACTGTCTATCACTTCAAAGCACCGTACCCCTCAGAGAAACTTAGTCCGGATATGAAATATAATAACCAGTATTGCGAAAATAAAATAAATGGACTTAAATGGAATAACGGTCTAGTTGAATATTTAGATGTAAAATGTATATTAAAACACTATTTAGAGTCAGCTGAAAAAATTTATGTTAAAGGAGAACAAAAAAAACTATTCCTTCGAAAGTACATTGACAGTGATAAAATAGAAGATTTAAGCAGAAACTTGCCGTCATTACAAAAGATTGATAACTTTAAATCAAATTGTCCTATACACTTATTAAACAACAATTTCAGATGTGCTGTTAAAAATTGTTATAATGTATATATGTATCTTTTAAAAGAAAAAATGTTAGATTAAGACAGAACAGTTTTCTATAAAATTGTAAAACATTTTTAAATAAAAAATTATTTCAAACATATAAATAAATTTGTTTTATTTTTTTTTAACACAACATAAGAATACATCTTTTTTTTGTTCTACATTCTTACATATCAATAAAATCTAAAAATACTAATAATTTTTTCTTTCCTCTTTTTTAAATATTTCATCAGAACAAAAAAGAAAAGAAAAAAATTCATCTCAAAATATCAATTTGGTCAAGGTTGATTCAGATTTAAAAACCAGCTTTGCACTTTTTTCTTTTAATTTTAAAAATTCGCATAGGTACACTTAATTTGTTTAAATTTTTCTCTTTACATTTTATAAAAACGCATTCCATTCACGCCTATTACTTAAACCACATGTTAGATATTTTTGATTTCCTGTTTGTTTTCTTTTTATTCATTTTTTTGTCAACATTCCTACATAACAATAAAATCTTATACGGTGATACTCGCAATTAATTAATGGTTTTTATTTCCTCTTCTTTAAATACTTCATAAAAAAAAGAAAAAACAACAAAAAAAGAAAAAAAAATGCATCTCAAAATTGCATTAATTTTGTTGATTCTTTATCTGAGATGTAAAAAACCAGTTTGCACTTTTTTTTAATTTTAAAGAAACGTATAGGTACATTTTTTTTTCTCTTTACATTGTATGAAAAAGCATTTGTTTTTCCTACTATTTTCCTGCATACCTATTACTTAAACCAAATATACAATCTTTATAAACAACTGACTATCGCCGCCAGTTTGACTTACTTTTAAAATGACCTTGACATACTTCCTGTCTGGTCTTCCGGGTGGCCTTGACCTACTTACGGGTGACCTTGACCTACTGACCTGTCTGGCCCAAGTGCCTACCTATCTACTCCCTCTCTCGACAGACGATACAGGCCTACTCGCTCACACACATAGGGATATGTAAGAAAAACTTCAAGTATGAACATCAAGGCGAAAGAAGGTAGGCTGAAGATGAACATAAGAAAAAACAAATCATTACGGATAAATGCCACAAATAGCCTACAACTTAAGATTAATTAATACAATAGAAGGTCTTTCGTGCTTCAACTATATTGGTAGTATAATTACTACAAATGGAGGGACAGATGAAGGCATAGAAAATAGACTAAAACAGTCAAGAATGACATTTGGCAGATTGTGGAGATCTACACATCTAAATAAAGACACCAAAATAAGAATTTTCAATACTTGTGTGAAATTAGTCATACTACATGGAAACGAGGCTTGGTTCGTAAAGCAGTTAACCATCAACAAGCTGCAAACATTCGTGAATAAATGCCTAAGAACCATAGTTAAGATCTTCTGGCCTAGGCAAATTTCTAACGCAGATCTGTGGTCCCTCACGAAACAAGAGACAATAGCACTTCAAATAAAAAAGGAAAAAAATGGAAGTGGATAGGACACACTCAGAAACGCACCAAACACTATAGCTCGCCAAGCACTAGAGTGGAACCCACAGGGCAAAAAAAAAATAGACCACGCATGACATGGAGGAGAACAATATCGAAAAAAAAGAAGAGAACGGTAAAATATGGGCAGAAATAAAACAAAACAGTTTAAAATGGAGAAGCTATGTGGAAGCACTATGCTTCCCCCCAAGGGAGTAAAAGAAGAAAAAAAAAATTGATTAGCTTTGATAATATCATAATAGTAAGTAGAGTAGAGTAAGTACATTAAGTAGACCTACACGTAATATTATTGGCAAATATAATAGACCTCTAACCTTATAAAATCTAATAGCTGTTCAGAATAATAATTAAAAATAAATTAAATTTATAGAATAAGATTAATTTTATAATATTTAGGTATGTCTATGTATGTATTAAAAAACGGTAAATATCGTTATGTAGCATTTTTCGATTAAATGAAACTATTTTCAGAGTAAATTAAACCATTTTCAGAGCAAATGAAAGTATTTTCAAACTAAATCAAACTATTTTTATTTTAAATTAAAATTTTTTTCAAATGGAATTAAATCTAAAGCGAAACTTATAAATTAAGAGAGAAACTATTCTATTTATTTTGATAATGTTTACTATTAAATGATCTTAAAAATAATAAAAATGGAACATTTCAAACAATAAAATAATGTCAATACTGAAATATGCACGACCTATATTAGTGACCTTACGACCGATCATAATGTTTCCAATGTAATTAACTCAAAGTAATTGTTCCAATTATGTTATGGAACGGTGAATGTGTATCGCTATATTACACTTGCTTATATTATAATTCTATCAAGATTAACTTCAGCGAAATGCTGTATTTTCAAGCCCTTCTGATTTCTTTAATTGCTAATAGCTAATTTTTTGTTTTCTTTCATTTAATTTCTTCAAAGAGACTGGCGCCAATTTGCTAAATATTTAATGTTTCATATTTACGCCAAGCTGGAATTTTGATTGGATTTTTTACAATTTATGCATTCCATAATTTCCTCCTGTTGGTCACAATCACTTGTTTTCTGATTTTTATGATATTTGAGACAAGTTTTTTTTTATTTTTGCAATCAGTCGATTTATGGCTGAAACCTTTACATTTGTAGCATCTCCTTACACTTAAAGCATCAAAAACTTTACATCTTTCTCAACCTATACAAGACTTTTTAGCGGTTAGAATTTTAGGAAAACATTCCTTATCCATTTCAATAATCGCGTTCTGCACTTCTTTGTTTTATTTATTTACCTTATTTAATTTTATTACCTTTAACTCACTCATTTCCAAAAAACTACTAAGATTTTTTATTATTTCATTACCGCTAAATTTATTATTCATATGTACAATTTCAAATTTAGTTTTAATTTCGACCGGGATTTTAATATCACAGTTTTCTTTTATTTTATTTTTAAGTTCACTCTTAATTTAATCACGATTCTCTTTTGAGTCCGTTTCAATTAAAATAATTTCGTTATTCCTTTCAAAATATTTTATTTTCAACTTTTTCGGATCTACCTTCGTGTTTAATTCCTTTTTGTTATTTTAGTTTTTTGTTTGTTTTTTGGTTTTATTAAGAAAGGTAAATATTTTTTTTATTATTGGAAACGCATTTACATTATCGCTTTTTGTTTTTACAATATCAGCATATAACACCGATTGACCAATATTTCGCTTATTTTCTTTTACAATGTTTTTTTTTATTGTTACACACTTCATCACTGTTTTTCATTGAATTTAAAATCGATCCATTTAATTTTTCTGTTTGTTTATTTAGAGTCAGATATATTAAGTATTCCACTTTCCGTTTTAAATAATTCGGTTATTTTATACATTTTATCAATTTCTTTTTTTTTTTATCACTTTCAATTTGGTTTAATCTGTTCCATACACCTATCTTCATTTTCATTTTTTTATGGCATTCTCAAATTCATTTTTATATTCTCTTAAATGTTTCGTATTTTTTGAAACGGAACCGAATGTATAAAATACATTCGTCGTCACATATAAATCTTACATTTTCAATAGTGTCCAATATACCTCAAACCAATTTTACCACATTTTACCACAAACAGCAGCACATCGAGTACCTTTTTCACTAAATACCGAGGTGGCTAAAAAAAATTTAAATATATTTGAATTTATTTTCTCCATTTAAAAAATAAAACATAACCATAGTGTTTGGGTGCTTTTAACACATATTTTAGTTCATCTTAGATTCTTCAGATTCATTTTAGATTCTTCCATTGAAACTAATAAAAATTTGCAAATTAAATGATCAATAACTAATCAAATTTTAAATAATTTATCATATTTTATACTCTTTTTATTTGTAATATATTAAGAGTTATCATTAAAATGTAATACTGGTTTTATTTCTAATTTATGTATTTACTAGCATTTTTTTTATAATAATATTAATTCCAATTCCAACACGAGACTCTATGCAACTTAAAATTTGATATTTTACATACCGATGATAGAAAAGAACACCTACAATTTTTGAATATACACATTTTTGATCATGAAAGTATTTGTTATATTTTTGGATACTGAATACAAATTTGTTTCTTCGATAATTTTAACAATTATATCTTCATCAAAAAATACAGAATTTGTAAGTTCTGTCAAACTTTAATATTTCAATGGGTAGCTCAGAGGAACTCAAAAATTTAGTTTTTTCCTCAGTTAAAATTTAATTTTCGTTTTTCCATTTACAAAATAATTTATAAAATATATTTAAATTTACATTATCGAGAGAGTTTTCTGTTTGATCATCAAACTCAAATTCAATTATATCTTCCAAGCCTAAAACCTTTTCTAAACTACTAGAATTCAAATTTTCTTGATGTTGAAGAACGTCATACTAAATCATTCTCTTCATCGTTTTCTTCGTCTTCACTTCGACTTGGAATATACTGTGCTGAAAGAAGATGCTCGATTTCATATCTCTCTAAACAAAATTTTCTTGACATATGAAGGCATATAAATGTATAGTTTGCCACATATGACACATACTTATTAGTAAATAAAATGTTGAATTAGTAAAAATATTAGTATAAATATTTAAATTTTTATGTTACATATAAAGCATTTTAGATTTTGTTTTGATAAATTAAGCTTTTTAAATAAAAAAATTAATTTTCTTACTTATGCATTTATTAAAAAGTCCAGTTAAAAAGTCATTTTTCACTATCTCTTGTAATACAGTTTACAAGGGATAGTTAATATAGCTTGTTAATACAGTTAATGGCATTGTAACCATTTATTTTTTGAGAGAATTTTAGGATTGGTTGCAAAATAAGCGTATTCCAGAATGTTTTTATATTGGTGTATGCGGGATACTAGGAGGAATTTTAGAGTTTGATATCAGGTAATTTTTCTGTATAATTAAATCTTTTAAAATTAAAGGAATAAAAACATGATCAATAATTTATTTTTGAAGTATTTTTCTGATAGAACCTTTGAATAGCATGTGAAAAGTGGCAGCACTAGAAACTGTTGAAACAGCATTGTGATAAAACTTTTGAGTAGATCCAACATTAAATATTTTGGATTCTTTCAAATTTTCTACTTTTTTATTAGCTTCTACTTTTGTAGCATTTACTGTGTAATTATAACAATTTCCATCAAAAATTAATCCATTTAATAATATACTATCTTTGCCTCTTTTGTTTATGTTTTTGTTATGTGCAATATTAATTTTTCATTTGGAATAATAATGGTAATACTATGGTTTATATTGAATTGCCGTAAGGTACGCATTCCTTGAATTTTTAATCGGTGTTTAAATAAGGTAGCACTTAATTATTTATATATTTTGTTTAAGATTTACTTTTACAATTCATTAGAAAAAGATCTATAAAAAACAAAAGAAGAAAAAACCAATATTCAAAAATTTAGGAATTGAAAATTATAATATTTTTTATCTACGTGAAACAGGCTCTAGTGGCGCAACGGGCTACACGGTGTATCCGATTGCAATCAAATTTTGTAAAAATGTATCTCGGAACCCGCAAGGCGTAGCACTAATGCCTAAATAATTTTGGGATAAAAATCACTTATTATAATTAAAATATTTTCCTTTTCTTTATTGTTTTTATTATTTTCAAGTTATGTTGTTATTTAATATTTTTAAGAATAAATAAAAGAATTTATCAAATTAGTTTGAACTTTGTATTTTCAGAATTGCAACAGCTACTTGAATTTAAAGTCGTATTTCCTTATGCAATATTAATTATCTAAATTGTGAAATCCGCTGAAAATGTTTACTTTATTTTTTATGCCTATATCAAATAAAATATCATAAATATAATTGGAAAAACAAACCTTTATCACGTAGGCTTCGAAATAAATTTTGAGAACCTTGTTTTAATTGTGGTGTACTATCTCTTATTGTGTATATATCGTTTATTACAAGATTTTTTCTTTTTAAACGGGCTAGAAAAAGTAAGAAAGAAACATTAAGTATTTCAAACAATTGAAAAAATTTACTTACGTCTTGGTTCTTGCTCAACAACACTATCTAAAAAATCTTGAGGTGTCATATAAAGTTGGCCATCAAACTCTACTGATGCAAATTTAATAAACCGTCTTTCCCTTGACGTTAATTTTACAACTTTTTCCTCCTCCTAAAGTAAACATACATAAAAATTATGACTATTTTTTAATTTATCAATATAGAATTGAAACGCTGCATAGAATTTTAAAATTTTCAACATTATTTTTTTTTAATTTTTACCTCATTGTAAATAATTTCCAAAAACACAATTTTAATTATAAACAATTTCAGTCTTTGTTATAGCAATTGCAGCATTTTATTTCTATTTAGTGAATAGTGAATAGTGTATTTCAGCAACTAGAAACCTATATCTTGTAGCTTTGTTTTATAGATAAATAAATGCAGACTATTTTAGACTGAAGTTTTTTGAAATTTTAATCGGCCATGTAGTATTTAATGAGAATGCATCTTTAAATATATTTAGGGTGGTGAATTATAGATTACTGTTAATGTATAAATTAGTGTGGTTAAATAAAGCACTGCTTTTGCTGATGACAGCTTAACATATAGTTAGAATAAGCATTTTTGAGCTAATGTTGAATTTGAATAATCAGTGCACGTAAACTGTTTTAAAATTGAAATAGTCGAGTCAATGTATTATAATAGTCAGGTATTATAATTAACTCAAGATTGACATGGATTGATCGGGTTACCTACGAAATCTTGTTTTTTTTTTTAAGTTCTTCTTTAAAATCTTGATATTTTTATATTGTTTTTTAAAATCTAGTTTTTCTTTTATTTTGTTTTTTCAAAATCCTGTTTTTGTTTTAGTTTGTTTTGTTTTAATTTTATTTAATTTTTTAATTTATTTGCAACCAACCAACTCTAAAAATTTTTCTAATTATTTTTTTTACATTCATATTTCAATATGAAGGAATTAGTTATTTAAAAAATGGGGGCTGTTGCCCACGAAGCTCCGCTAAAGAAATTACTGAAATCTTGATTTTATAATCAACTCTGAAGTCCTTTTTAATTATTAATTTTACTTCTGCAAAAACGTGCTGCTCTCATTGCAGCTGATCTATAAAAATACAAGATTATTATAAGATTTTTAGGAAAACAAGATTTTAAAAAGCAAGATTGAAAAAAAAACACGATTTTAAAAACTAATTTTGCAATTAATTTTTTCAATCGAATCTCCAATATGATTTCTTTGTTCGGATTAAGCGAATTATGTATAATAAAATTGATCCAGTTTTATTTTCTCAAAAACATAATATAAAACTTATTTGCAAAAAAGTTTTTCCCAAGATTATAAGGTAAAAATATTTATTTTGTATAAAACACTAAAAATATTTTTTCTAAATTCTGGATCACCAGTCAAACCTGCAGTTGGTATAATCTTAGAGTTTCCTGCCGGGTGGAAAAATATTAAAACAGATTTGTGTAGTAAGAGAAATTATGAAATTCATCATATCCAAATCAGAGGCATATTATGTCTTGTCTGTGATTTGCCTGCAGTAGAATTAAAGAAAAGCAATATTATACATAATAAATTAATTTATTTGGAATTTTCGGTTTTAGACTTTTCTAAAACAATAATGTGACATGAAACCAAAATTTCAAAATAACATATCTTTAAAATATATAGATACATATAGCTTTATATATCTAATATACAAAGCAGAAAGTATGTTTGTTTGTTTGTCTCAGATTCACGTAAAAACCACCTTTTTGAACCACGGCTAAGAAACCCATTGTGGTCTGAGAGGCTGTTAACTTTTTTTCATTGTCCTTCCTAAAGCGTGTGACTGATTGAGTTTACGATTTGTACAGAAATTCTTCTTAGCTCTAATGGGATACCGAATAAATTTGGTTGCAATATATTAACCAGATTCGCCCAGCCCTTTTCTAAAATTTTTTTGGTTTTTATTTATGTCCAAGTTTTAAGTTGATTTTATGGTCTGAAAGAAAGCCGGAAACAAATTATTAAGTTCTGACAATCCGATTCGGCCGAGAGCCCGACGAAGTTTTTAAATTTTTTTATTGTTCTGCTTATGATTCAATCAATAGATTTGGAAATTTGTAAAAGTATTACCCTTTACCATGAAACTTCACTGAGTTGGTTTGTTACGATTCATTAAGATATTTTGACACCAACCTCAACAAAGTTTTTTGATTTTTTTAGTTTTTCGTACTTAAACAGTTTGACCAATTGACCTGGAAATTTCTAAAAGTCTTGTTCTTTGCCACAGGTCTCGCTAAGTTAATTTGGCTATGATCTACTAACCCGCATCTGCACTAGAACTGAATTAAATTATTTAATTTCTTTGTTGTCGAACTTAAACGGTTTGACTAAATGAGTTGAAAAATTTAATGTCGCGATATATTAACCCATTTCGGCACGATAATCTGCCAAAAAAATTTTGTTTTCGACTTGTGTCGAATTTTTGTAGTATCTTTTAAAAATATTATGCCTTAAACATGAGGTGTATATAAGTAGAGTGACAGATTATGAACATACTAACGGGTTCGTACGAATATCTAAGAGTTGACAGAGGAAACTGTATTCTCCCTCGTTTTTACTAATATAATTGATTGTGTTTATAGTATTTTAAAACAATATCTATGTATGTATAATATACATATTTCTGAAAAAATATAATTAAAATATGTGCATACATACTATGTATAATGTATGTTTGTTTTAAAATACTATAAATACAATCAATTATATTAGTAAAAACGAGGAAGAATACAGTTGCCTTTGTCAACGCTTAGATACCCGTACGAACCCGTTAGTATGCGTGTATAATATATTTCTGAAAAAATATCATTAAAATATGTGCATACATACTATGTATAAAGTATGTTTGTTTTAAAATACTATAAACACAATCAATTATATTAGTAAAAACGAGAAAGAATACAGTTGCCTTTATCAACTCTTAGATACCCGTACGAACCCGTTAGTATGTTCATAGTCTGTCACTCTGCTTGTAATATTAAATTTTTAATTTTTCGGTATTCTAATATAACTAGAAAATCCCCTGTGCAATTGCACAATTTCTATAGATTCAAAAACATTTGCGGTATCATACTGACTCCCTTAATAAACTACCTAAAAATTTCATTTTTACATCAGCACCATTAAAAAAACTTTGGTATCACTTACTTACTTGATGTAATAGAAAAAAACATAAAACAAATCTGAACACATAAAATTAAAAATGTTAGGTGCAGTTTATTAATTTTTTCTCGCCGTTTTTTCGTGGCGGTAATTTTTGACAGTTTTTTAATCATTGAGAAAAAATGGTCCAAGCTAAAAACACATTCAGGGTAAAAGTTCGTGCCGATATCTCAAAAATTGTTTGAAACACATGTACAAAGTGCACAATAAAAACCGGCGAAAAGCCAATCAACACCAACCGCTACGACATTTTTTTTTTTGTTACATTTAAAATAATCCCAATAATCGAAATAATTTTAATATTTGTTAAAATTTTACCGACTCTCTATTTTTCTTTAGTTTTAAAAAAAAAATTTATGTCGATGAAAAACAGTTGTTTTCGCCGCGAAATTACTTTAATTACCAAAACTACTTTCAAGTCTTTTGCGTTTATTTTTTTTTTGCTTGAAAAAAATTTGTTGAATTTATTTTATTTAAATGTACTTTGGAAAAGGTCTTTGGTATATTTAATAAAAGATTCATGTCTCTGATAATGTAATTTCATAAATTTTCGGGGGCTTTTTTTTGTGACGATCGTTTTCGACAGCTTTTTAATTTAATGGTCTAATAATAAATTAGTACAAAATTATGAATCTATTGGGAGAGAAGGCTTCTAAAATGATATTTTCTATGTTATTTTTTCTTTTTTTTTTAAGAGAAATATCCATTTCTATAATATTTAGTAAGTTTCTGATTTCTGTTATGAAATATAATTAGCTAAGTCTGCCAAATTTTATATTAATAAAAAAAATTCGAATATTTTATGTTATATCAAAAATTCAGCTTAAAAAATCAAAATTCCAACCTATTTTTTTTTACATGTTGGCAAGGTCTCGCCAACATCTTGTGTATTATATTATAGATTTGGGTGAAGTTTATATTTTCTAGAATTATGGCTTTTACATACATACATATGTATATATATTCAAACTACCTATATATTTCAACATTCTTCAAAAGCAGATTCTAACCTTCCATCTAACGATTATCAATTCAAAACTTTTCCAAATATGCTATTACCATTTATTGCTGAGCGGCAAATATACATATTATATTAATTTATACTAAACTTACTACAAAATACCAAATATACACACATACATATATTAATATGCATATGCATTCATTCATATATACATACTATATTTTTATATAACGCCATATATTGCAATATTTCTTTAAAAATATTTCATTCATAGAATAATTTCCTTATAACTACAATAAAACACGTATAAATACGCCGCTATATACATACATGCATATACATATGTATGTACATTCGAGTATATATATAATGTACTCTTATGATTACATCGTTCATTCATCAGTGACATATACGATATGTAAATAAACATGATATTATACAAGTATGTATATCAATATCATATAAATAAAATTTCTTCAAGCAACCGTTATGTTGTTTATTTATTTATATTTTTTTGTACTACGCATTATCTACTCAACAAATTTTAAATTATCGAATAAAAAAAATTCAAAAAAATCGTTAAAGAAATTTGTTAGAAAATTTGAAAAAAATCAAGTCACACTTTCGTCAATTTTGAAGATAACGCTATGTTATTAAAAAAAAGTTGCTAACAGAAATAAAAGTATAATGTTGCAGCTTTAATTTGTATGTATTATTTCAAAAAAAATTGAACAGGTGTTTAAGTTATAGGTGTTTAGAAATTTAATTTAAGAAATTTTCAGTTTTTAACCTCTTACAACTGCTAAACGGGGGGCGATATAAAAATATTTTCTGAACTCATATATATTTTCAAAGATATAATTCCTCTCAAAATTTCAAGTTTCTTACTTAATCTATTTAGAAGATAGAAGGGTTAAAGAATTTCGCAATAATTCAGTTTCGGATAACGGTAAATTAAGACTTCGTATGGCACAATTATATATTTATTATACATATATAAATTTCTAAAGTTCATTAAAGCAGCTATTGCTTGGCATTTTCAAATTGAATATGTATATAGTTTATAGAGCTTGTGTTATATACATTTGAATATAGAGCTTTCTGAACTTTGAAGGGCTGTAGCTCTGTAAAGGGTGGGGCTACAGAAAAAAGTTGTTCCATAAAATTAATTTTTTTAGGATATCTATTCACATTTAAAATTTCATGACTTTACTTCAAACGATGTGAAACTTTTGAAAAATTAGTATGGAAAAATTTGGAGATCAAAAAGTTAGTTGTTCGGGAGCTACTCGAAGTTTTGGTTGGATCTCAACAAAACAATATAGGGATCCTACAAATTGATCTCAGAATATTTTGCATTAATTTCAAAACCCCAGCTTTTTTAGTTTTTGAGTTTAGGTTTTTAGCGTGCCGTCGGGCGGACGGACAAAGCTTAATCGACTCAGAATTTGATTCTGATCCGATCCATACCTTTAAAGGTACGGTTATCTAACTTGCTTATTTCGAGGCGTTACAAACGGAGGAGTAATTTTATTATACCCGATACTTATCGTACGGGTATAATAATCATTAATCACCTTTCAATATAATATTTAATCAAAAACAGTACATACATACATACGTATTTTAATAACAGAAAATTTTAAGGTGCTTACACAAATTTTTGCCTTATGCAGTATCCATTTAAGAACATTATTATGTGAAAAAGTTAACGTAAAAATATTTTGGTTGATTTATAAAGGTATATTATTGGTTGATTTATAAAGGACAATCCTGCAGTTTGGCTTTTTTTAGATCGAAAGTACGTTAAAGAGATTCTGAGATATTAAACACATTTAAAAATAGGAGAAGCGGACAACTATGACAGGCTATGACAAAGATAAGCCACACGGATTCCTCTTTTAAATAAAAAGGCTTATTTAAAGATAAAATGAAAGGATGTTTAATATTCAAAATATGAGTAACTGTAGCGTAATCGGATTCTCTTCATTAAACAGTGTATAAGTTTTTTAAACAGCCGAACGAACAGAGTGAAACCAATAAGAATATTTTTAAAAATTTGAAATATATTTAAAAAAAAGTAATTCATAAATACATGACGTGATTTTACTTATGGAACAAAATGTATTTGAAACTTTTAATGAATCATGGTCTTCTGTATTTGAAAAACGATTTTATGTTTCGGTATTAGCGAATATTGTAAAAACTTATTTCGCACTAATTGTGAACTCAATAGATTAATGATTCCTAAGCATGTTTTGTAAACGAATTGCTAAAACAAAAACTGAGTGAAATGTAATTAAGTACTAACTTATAATAATTAAATACAAAAAAATTGTAAATATTACTACCAGAATTTCTAAATAGACATATTAATAATTTAATTACTAATAAATTAATTCCTAATAAATAAGGAAGAAATTCTGTTTTTTTGTTTGTTTTTGTTTGTTTACTTGTTTGTTTGGGCCAGATTCACGAAAAAATCACCATCGAATTGCAACCAAATTTTGCAGGAACATTTTTACGAGCGCGGAAGAAGTTGTAGACTATATCGCGTTTCGGTTCATAAACAAATTGCAGCCCAAGAGCCTTTTAAAGCTTTTCGGTTTTTTCGTTGTCGTGCCTAAACGGTTCGATCGATATATTACCCGGTGGGCTTCAAAAAATTTTTTGTTTCCGATTTGTGTCCAACATTGTATGGTGGTTTTATGGTCCGAAAAAAAAACCTGTGACAAGTTTTTATACCTTTATAAAAACCTTTTGGGCAACCTTTTGGGCACGTGAGCCGAACGAAGTTTATAAAATTTTTTTGTTGTCCTGCTTAAACAGTTTAATTAATTGATTCAAAATTGAGTTCAAAATTTACAAAAGTGTAGCTCCATACCACAGAAGGTCACTGAGTTAATTTGGTTACGATCCATTGACCCGTTTCGGCACCAGGGCTCAATAAATTTTTTTTATTTTGTTGTTGTCGCGCTTAAACGGTTTGACCAATTGAGTTGAAAATTTACAAAAGTGTAGCTCTTTACCACATAAGCTTACTTAGTTATCTTAACAATACTGTGTTTAAGTTTTGACAACATAACATTTTCGGCAGTTATTAAAAAACAGAAATAATCTCCTCTATACGACAATCATTATGCCAGCATTCAGGAATGCATTACCAACATGTGGTGTATCTATATAAGATGTATATTGTGTATAATATATTTGCCAAAAAATATCATTGAAATATGTAACTACATACTGTATGTATAATGTACGTATATTTAAAAATACTATAAATGCAATCAATTAAATTAAAAACCATATTCACATTTCTGTACAGTATTTAATCAAAATAAAATACATACCTATCTAAATAACAGGAAACCTTACTTCTAATCCAAATACAGCTCTTACACATATTTTTAGCCTTATTCAATATCAATTTGAAAACATAATTATTATGTATTAGGAAAAGCTAACGTACTAAAATTCTGGTTGATTTATAAAGGTTAAAAACAATTCTGTATTTTTTATGTTAAAAATATGTTAAACAGAACCTGAGATGTATGCATTTAAAAAGAGATTTTTCAAAATTTGAAGAGCTGCAGATGCAGTAAGAGCTATAATTGTGAGGCTACATAAGAAAGTTGTGTTACAACATTGCTTTTTTAAGAGACCTATGCATGGTTAATATTTCATAGCTCTATACTAAACAATGTAAAGTTTTGTAAACAGACGGACGGACACAGTGAAACTAATAGCAGATTTTTCAAAATGTGCTTAAAAGTGTTATTCATAAGGACATAAAGTGACATTATTTACGAAAAAAATGTATTATATTATGGTCTTTTATAATTAAAATGTTATTTTATGTTTCGGTATTAGCAATAATATATTGTGAAAACTCACTTCGCCCTATTACTGATTTTCTTAAAGTTTCATTACGTTTGAACCTTTATGGAAGACGGTTGATGTAAATTACTAAAATTAATAATTAGGTTGCTTATAAACATGAAAAAAGTTAAAATAAAAATTCGTTCAATAATTAAAACTACATTTCAAATTTAATTATTTAATTTTAACTAAATAGTGTAAAAAAAAAATCGAACACTACATTGAGTGTTTTTTACACAAATATTGCGAAATGCAATCTGAAAAAAACGAACAATTACCAATCGAAAGTAGAATAAAATATCCATAAACTCCAAATTTCGTAAGCTGTTGAAAGACTTAGTAATATAAAAGCTAATAACAATATCATGGCGAATACAAATAATAATAAACACGGAACTTTGAAAGAACTTTAAAAGAATGTCGTTGGCGCGTGTGCATATAGAAAAGTTGTTTATTGTTTATTTTTTTTTTTTTTTCATATTTTTTATAAATAAAATTTTAGTTTGAAAGCTTTTTTTCTTGTTAGTAATTTTGAAGGTCAACTGGTTAATGTAGAACAAGAAAGTGCAATGATGTTATTGTGATAGTATAGTATAGTAACGTATATTATTGTCAATAATAAGAATTTATTGTATTTTTTAATAAAAAGATTTCACGGCGAACCAGTTATTGAAACATAATATTAACGCAAAAAAGTAGTTGTTATTTATAAGATAAATAAAATGCAGATATTGACTTTGTTATTGTATTTTAGTTTTAAAGTAATTTAAAGTAACCATATAAAATAACCAAAGGACGTATGTATAAAATCGTGTGGAAAAAAAAGTTGTATTTAGTAATTAATTGTTGTTGTTTTAAGAAAAAATATTTTTAATATAGAACCACATATTTTTTATGTTCTTGCAAATTACTTTGTATTATGCAAATTAGAGGCATGTTATAAAAAAAAAATGTGATAAATAATTGTAAAAATAAAATAAAATATGTAAATTAAGTTTAATATAATATAGTTTTTATTTACTCAAGTATTGTGATCTTTATCAAGATTAATCATATTTGAAAGAAAAAATTTGGTACATGTTTACAGATTTATTGTGAACTATATATAGAAACTATATAAAAAATAAAAAATTAAATAGATTAAAAAATAGGTAAAATTTTTAATAAAAAACAAATTAACTTTAAACTTTGCATTTTATTTTTTTTTTTATAAAACAAAAAGGTGCAAAAAAATAATCTTTATTAAATTTTCGTTTTTCAGATTTTATTTTATAAGTTTTTATTTCAGGTACAGTAATAACTTGGTGTTCTATTGTTTATACGAACATAATATCCAACTTTATATTTTGCTTTACGAAACACTTTTAATTTATTGTAGGCAGTTTTTAATAGTAATTTTTCGTTTTTCTTCCTAATTTTTTTAGGCTGAAGTTTAATTGTACGATGATATGTTGAGCTGTATTTCTTAATAAGTGAGGGTAAAACAGATATTCATTTATAATTACCCCGAAAACTAAACTGCTTCCACGCTGAATTTTTTGAAGTACGGTTAAAATGTTCTACTATGGAAGCTTTCATTTCAGAATATGTATGATAACGATTAATATGTTTTTACATAAGTTTTCTAAATTCTTTGTTGAAAAACTCTTTAACTTGATCAGATTGAATATTTTTTGGGAGTGTCTAGCCCGTTTAAAAATGTTTTGCTTTTTTAGTTTGAATTGGTTTAGCATAAGCATATTTCGAAAAGATGTTTATATTAATTTTTCTGTTGTTGAAAATTCTTTAATGTATTTATACATGTGAAAAATACTGCATTTTATGAATAGATTACTTGTAAATTTCATGTGATAAAGTATTTAATTATAAGTAACTTGATTAACCCGGCGTAGCATACGCCAGTTCCAAGTCTGTTAATCAAGAAATTTAATATTTATTAATAATACTGGTATTTTAGCAATCTAGAAATAATATTGATTTCTTGTCACTTAAGTTTTTAATGAAATAAAAAGAAATGTCTTTCTGTTCTAATATAGTAGTAGTTAATATAGTATTCTGTTCTAGTATAGTATATATTAGTCTGTTCTAATATAGTTCTAAGAAATGTCTTTCTGTTCTATATACGTACATAAGAACACTAAGAAAATTAAAGAAAAATTTTGAAGCGAGGGTTTGGGGGCGGTAGCCCCCGTTCCTTCAAATTAAAATGTGTAAATTCGTGATTTTTCATAAAAATGTTTAAAGTCATATAAAATTCACTATTCTTTAAGTGAAATGTGAAAATAGAATACTTTTGTATGTGAAGTTTTCAAAATTAATTATTTTCCATATGGAAATGTAAAAATGTTTTTGAATGAGATTGGTATATATGTGTGGGCATAGTGTAAGTATTAATAGTTGGATTCAAAATCAGAGCCCTTTTCTGGAATATTTATATCCATATAAATAAGTCTATGCGAGATTGTGAAATTTCGGGATTTTGATTTTCGGGATTTTGATTTGCGGGATTTTTATTTTTCATGATTTTGTTTTCGGGATTATGTACCCAAACCCTATAAATTTTCAATTTTTTTTTATTCTTTTTTTCTGTTATGTAAAGTATTAGTTTTTGCTATCAAAAATAAAGAAAATTGTTGCAAATGTTTACGGCTTTTATATAATTGATATTATTCAACAAAATTTCTTTCATATATATTGGTTTCTTCGTATAAATAATGCTAACATTTTTAACATTTTAATTATACTCTTATACTCTTGTAACATTTTAATTATACTCTATACAAAGGTTTTTGAATTAATTAAAAAAATGCATGATATTGAGCGAATAATATACAACGAAGGAAAAACTCTGCCAAAAGAACTATTTCGTTTTATAAATACGATTCTCATCAATATTCCACATTTATTCTCAGGTAAGAATTAACAAATAAAATTTTTATTTATAAAGTGCATATATAGGGGGTGTTCAAAATTGAGGTATCATTTTAATTTTATTAAAAAAAGACTTTTTTTTTTGAAATATTAAATATATTTTTATTTTAATTTATTACAAATAGGTTCCGGTTAATAATGAAAAATTATGTCGGCCAAGTGGCCCCCTCTACTACTTCGGTAGGCTTCCAATCTTTTACCAAAATTCTGAATCACGTTGTTCAATAAACTGTTCGCAATGGTTGAAATCTGCTCGATAATGTTGTTTTTAAGCTCTTGAATTATTGTGGGATTATTGCTGTACACTTTCGATTTCACAAAACCCCATATAAAAAAATCCAACGGTGTCAAATACCACGATCTTGGTGGCCACATCACTCCTCCTTTACGAGAAATAATTCGATCTTCGAACTTTTCGTTCAAAAGATCCATTGTTTCTCTTGCTGTGTGGCAAGTGGCACCATCCTGTTGAAACCACATATTCTCTACGTCCAAATCATCAATTTCCCGCCACAAAAAGCTTCGGATCATCTCCCTGTAGCGATTTGCATTGACCGTAATCGCATTTCCATTTGCGTTTTCAAAAAAATATGGTCCGATGATTCCTCCTGACCACAAACCACACCAAACCGTAACTTTTTGTGGATGTACTGGTTGCTCTAAGATAACCTTTGGATTCTCTTCACCCCAAATGCGGCAACTCTGTTTATTGACGTAGCCATTGAGCTGGAAAGGAGCTTCGTCGGTGAAGATTATTTTGTTAAAAAAGTTCTCATTTTCTTCTTTTTTTTTCGATTGCCCAAGAAACGAATTGCCGACGTAATGCATGGTCACTTGGTTTTAATTCTTGCGTCAGCTGGATCTTCGATGCAGATCACGATGCAAAATGTTGAATAATGTGGATGGTTTGATGTTTAATTGTTGCTAACGATGATGAATGGAAGTTTTTGGATCTTCTTCAACACTTCTGCTCACAGCTGCTACATTCTCGGTTGAACGGCCACTACGTTGATAAATGTTGCCTCTGTTATTAAGAACAGATCCAGTTTCTAGAAATTTATCAACCATCAGCTTGATGGCACGATTTGTTGGAGCATTTTCTCTACCAAATTTTGTTCGAAATTCCTAATTACATCTTGAAAACTTTTACCATTTTCAAAAAATGTTGTAATAACAAAAACACGTTGTTCCTTCGTGTAACGTTCCATATTAACTAACCGGAATGTATTTAGAACATACCTAAAGAAACCTTGTATAAAAATTCCAGGTAGCAAAAAAATGGCGGCAAAATAAAAATGATACCTCAATTTTGAACACCCCATATATACCATATATATATCTTAGGTGGTTTTCCAGCGTACATGGCAAATGCAACACAGCATTTTGAAGACCTAGACATCTTTATTGAAGATAAAAATGTTGAAATTTTGAAGACGATTGAAACCAGACTTTACAATGAAGAATTTGAAATCCCTAATGACAATGAAGAGGAGAGACCGTTTAATGAAATAATAAAAATAAAAAGAGGTATTTTAGATTTCGAAATAACATTTACAGGAGATTTACCAAGACTCTTAAGAAACTTCGACCTCGATATATGTAAATTTTTGATGATACCCAAAAGTTTACATAATATCTACCAAATGGAATATTATGGAAATGGTTCATTATCGGTGTTTAATTCTAGACAAACAAAAATGCGTAATAAACAAAGAAGTGTGAAATATCGAGAGCAAATAAATGAGGATATATGTTTTAAAACATTTCAAGGTGAGATATGTCCTCTACCGTTTATACAATTAAACCTAAAAGTTTGTAATATAATTGAAAAACAAAATGAACTTGTGATATGAATATATGAATGTAGCAATAGTGAATAAATGAATATATGAATAAATTTTTTTTAGGTTATTACTTTTTCCATATGCTCGTATGTTTGGTCTTATACCAAATTAAATAAATCAAAAAATAAATAAAACATATAAAAATTTAAATATTGTTCTTTTTATTTATTTTTTTTTAAATTTTCAGGTTTCTTTCTTTTTACAGCTTTTCTCTTTAGTCTTATGTAAGAAAGTTAATGAAAATAAAAACAGTTAAAATTTTCCAGCTTTCTTTTTACTTCTATTGCGCTAGAGCTTCTTGAACTAAAACACATAAAATTGTACAGGTTTCTCTTTACTTCTATCTCGCTAGAGTTTCCCAAGCGCTAGATAACGATATATTTGAAATTTTATTTTTAATATTTTTTTATTGAGGTATTAGCTCAAAAAGAGCCATATTCAGACGATCTGCATACCGACCCAAAAATTTAAATAGATGACTTTCAGGTTTAAATGATTCTGCCAGGTTTGCAGTTTGGACTTGCTTGGCAACACGCTCTGACACATAGAACGTTATTTTTTCATTTGTTTGACAGTGGCGAACGGTCGCGAGCAGTACCTGTTGTACTTATAAAAAACCGCTTAATAATTTTATAGACCTCTCCCTCTGCCAGAGCATCTATTCTTTGGTAGACCTCCTGTTCACTTTTGACTGCTGCCCGTAAATTATCTAAAAACGGCTAGAAGTAAAAATAAAAAATTAATTTATTATTTTTTTTAATAAAATTTACTTATTTTTTTATTTTTTGATGATAATTGCAACTGACCTTTTGCTTGTAATATAATGAAAATCTGCAGATAATTATATACAAATTAAACATATTATCCCTTCCTTTTTCTACCGGGAAATTTTAAAATAAAATCTTCTAAAATAAAATCATTTCCTAGAACACTCCTTAAATTAACTAATTATTTTAAATTAATTCCTTTGTCTAATAAGCATTTAGTGATATAAAAATACATGTTTCAAAATGTTTTAATTTAGAAGCAAATCAACATGAACCCACCAACGTTAAAATCAATGGCATTAGCAGAGTGGGTAAACTCTAGACAATTTTTGATACAATTATTATAAATATTAGATGCACAAAGAGCAGCAAACCAAAATACTATGCGATCCCTCTTCAACAAAGTAAGAATTCTCACAAAACAGAACTTAATGAAAAATCGTCCAATTAGAAATAAGAATGGACAAATGCTCACTTCAACCCAAGAGCAAATCCAGAGATGGAAAGAACATTTCGAAGAAACAAACAACGAAGATAATGGAGATAGTAATGGAAGCGATGAAGAAGAAAGTCCCCCTACTGCAGACACAAGAAGCCGAATTACTGTAAATGCCCCATCAAACAGAGAAATTATAGCTGCACTTTCAAGGCTGAAAAGCAACAAAGCGCCGGGTTTGGATGGAATACCTTCAGAACTTCTCCAAGCAAACACAGGATATATAGCAGAAGTTCTTCAGCCTATCTTGGAAGAAATTTGGAACAATTAAGCCATACCGGAAAGCTGGAAAACAGGAATCATAATAAAACTTCCAAAAAAGGGAAATCTCCAAGAATGCAAAAATTGGCGTAGTATTACAGTCGTAAACACACTAAATAAATTACTGGCTCTCATAATACACTCCAGAATTGAAGCACGAATAGAGGACACCCTTCGTGAGCAACAAGCAGGTTTTAGAAAGCAGCGCAGCTGTACAGATCACTCAAATACTCTGCTTTTGATAATCGAACAATCAGTAAAATGAAAATCACCACTCTACATAACATTCGAGGACTTTGAAATTGAAGCATTCGATAAAATAAAACACAGGGCCATCTGGAAGGTTCTCAGAAGAAGGAATATAACACCTAAAACAGAAATATCATTCAAAATATGTACACCAACGCCGAGTCCAGGATTCTCCACAATGGAAACCTTAGCGATCCGATAAGCCTCAAGGCTGGAGTCAATCAAGGATGATCCACTTTCTCCAATCCTATTCAACATTGTTCTCGACGTCGTATTGGAAGAATCACTAATACACCAAACATGAATCAATTGGACCCTTACATCTCGCCTAGAGGACCTCGAATATGCTGATGACATTGCTCTACTTGCACATACACACAGGAATAAACGAGCAACAAAAACTAGATTCCCTAAACACAAAAGCACATAAAGTAGGACTCAATATAAATATTGCAAAAACGAAGTCCCTAAGATTGAATGCAAACAATTCCAATCCACTAGCAATAAACAACACATACATAGAGGATGTGACAAATTTCAACTACCTTGGCAGTATTCTTACCGCAAACGGAGGAGCAGAAGAACACATTGAGAATCGAATAAAATTAGCAAAGATGGCATTCGGGAGACTTTGGCCAATCTGCAGATCACCACAGTTAACCAAAGGCACGAAAATAAGGATATATGAAGCCTGTGTGAAATCGATTCTACTCTACGGCAGTGACACCTGGTTAATCAAAAACTCTTCAACAAATAAATTACAAGTAATTGAAAATAAATGCCTCCGAACAATTCAAAATATAAGATGGCCTAGAAGAATATCAAATAAGGACCTATTAACTACCTCTAGACAAGAAACCATACTCTGCCAAATCAAGAAAAAGAAATGGAGATGGATAAGTCACACACTGCGGAAAGCGCCAAAGATCATTGCACGCCAGGCGCTCGACTGGAATCCACAGGGAAAAAGAAGTGTGGGTAGACCTAAAATAACATGGAGAAGGTATGTGGCTAAGGAAATTGATAATAGCGGTAAAATATGGGCAGAAATCAAACATTTGGCCCACAATCGAGTGCAATACAGAAGCTTTGTGGAAGCCCTATGCTCTTCCAGGGGGTAAAACAGGAAAAAAAAAAAATAAATAAATATTTATGTTGTCGAATGGACATACAAAAGATAATTTTCTATTGTCCACACCTAAAGAGGGATATCACAATAGAAAATTTAGAAAAAATTGCAAATGGCTAGGAAAACGCAGAGACACCGATGGAAAGATCCAGTTTACGGTTACATACTCTTGAAAAATACAATTGTATAGGAGGTAGGTACATAAAACTTAATATAAATCTATTTTTAGATTTTTTTTTTATATTTTTAAAAAATAAATTTAAGCTAATAATTTTAAAAAATTTAAATTTTTAGAAATATTTTCCCAAATTCAATATCTCAAATTATATCCTAATTTTGTTCCTACCTTGTATAAGATAAAGAAACCATTTCGCATATTAATGGTATTTTCAAAATCAGAGTGATATCTCTTAAATAAGACGAATAAATAGGCAAATAAAACAAGAGAAAGCATAATAAAACGAGGAAGAATACAGTTGCCTTTGTCAACTCTTAGATACCCGTACGAACCGTTAGTATGTTCACAGCCTGTCACTCTGCTTACAATATTATTTTTTTAATATTTTAGTATTTTAAAATAATTTGGGTGAATTTTATAACTTCTAGAACTATGGGTTGTACATATATTCAAACTATATGTTTACATGTACATTCTTCAAAAGCAGATTCTAACCTTCCACATAACGATTATCAATCCAAAACTTTTTCAAATATTCTATAGTACCATTTAATACTAAGCGGTAAATGTATATTAAGTTTACTTAGTACAAAATAATAAATATAATTTTAAATATTATATTATATTATATTTAAATATTCCATTGACAGAATAATTTCTTATAAGTACCATAAAATACATATATGTATATAAATACGGCACATATATGTATATAAATATGTATGTATATACATATGTATATATGTATATATTACTATATAATATACATATATACTCTTATCATTTATTCACTAGTGACATATACGATATGGAAATAAACATGATATTATATAAGTACGTATATATATCAATATCATATAAATAAAAATTCTTCAAGTAACCGTTATGTTGTTTATTTATTTACATTTTTGTGTACTACGCATTATATCCTCAACAATTTCAAATTATCGAGTAAAACAAATGCAAAAAATTTGTTGAAGAAATTTGTTAGAAAATTTTAAAAAATCCAGTAACACTTTCGTCAATTATAAAGTAACCTTATATTATTAAAAAAAGTTGTTAACAAAAATAAGAGTATAATGTTGAAGCTTTAATTTTTGTGTATTACTTCAAAAAATTTTTAACAGGTATTCAAGTTACAGGTGTTTAAAAATAGGAAATTTTCAGTTTTTGACCCCTTACAGCTCCTAAACGGGGGTGATACAAAAAAAATTCTGAAATGACTCATACTTGTTTCGAAAGATCTAACTTCTGTCAAAATTTCAAGTTCCCAAATTAAACCGTTTAGAAGATAGAAGGGTTAAAGGGTTTTGCAAATTTTGAGTTTCGCATAACGGAAAATTAAGACACCGTATGCCACAAATATATATTTATTGTATATATACTTTTAAAGCTAATAAAAGTAGTAATCGTTTGGCGTTTTCAAAATGAAGATATACCTTATACAACTTGTGCTATAACAATTTAAATATAGAGCTTTTTTGAACTTTTGGGGAGCTGTTGCTCCGTAACGGGTGGGGCTACAAAAAAAAGTTATTAAAAATAAAATTAATATTTTTGTGAGATCTATCAGCAGTTCAAATTTCATAGCTCTGTTTCAAAAAAAAATGTGGGGATCTAAAAGTTAGGTGTTCGAGAGCTACCCTAAGTTTTGGTCCAAACTGAACCAAAAAAAATAGGGAACATACGAATTACTTCCAGAATTTTTTGTCTAAATTTTAAGATTCTAGCTTTCTTAGTTATTGCGTTAGCGTGCTGACGGACGGACATGGCTCAAACGTCTTAGAATTTTTTTCTGATCCGATCCATACCTTGAAGTTATATCTAGCTCGCTTATTTCGAGGTGTAACAAACGGATGAGTAATTTTATTATACCCGATCCTATCGTACGGGTATAAAGAGAAACAAAATATGTAGTTTTATATTTGAATGTTTTGTTTTTAAAATGAAATATATATAAAGAAGTTTACTTTTGTACAATGGCAAACAATTTTTAAATTCCCGTCTAAACGTGATTCAATATCTGAATACCTACACAAAAAAAAATAAATAAAAATTTTTTTAAAAAATATGTATATAAACGAGAAAGAATACAGTTGCCTTTGTCAACTCTTAGATACCCGTACGAACCGTTAGTATGTTCACAGCCTGCCACTCTGCTTACAATATTATTATACCCGTACGATAGGATCGGGTATAATAAAATTACTCCTCCGTTTGTAACACCTCGAAATAAGCATTATACCTTCAAAGGTATGGATCGGATCAGAAAAAAATTCTAAGTCGATTGAGCCATGTCCGTCCGTCCATCCGTCAGAACGCTAACTCAAAAACTAAGAAAGCTAGAACCTTAAAATTTACACAAAATAGTCTAGGAAGAATTTGTAGGTTCCCTATTTTTTTTGGTTTAGTTCCGACCAAAACTTCGGCTAGCTCTCTAACACCTAACTTTTAGATCCGCACATTTTTTTTGAAATAGAGCTATGAAATTTTAACTGCTGATAGATCTCACAAAAATATTCATTTTATTTTTAATAACTTTTTTTTGTAGCCCCACCCGTTACGGAGCAACAGCTCCCCAAAAGTTCAAAAAAGCTATATATTTAAATTGTTATAGCACAACTTGCATAAGATGTATCTTCATTTTCAAAAAGGCAAACGATTACTGCTTTTATTAGGTTTAAAAGTATATATACAATAAATATATAGTTGTGGCATACGGTGTCTTAATTTACCGTTATACGAAACTAAAGTTTTGCAAATTCCTTTAACCCTTCTATCTTCTAAACGGTTTAAGTTGGAAACTTGAAATTTCGACAGAAGTTAGATCTTTAGAAATAAGTATGAGTCATTCCAGAAATATTTTTTATATCCCCTCTCGTTTAGGAGCTGTAAGGGGTCAAAAACTGAAAATTTCCTATTTTTAAACACCTGTAACTTGAACACCTGTTAAAATTTTTTTGAAGTAATACACAAATATTAAAGCTTCAACATTACACTCTTATTTGTGTTAACAACTTTTTTTAATAATATAGGGTTACTTTATAATTTGCGAAAGTGTTACTTGAATTTTTCAAATTTTCTAACAAATTTCTTTAACGAATTTTTTGCATATTGTTTTACTCGATAATTTGAAATTGTTGAAGATATAATGCGTAGTACAAAAAAATGTAAATAAATAAACAACATAACGGTTGCTTGAAGAATTTTTATTTATATGATATTGATATACATACATACTTATATAATATCATGTTTATCTACATATCGTATATGTCACTGATGAATGAATGATAAGAATATAGATGTATATTATATAGCGCCGTATTTACATACATCCATATATGTATTTTATTGTACTTATAAGAAATTATTCTATCAATGGAAATATTTTTAAAGAAATATTGCAATGTATGGCGATATACTTATAACAATATAAATATACTATGTACGCATTAATATAATATAATATTTAAAATTATATTTACTATTTTGTACTTAGTAAATTTAATATACATTTACCGCTTAGTATTAAATGGTACTATAAAATATTTGAAAAAGTTTTGGATTGATAATCATTATGTGGAAGGTTAGAATCTGCTTTTGAAGAATGTATAAACATATAGTTTGAATATATGTACAACCCATAGTTCTAGAAATTATAAAATTCACCCAAATTATTTTATAATGCTAAAATATTAATATATATCTAAATAAACATGATTTTATTTAAGTATATATGTATATTAATATCATATAAATAAAAATTCTTCAAGCAACCGTTTTATTGTTTATTTATTTACATATTTTGTACTATCGAGTAAAACAAAATGCAAAAAATTCGTTAAAGAAATTTGTTAGAAAATTCGAAAAAATCGAGTAACACTTTTGTCAATTATAAAGTAACCCTATATTATTAAAAAAAGTTGTTAACAGAAATAATAGTATAATGTTGAAGTTTTATTTTTTATGTATTACTTCAAAAAAATTGTAACAGGTGTTCAAGTTACAGGTGTTTAAAAATAGGAAATTTTCAGTTTTTGACCCCTTGCAGCTTCTAAACCGGGAGTGATACAAAAAAAATTTTTGAAATGACTTATACTTATTTTCAAAGATCTAACTTCTGTCAAAATTTCAAAGTTCCAACTTAAACCGTTTAGAAGATAGAAGTGTTAAAGGATTTTGCAATAATTCAGTTTCGCATAACGGTAAATTAAGACACCGTATAGCACAAGTATATATTTAATATATACATGCCTGTAAAGCTCATAATAGTACCTATCGTTGAAATTCAGATTGAAGATATACCTTATGGAGCTTGTGTTATAACAATTTAAATATAGAGATTTTTTGAAATTTGGGGGCTGTAGCTCCTTAACGGATGGGGCTACAGAAAAATTTATACATTCATAAAATTAATATTTTTATGTTATCTATCAGCAGTTAAAATTTCATGGCTCTATTTCAAAAAAATTGTGGAAATCTAAAAGTTAGTTGTTGCGGAGCTACCCGAAGTTTTGGTCGGAACTCAACCAAAAAAAATAGGGAACCCACAAATTGCTCCCTGAACATTTTGTGTAAATTTCAAGATTCTAGCTTTCTTAGTTTTTGAGTTAGCGTGCTGACGGACGGACGATCGGACATGGCTTAATCGACTCAGAATTTGATTCTCATCCGATCCATACCTTTGAAAGTATATCTAGCTGGCTTATTTCGAGGTGTTACAAACGGAGGAGTAATTTTTATTATACCCGATACTTATCGTAAGGGTATAAAAAAGTACAATTATATAGATAAGTTACGTTTTCTTGATAGTTTTAAATTTATGGCCTCAAGCCTTGACTCATTATGTAGGAATTTAAATAAAGAGAATTTAGAAACGTCAGAAAAGCATTTGATTCTGAGGAAAAATTTGAATTAATGAGGCGGAAAGGAGTTTACCCCTATGAATACATTGATTCGATAAAAAAACTTTATGAAGAATATTTTTCACATCAAGAAGCATTTAAGAACCGACTGACAAATACCGCTTGTTCTAATACTGACTATAATCACGAAACTACCGTATGGCATACATTTAATTGTAGAAATCTCTCGGATTACGTGAAAATATACTTAAAAATTAATGTGTTAATATTGACAGATATTTTTGAAAATTTCCGGATAATATGTAGAAAAATTTATGTACTAGATCCTGCTAAATTTTTACACTGCACCGGGCCTTATTTGGGTTGCTATGAAAATATACAGGTGTTGAGTTGGAGTTATTAACTGATATTAATATGTACAATTTTTTCCAAAAAGGAATACGTGGTGGTATTAGTCAATGTTACTTAAGACATTCAAAATCCAACAATAAATATATGGAGGAATATTATAAAAAAGAAGAAAATTTAACATATATTGTTTATTTAGATGCAAATAATTTATATGGCTGGGCAATGTCTCAATATGTACCATATAAAAGTTTTCAGTGGGTTGGTAATCCCGATAGTATTAATGTAATGGAAATTCCAGATGATGCGGAAATAGGATATGTTTTAGAAGTAGATTTAGAATATCCATAGAATCTAAATGATCTGCATAATGATTTTCCGTTTTGTGCAGAAAATAAAATTCCGATCGGTAGCAAAATACCAAAATTATTGCTTGATCTAAATAATAAACATAAATATATTATTCATTACCGAAATTTAAAACAATGCCTTTAAAATGGTATAGTACTTCAAAAAGTTCATAGAGCTCTAAAATTTCAGCAATCTGATTGGTTGAAAAAGTACATTGATTTAAATAACATGCACAGAACTAATGCATTAAATAATTTTGAGAAAGACTTTTTTAAATTAATGAATAATGCCGTTTTCGGAAAAACTATGGAGAATGTTGACAAGAGAGTCGATGTGAAAATAGCCACTTCATGGGAAAGTGAAGGGATACATTTGGGTGCTCGAACTCTAATAGCAAAACATAATTACCATAGTTCATCTAGATTTACTGAAAATTTAATTGCAATTCAACTGAATAAATCCCAAGTTCTTTATAACAAACCGATATATTTAGGTTTCTGTATGTTAGAACAATCCAAAATTCTAATGTATGATTTTCACTATAATTATATTAAACCAAAATATGGTAATAGAGTTTCTTTAAATTATACTGATACCGACAGTTTCATTTATACTATACAAACAGATGATTTTTATTCTGATATATATAAAGATTTAGCCAAACATTTTGATACTTCTGATTATACCACTGAAAATCCACACCAATTCCCTTTATTAAATAAAAAAAAATTTGGATTATTTAAAGATGAATTCAACGGTAGAATTGTTTCTGAATTTTTTGGTTTAAGATCAAAAATGTATTACCTTGAATCGTTTCAGGGTGATCAGATAAAAAAGGCAAAAGGTGTAAAAAAATATGTTGTAAATGATCTAAATTTAAATAATTATAAAGACTGTCTATTAAAAAATAAAATTATATATAGAGATATTAACAATTTTAAATCATATTTACATGTAATTTACACCCCAAAACTTAAATAAAATACATTTAAGTTCTTTAGATAATAAGAGATATATATTAAATGAAAAAATACATACCCTTGCATGGGGTCATTATAAATTAAATTAATTTATATAAACTTTATTGTAATTATTGTAGACATTATAAAACTAATGCAGGCTTAATTTAAGTAAATTTATAATTAAAATTATTAATATAGTTTTTAATGAAAAAACAAAACAAACTTTTATTATGAAATGCAAACTGTTTTTTACTTATAAAAATAACTTTTTGAACACAAGTTTTAAAGTATTAAGAATACTTAGATTTATCATAGCCAAATTTTAAAAAACTTTCCATATCTTCACTCTAATTTAAAATACTAGTACTTTTAATTTAACTATAAAGCTTCTCAAAAATATAACAATTCTCCAATTTTAAATCAAGCTTTTAAAACCACTTTTTAATGAAGTATTCAAACAAAACTTTAAAATTTTTTCATATTGAAGTTGTTGAATTTATCTGAATATTTAACAATTTTAAAGCTTCTCAAAGATAATAATAATTCACCAATTTTTAATCCTGCTTTAAAAACTTTTTATATAAACATTAAATCAACTTTAAACTTAATTTCCAAAATCAATAAAACTTTTATTAATAAAAATTATTAAGCTTCTCAAAGGTAATAATAATTCACCAAATATTAATCCAGCTTTAAAAACTTTTTAAAATTTTTTATATAAACATTAAATCAAGTTTAAACTTAGTTCCAAAATCAATAAAACTTTTATTAATAAAAATTATTAAGCTTCTCAAAGATAATAATAATTCACCAAATTTTAATCCAGCTTTAAAAACTTTTTTTATACAAACATTTAATTAAAATTTTTACTCATACTTTACCGCTTAAAAACTCCGTTGCAGCCGCAGCGCCATTGTTTTGCTCCTCTCCACATGATCATGTAAAATATCAAAGACACAAACCTTTTACTCGTACTTTACCGCTTAAAAACTTTGCCGTTTAAAAGTTCCTCCATTAGCGCCGCCACATATTTACCTGGTAAGCTTTGCTGATTAAAGCTCCGCCATTTGCACCGCCATATCCTTAATACTGCCCATTCCTTTAATTGATTTTATTAATTTCTTTAAGTATTCATATTTAGGTTGATGTCTTGGAAAAAATGTATAGGTTTTTAAATTTAAGTCCTTTACAATCTAAAAGCATGCTTAAAACATAACATTAGTTTTACCACAGTTTGTGGGTCCTACTATTAATCCTCTTATACTATCTGGAAATAATTCGCCATGTTTTTTCTTCTTTTTTTCAAAATTTCCATAAACATTTTTTACTTTTATTGCATTCTCCACTTTTATAAATTTCTTCTTTCAACTACTGATAAAAAAAATAGTTTTATATAACTAATCTATATAAAGATGATTAGTGTCTGATGAATTTTCTTAAACTGAAGTAAACATGATAATTTATAACAATAATAAATATATAAACAGTTATAAAAAAAAACGTTAACGGAGAAGGTGTTATTAATAATTTGATTAATAAGTTACTATTTGAAGCACATTTACCAGGTTGTAATTATTGCGGGCCTAGAACTAAATTGGAAAAACGATTAGCTCGCCCTGATAAAGGAATTAATGGCTTAGATGAAGCTTGTCGTGAGCATGATATAGCATATCCTCAAAAAACTGATCAACATCATCGTAATAGTGCTGATATTGTACTCGCCGATAAAGCTTGGCGAAGATTTAAATCTAGAAACTCAAGTTTAGGAAAAAAAACGAATGCACTTTTAGTTACAAACGCAATGAAAGCTAAGATTAAATTCGGTATGGGTTTGTAAAAGAAAACGAGAAAAAACCAAATAAGAAAATAGATAAGAAATGTTATAAAAGAAGCCAGAACGAAAATTAAAACTATAACAAAAACTTATAAGTGATAAAAATACTATAAGAATTGCTTTGCAAGCAGCTCGAAAGTTTTCTAGAAGACAGAAAAAAAAAATATTGATATCCTTAAAATAATTCCAGTACTAAAAATTGGAGGAGTTTTACATTTAATTCCTATATTTGCGGGTCTTTCGGCTATTGGTGCATTATCAGGTGCTGCTGCTGGAAAATGGTTAGAAGGAGTTACAAGAAACTAAAAGTCATAATAAAATGATGGAAGCCATTGGATTAAAAGAAGGAAAAGGATTACATTTACAACTATATAAAAAAGGATTGAGTTTTTATTTGAATCCAAAAAACCAAAAGAGCACTTACCAATTATGATTTAGAAGAATTTGGACAAAAACACTTAAAACATTTCCGTGGAGTTTTTATGCAATATAATTTACCAGCACACAAATCTTTGAAATATGAATGTGGTACAATAAATTTAGATAATTCTATTGGAAATGGAAAACATTGGGTAGCTTATTATAAAAATCCTCAAATGACACAATATTTTGACAACTTTGGAAATTTACAACCTCCATTAGGAATAATTAAATATTTAGGAAATAAAATTGTTTATAATTATAATAGATAACAAAACTTTAATTCATATAATTGCGGTCATTTATGTTTAGAATTTTTATTTCATGTTGTTAACAAAAACAAAAAAATAATAAGTAAATAAAGCACACATAAAAAAAATTTTTTATTACTAGTTTAATGGTATTAACAAATACTTTTTTTTCCATATTATATAGATTTAATAAAAGGAAATGAATATACTTGTGGATTAGTAGTTTTCAAACGTATCATTCCATACCGAATATATATGAGGGGAATAATGCATTTTTTATTGATAATAAACCAATCATAATTAACACAGGTTCATATGAAATTGAAGATATTGAAAAATTGCTCAGAAAAGAGTTGAATATTGTTAAAACAGATGCGGATAACTTAATAATGAAAGCAAACAATAATACATTAAAATGTGAAATTTTTGCTCATAAAGAGATTAACTTTGAAAGAAATGATACTATTTATTAGGTTTTAGTAGAAAGAGATTATCAGCTAAAAAATGGCATGCTTCAGATCTTTTTGTTGATATTAACAATATAAACATAGTAAGAATAGAATGTAATATTATTACAGGAGCGGATATTATTATATGAACGGACAAGAAGTACGCATTTTGCATGAATTTTCCATTGGTATTAGTCCCGGTTATAAAATTATTGAAGTTCCTAAAAACGTTATTTATTTACCGGTAACTGTCAATCAGATAAGTTCTCTTACTATTAAATTACTTGATCAGAACGGAGATTTAATTAATTTTCAAGGAGAAACAATAACAGTTAGATTATATTTAAAAGCATCAAAATGATAGTATTTAATCAGAATCAACAACCACATATATATACTATGCGTGAAATACCTCAATCTAGTATATCAAAACCATTTCGAGAAGAAGAAAGTCGATGCTTGGAGAAAAAGAACAGTTAGCGCTCATTGGTATTCATATTTACTATGAATAAACTATTATGGATTGGGTCACTCTATAAAAATACAAATACAAAATCAGAATTTAAATATATTACCTTTAACAAGTTTAATTTATATAGAAGGATTTCTAACAAAACATGATGGAACAGCTGTTGTGAACACTAAATTAGTTAATAATGCTATACGATTTCTATTTGAATCTATTTGCTATCAGCGTAACGGTTAAGAAATTGACAAAGTTGGGATCACTTCAACATTCAAATTACATTTCACTCAATCAAAATGAATGTACTACTCTGTACAATGCAAGTTGATCACCCAACGAATCAATTAAAATAAATGAACTTTATTTTAATTTTTGCATTCCTTTAAATAGATTACTAGGTTTTGTAGAAGATTATAAAAACATTATTCCAAATGCGAAACATGAATTGATATTAACACGTTCTGAAACCGATAATAAAATCATATGGTCTGATGTTAGTGAGAAACCGAAAATTTCTATTACAAAAATATGTTGGAAAGTTCAACATATTAATTTGCCAGATAATCAAAAATTAAAGTTATATAAAAGTATTGAAAGTGGTTCTTACATAAAAATTGCTTTTAGAAATTGGGAATTAAAATTATGTCCTACATTAATAGCAGGAGTTACTCATTACATTTGGAATCTTCAAACAGTTTCACAACTTGAAAAACCACGTTTTATTATTTTAGCTCTACAAACTAATCAAAATAATGTTCAAAATTTCATCACTGTGATGTCTCTGATATAAAAGTACATTTAAATTCTTAAGCATACCCATATGAGGATATGCATTTAGATTTTAATAAAAATCGTTATGCTTTAGCATATGAAACATATTCAAATTTTAGAAGTTTTTATTGTAATCACTCAATACCAGATTCTTTACTTTCATGCGACAAATTTAAAAATGATTAACCGATCTTTGTAATTGAACTCGCTATCATACTGAATATTAAAATTGAGATAAAAACTTTGAAACCAATTCCAGACAATACTACAGCTTATTGTTTTATTTTGCACGATCGTTTAATAGAATTTCAACCGTTAACAGGGGAAGTTAATAAAAACATTTAAATGACCAATTCTAATTATTTATAAATTTAATATGAAATACATTGTAATTGATATTCAAAGTTTTCGGGATAATCAAAATAAATTTATTATATTCAGCATGAAATGTGAAATTCAGCATTTTATTATAAAAGCTCCTTATGGATATCATATTATAAATAATAATACAAAAATAATAAATAAATGGTTAACAAAAAATCATCATGGCTTTGCTTGGAACGGTGGATCATCGCATTTTTGAAACGTAATCAATTTTTTGAAATCATATATATATTGTCAAAATATTGTTTACCTTAAAGGGTATGAAAAACAAAAAATTATTCAAAGTTTTTTTAAGCGAAATAATGTTATAAATTTAGATCAACAATTATCAACAAGTTTAAAAACATTAAAAAAGCTCTATGAAAATCAATATAAAAAATGTCTATTCAATCATTTTGGAATCTGTGCTCTTCAAAATGTTTACATTTTAAAATCATTAGTAAAAAACTGATTTAAATATTTTAAAAATATTTAAACCAGTTTGAAGTAAAAAATTGATCAGTCTAAATATTTGTTTCTTTTCGAAATCATTGGGTCATCAAGTTCATCACACTCTACTAAAAAGTTTGCTTTTTACAATCGTTATGGATAATAAAGAACAAGAAAAAACAAAAATGACTCAACATCAACAATATACGAGTACAAGTAAATCTAAAACATCAGCATCTTGCACAATATCATGTATACATTCATCATTAGCAACTAGCGTAAAATATCAAAAACAACACAAAACTAATAACAATAGAAATTGTTGTAGATTATCATAAAATAATGAATTTGACTTTTTGTTTTGTTAACCAATAAAAAAATATAAAAAATTAAAATTTGTTATTTTTCGTTTATTTGATGCAAATATCTATACAATTTATCAACAAGATAAATACCTCCACTATTTGTTGACCATGCTTTAAAGCATAGTATTTCGGTAAATATGTAAATATGTTTAATATGTCATCTTCTTCTGCACTCATTTTAATCTTTTTTGCTCTTGGTTGAGCAAAATGAGATCTTAAGAAATTTTAGATGCTATTTATTTGAAAATTTTTGAATCAATTTTTTTGTTCTTCAATTTTTATTAAATCATTATAATTATGTAATAGAATTTTTATAGGACTCGATGTGATAACACATATTTTTTAAAAGAAATCAAGAAGAAAGCTAAAATTTCTAAGTCATTTTAAATAAAAATGTTTGCGGTTTTATGCTCTGTATCATGCATTTTGATGATACTAATTTGAAGAGCTTAAAAGTACTTTAAAAATTTATTATATTAATTAAATGGTCTGTTTTCTAAATTATCTTGAACCAATCTTTAACACAGCTTTTAAGTTTTTTTGGAGGGATGTATGTGGTTTTATGGTGCCTATATTTTTCAAAAATGTTAAGAATTAAATATTGTTATTTATAATAGATAATTATATTATGGTACATAAAGAATGTATTTTCTCTAAAATAATTTAAGTTTTTATTTAAAATATTTTCAAAATGAGTAATAGTATTAAAGCTGAAAATCCTAAATCCCTCAAACAATAGCATGAGCAAATTGGTTCAATTCAAAAATATTTAATTTTGGAGAATATGCAATGTTCAATGCAGATTGGCATACTATAAAATATCATTGCATTGGATGGCCCAATGTAAATAAAAAAGGAGGATTAACAATAAGTGGAATTCTCCTGTATAAGAATTGTGGACCTTGGCTCAGCAAACCTGGGAAACCTTCATATTAGTATTCTCCAAAAATAAAACCTATTTAAATTGTTAATAGGTTATAATAGGTAAAAAAATATATAAAACTTAATAAAACAAAATAATGGAATTTATCTTAAAATTAGTTAATCTTTTTATTTTATTGCAAAATGACGCCTAGCCAATGTGCGTACATTATCATCTAAAACATATCTTTTATCATCGTGTTAACATAATGAAATATTATTTAAATTTTGTGTATACAATTTATGAATCTTACTTCTAAAAATATACATATTACTTTTAAAAAGTTTTCTTTTATATAAACATTCTCTGTAATCATCTGAAGTGAATAATTTTAAATTCTAAAAATATACTTATTACTTTTAAAAAGTCTTCTTTTATATAAACATTCTCTGTAATCATCTGAAGTGAATAATTTTACAATATTTTTTTTGATACCTTTTGCTTTAACTATAACATTTTTATTTCCATATCAATCGAATACATTTTCGCTTTTAATCCGAGCGGTCTAACCTTATTCGAACGGTCATCTTATTAGGAAAAATACTAATATTGAGTCGAAGTAATAAAAATAAAGGATATATATGCGAATATATATTCTTTTAAACACAAAATTGCGGTTTTTTAACTAATAAAAAATATTTTCTTTTTTTAATACAAATACTTATCAATAAAAAAGGTCTAAAAGTGATTGGCTTCTTTTTAATAAAGGGCTGCAATCATGCCGGCCAAAAACATTGATAAACATAAAAATAGACTAAAAAGCTCTATTAATAAAAAATTATGTGATTTAATTGATAAAGGTGAATTAATGGATTTAAAAACCACTCGCGAAATTAGTCATTTAAAAAATTTGGTGGAAAAAAATATCAAAATTAAATGAAAAAATTTTAAAAGAAAATGAAGAACTTAAAAGTGAATTAAAAAAATAACTGCCGTCAACCAGTGACAAAATATTATTAAATAATAATTATTATTCAAGTATAGAGGATATAGGAAACCTAGTACTGGAAACAAAATACAGAAAACCAACAAAATACAGAAAACGAACAAAATCAATAAAATGCCACTTATCAATTTTTTCGATACCAAGGTAAATAACCTGAAAAGTCTAATAAAAACAAAATTAGGAGTTGACAATTTCCTAATTAAAGAATTGAATGATAACCATTCAATTTTATACACAAATGATATAAGTGATTACAAAAAATCACGGAATTTTTTAAGTGAAGCTAACATCAAGCACTTTTCATACACCCCAAAGGAAGAAAAAAAAGTATCAATGGCTCTAAAGGGTTTAAACAATGCCTACTCACCAGACGATGTGCTCCAATTATTAAAAGCGCATGAATCAACTTCAACTAAATTCGAAAAGGTTATCAGATTAACAACTAAGCGTTCAATTGAAATGAATATTGTTTTGCCATATTACATCGTTCAAGCTGCAGCCGGTAGCTCCATAAATGAAATAAGAAATATAACTGCACTTGATTATCAAATAATATACTGGGGAAAAATCCATAAACCAAACATCCTACAATGTACCAGATGCCAGCGATTTGGTCACTCATCAGCAAATTGTAAAATGGAGTTTCGTTGTGTTAAATGCGGCAAAAACCACCAACCTGAAAATTGATCTATAAAACCTGAAGACCCCAGGAAAAAATTATTCTGCACTTTATTTAAGAAGCACGGACACCCAGCTTCTTTTAGCAAATGTCCAGAACATCAAAAAAAAATCACAAAAATGGAACAATTGAAAGAAGCACTCAAACAAAAAATTATAAGTAAGCACATTATTAATAATAGTATAGTAAAAAAAACATTTCTTTTTCTGAAATTGTGAAAAATAATTCAAAAGCAAATAACAAAACATTTAATAACACTAATTTAATAAATAATGCAAATCCGTCAGATTTAAATATCAATATTTTATTAGAAATTAAAAATTCAATTACAAATTTAAAAAAAAATTACATAAAGAAATTACAGAAAATAGAAATAAAATTAATTTTATTTATGAATCACTTAATTCACTTAACAATAACAATTGATGACTGACCACATTAATTTTAAAATTATTTCTGTCAATGTCAATTCATTAATATTATACAGTAAAAAATTCTCTTTTATGCACTCTTTAGAAAACAACAAACCTGACATTATATGCATGAGCTAGACAAAACTAAAAGCAACTAACCACATAGTAGTTGATAATTACAATAATTACAATATAATTAGAAAAGATAGAAATTGTGATTTAGAAGGCGGGGGTGTTGCCATAGGCATTTAAAATTGTTTCCAATTTGAAATTGTAAATAATAGCATTTTCGATAATTTTTTATGCATCCAAACATGTATTATATCGATACAATTAAAGAAAAGAAAAAAGTTATTCATAATTTCTGTTTATGCATCAAATAGAAATTCACATAATTTTTTAACAGAAATAGAAAAAATATTCGAAATTTTAAATTTATCGAATCTTAATAATTATTACATATTTACTGGTGACTTCAATGCCAAACATGTAACATGGCTTAACACTGTTAACAATACCAGAGGAGTTCAACTAAACAAATGGTTGCAAGACTACAAAATTATATACAAATGTAATTTACTCTTAACTGACGCACCAACACTTCCGCGTGCAAATTCTTTCATTGATTTAGTTTTCTCCGATGCCAGAATAAATATTTGTTTCTCCGTAAATGACAATAAACTCTCCACTCTCTCATATGATAGCAACCATAATGCTATATGTATACCAATATCAATAACAAATGAAGAGCTCTTATCACAGGAGCTGCCATACAATAAATTTTTATTCACAAAAGTAAATTGGGCTAAATTTCAGACTAAATTAAATCAAAATTATGCTTTCCATTATTTAAACAATAATAATAAAATTGTGGACAATTGCAATATTTCCAACCAAAATATAGATTTCCATCTCTTACAACTAAATCAAATCATTATTAAAACTATGGAAAGCGTCATCCCCAAACATAAAAATCATAGTAATTTAACGAAATTCTATTCTGTAAAATTAAAAATACTTCTAAGTAAAAAACATAACACTATAACTAAATTAACTTCCGATATTTGCTGGTTCATAAATAAAAACTACAGAGTTGGTGCCTGTCTCATTGATTTGGAGAAGGCATTCAATTCGGTTTGGTTGGACGGTTTAACATACAAATTATTAAAATATAAATTTCCATTACGCTTAATAGTACTTCTTAAAAATATGTTATACAATAACAAATTTCTAGTACATAGCCAAAATAATATGTCTAACAAAACATTTGTAATTGAAAATGGTCTCCAACAAGGTATTGTTAACGCACCAATTCTTTTCTCGATCTACATAGCAGATCTTTTGCTCTGGTTAGACCGAGTTAAAGGTAATAATTATGCCCCAGCTTTCGCAGACGACATAATAATATACTCTGCGAATGACATTGTAAATAGCATTCAGTATACTGTTCAAAAAATGTTTAGCATTGTACAAGATTATTGCAAAATATGGAAATTAAAAGTGAACTTTAGTAAATGTGAAACCGTGTTATTCCGTAACACGGTAGACAAAACAAGTTCAGACATTAGAAAAAATTGGAAAAATTTTACCATTAAATCGCCCATTTCACCTCTCGCAAATAAAAAAGTCGTTAAATATCTTGGGGTTCACCTTCATAGAAATCTGAACTTCATAGATCACATAAAATATACAAAAGAAAAAGGTAATAAATCCTTTATGGCAGCAAAAAACCTCTTTTACAACAAAAATATCAGTAACAGAGTCAAAATTATTTGCTACCAAACATTAATAAGGTCTACGCTTGTATATGGTGTATCCATATGGTACAACATCAGTGCAAGCCTAATGGAAAAAATCCGCAAGTTTGAAAGAAAGTGCATAAGAGTTTGCATCAATAAACATAGAAAACCTGGATCTGAGTACAAACATTTTTACTCCAATAAATATTTGTACAAGGAATAAAAAATCATAAGAATCGATAATTTTATTATAAAATTAATTCGCAACCACTATGATAGAGCATTAAATACTCCAGGAAATGGTTTAATATCACATATATTTTACCACAATGAGGAGTACATCAAGAAGGCTCACGGGCTTCATAGCACCTGAGCATTTCATCTTCTTAGACAAGCATGGCTATATACAAAACCAAAATCATGTCCCTATACTATTTCATTATAGTAGACGGGCTACATGTAAAAAAATTGAATATGGTCCAGGTAACATCAACCCAGATAATATGAAATATGACATGCCGATACCAGATATAGATAAATCAATAAAAAATAATTATTGGTGGTTAAGCACGTTATAAACAAAAAAATAATTTATTAGTATAAAAGATTAGTACATTAATTATTAGATTAGTGTTATTTTAGTATTAAAATAATAATTTTTAGTTATAAGTTTCTTAATTAGTTGTAAGAATAGGATAAGTTAGCTTAAGGTTTTATTTAAAAAAAAAATGTAAAAAAAATTGAACTTTTTTAAATTTTTTTTGAATTAACTTTTTTAAATTTTTTGCAATTAATTAAAACTAAGAAATTAATACATACTCAAAGGTATGATTAAGATAGTCAGTAAACATTCATAATAATTATTAAGACAAATAATTTAACATAAAAAAAAAACATTTTATTTTTACATGTTAATTTTTAAAGCACGAAAAACCTTTTTTGTTAACTATTTTTGTAGGTTAAATTATTATAAGTATGTAAGCAAACAATAAAATAAAAGAGTTCAATAAAAAAAATCGCTTTTAATCCAATACATTCTTTAATTACACTACCATTGCATTCATCCTTCATCATACGTAGAACCTTTTTATTTTTTTATCCTTATTTGAAGAATTTTATAAGAATTATCAATTGAATATCTGATGTATCATAAAACTTTTCTATGTGAGGTTTAATATCTTCGTAAAAATCTTCTGTTGTAATGGTATATATAAATGAGTCAGTATCCATATAATTCAATTTAACATTTTTATTAAATTTTGGTTTAATATAATCATAGTGGAAATCATACATTTTGTGTTTTGAAATTTCTAATACAGAAAAACCTACATATAGGCTTATTATATACTTATTGTAGGCTTATTATATACATATAGGCTTATTATATACTTAAGTGTATATAGGCTTATTATACACTTAGTATACACTAGTTCTATTCAACTGAATTGCAACCATATCACTTGTAAATTTAGCTAAACTGTGAAAATTTGGTTTAGATATCAAAGCTCTTGCCTCAAAACTTTTTCCCTGACTTTCCCAATTTGTTACAATTTTAATATATTTTCGCTTATCTATATTTTCAATAGTTTTTCCATAAATCGCATTATTTAACAATTTGAATGCATTTTTTTCAAAATTATTTTTTGCTAGTGTTCGATGATAATTTAAATCTATATAACTTTTCAACCAACAATCTTGGTTAAAGCTCAAAGCTCGGTGAATCTTTTTTAATATTAAGCCATATTTTATACATTGTTGAAGGTTTGTATCATGGATAATATATTTCTTTTTTTCTTCTAAACTGCTAATTAGCTTTATACTTTTCATTTTTGAACGTTTTTTTATTTTCTGGACAAAATGGAGGATCGTTGTGATCATCATGTTTATCAACAGGATATTTTAAATCTACTTTTAAAATGTATCCTATATTTTAATCAGAAGGTATATTCAAAAAATGAATATTTTTTATTTTATCACACCAGTGGACATTAGATATAGGTAAAAATTTAGACATAGCAAACCCATACAGATTATTAACATCTAAATATGTTATAAAATTTGAAAGTTTTGTTCTATCAAATACTTTGTTTGTTCTATACAATACTTAAGTAAGTATTTATTATTAGAATGACGTAATGAACACTGTGAAATTCCACCACTAATACCTGTCTTGAAAAAATTATACATATTAATATAAGTTAGTAACTGACGTCTACTTTTTTATATTTGAGCATAGCATCCCAACTAAAACCTGTTAACGTATATTATTGACATACATCTAATTCAATATATCTGCTTACATACTTTTCGAAAATTATCGAATATATCTGCTAAAAGAATAACATCTGTTTTTAAATATATTTCCAAATAGTCTTTAAAATATTTGCATTCAAATGTTCCCCAAACAGTCTTTGCGTGTTCATAGTCTTTTTCTGAAATTGTTGTTTTCGAAAATTTATTATTAAAACTTCTTTGACAAGATTGATACAATTACTCTGTTTGATACAATTTTTCAAAAGAATTTAAATATTCACAAGGAAATACCCCAATTCGGTTCACTAAATTGAATTTGTTTTCGTTTGGATACATTTTCTTTAATATTACTAAATTATCAGATGGTAATTGAGAAACTAATGCATCTAAGCTTGATGACATAAACCGAAATGAATCTAAGAACCTCAACTCTATAGATTCCCCTTCATCAATCTCAATCCATTTTGATAAAGAAATATACTTTTCCTTATTCATAGGAATAACATTAATTTTAGCCGGAAATTTTATTAAGTTTTTAATAAATAAATGATGACTGTCCAGACTGTCAAATAAGTGATGAAACCAGAAAAGTTATGAAAAAATATGGAAATGAAATTTGATAACTAATATTGCAAATTACAAAATGAATGTGCTGGTCCTCGATATATTCCGGTTAAATGACAATGATCTGAACCCTATTTTCATCTAACATTTCATTACAAATATGACAATTTCTACTTTCTAAATAAATTATTCTTTCTTCGTCTGTAAGAGTTTTCATTGTAATAATATTTTTATAATACTTACTATAAATTTGTTTCACATCTTATATTAATTTCTCCAAAAAAATATCTATGCAATCAGTTCAGGTATACATCCTAAATATATTAGAGTTTTGATCGAAAGAAGATTTGATGAAATATGCCATCACACATGGAATATGTTCTTGAACGTTTGTTGTTGTTGATGTAGATGAATCTGGTAAACATGTTGTTATATCTTGAAGAACGCATTCAAAGTCTGCATACACGACAAATGGTACATCCATTTTTTTTTGTAGTTTTCAAATTTTAATGTTGCTTTTTCAGCAGTTGGAAGCTTTGTAACCACATTGTTTTGCTCACTTTTATGTAATTTTAAATTTGCCTCATTATTGAAATGAATTAAGATTGCAAAATATTAATTTTTTTATTATTCTTGGTAATTTGCGAATGTAATAGTCGAGAAATATTTTCTAATTCCAACATAATGTGTTCTCTGATACTCTTGTATTAATAGCAAGTTAATATGATGAAGTTTCTCTTCTTTTGTACAAGGAAATGGACCTACCATTTTGTAGAATGTATTTTGAGATGTTTCTTGTTTTTCAAAACTAAAAACATTGATACTAATTGCGGCATTTAATTGTTCAAATTTTTTTATATCAGCAACTTTCATAGGAAATTTTGAAACATCAAAATTTAGTACAATATTTTGCAGTTGTATTTTATTCGATTGTATATCAGCCATCCCATATGTTTGTGTTCGTTCCAATCTACCAGAACCCTTGTATAGAGCTGATATTATACTCCATTTAAGACAATACTCATGAGCGTTTATTACGGTTGATACAAGCCATTTTAGTCTTCAAAAATTTTGGTAATGGAAGATATTGTGATCCTCGTAAAGGTTTATATTGATTAATGTTGACTTCTAAATGTATTAATCGAAGTAGAGATCAACCACTATTCTTTTCTTGAAATTCTTCACTTTTAACAACAAGACATTGCAATAATCATCTAACTAATAATTATCTAACTTTTCTAGTTTTTCGGTTGGTTGTAATATAATTTCCATTTTCCATTGAAAGACTTTATTGATAAATTAAAATCATCTAAGTCATCCAAATTATTATTATCCGTTTTCGAATACTTTATATATTCAACAAATAATTCAAAGCCAAATTTGAAAGAATTATGTTTTTTCAAAGAATTGTCTAATAATTTAACTATTTTATCCTTGGAACTATGTAAAAATTGTTCTGGTAACAAAACACTTTCATCATTATTTTCCAATATAAATGTTTCTATTCGTTCATTGAAGCAACTTTTAACACTTTTTAGATTTTCTTCAATATAATCACCACTACTTGTTTTGTGTAAAAATGTTCTTATATGATATAACCATTCTTTCAATGGTATATCTTTTTTACAGTTTTCACAGAACTTAACATCTGAGTCACTTAAGATTTTACTACGAGATCGTTTCATTTTCTTTTTTTTTTTAAATTTTTATTAAGAACAACAATTTTAATTTAATAATGAACAACTAATAATAAGTTTTTCAAACAACACCTTTTATTTATACAAATTCTATGCATCCATATCATCATCTCATATCATCCAAATGTATGTGGGATTCCCTGACATCATTTTTTAATTTTATTAATAATATGTATAATAAAATATGTATTACAACATTTTATGATGTAGAAATTTTTTTATACTTTATATTCTTAAAACCGCAACATTTTATCATTTAAAAATTAAAATTTTTTATTTATTTTTTTTACACTCTAATTTTTATTTTTTATACTTTGTAATATAAAAACCGCAAATTTGTTTCATTTAAAAATAAAACTTTCTTATCGCAAACACAATTCATTTTTAAATTCCTGATTTCCTGTAAACTATAGGATAGATACATCCAAATATTTTGATTACACTATGTTTAGCATGGAAATATGAATACTTTTAATGAATAGAAGAAATGTCAATATTTATTCAAAGTTGTAGAGCAATTCTATATATGTGAGATCATCACATATTCACATTAATAACGGTGAACGAAAGCAAAACTTCAAGTATTTTTATTTTATTTTTATTCATATTCCAGCTTCTAGCTCCAGCTTCTGCAGCCAACCCAAGTTCTCCGCTGAGACCATCGTTTTCAATCACTTTCAGAAACGAAAATTCAATTCCATTATACCCCCCCAATTTCTATTACATAATACATTTCAAAATTAATCAACTGTCAAATTTGATGTGACATCATTTGACAGTCCTAGAACGTACATATTATTACATTTTATCAGTATGTATAACAGATGTATTTAAATAAATGTATACTATTTTTTTATAAAATGGAAATTTTTTTTTTAATATTAAATAAATTTTTATTATTCTTTTATTTTAGCTATTTAGATACATATTGTTTTTTTTTTTAGCATTGTGTTAATGTGATCATCAAGATATTGACTTCTGACTTCTTCCCATTTCTTAATAGATTCTGATGAAGTGTTACCTAAATTTCTTATAATCATTTGATTTTTTATTGAAAACTTTTGTAATTTTATATATGTTAATTTTTTTCTGTAGACTATCAATAGTAAAATTAATATGTTTCTGATGCCTGCTGTCTTGGCTCTACGAAATAACTCCCACACGACATAACTTCCACCTTTTTTATGAAATAACTCCCAACTAAATTTCATACAAAAGTGGGAATTATTTCATTATGAAATACGTCCCAAATTGTTGGAATTATATCATTTTTTTTAGTTGGGATTTATTTCGTAATGAAATAAATCCCAAATTCTGTAGGAATTATTTCATTTTCAATTAAATGGTGGGAGTTATTTCATACAAAGGTGAGAGTTATTTCATTTTGTTTGAAAATGAAAAAATATTAATTTTAATAGTTTGTAAACAATTTTTTTTTAACTGGAAAAATATATTACTGTACAAAAACATAATAATTATTGTAAATAATTATATTTAATTATCAGTTCGATATTGAATTTTAGTGAACAAACAAGTGAATTAAAGTGAAAGTATAAAATAAAAAAATAAAAATAAAAATGAATTTTGAAATAATAGCTGGAAAAAGGAGAAATAGTAAAATATTATACGTTATTGATGAAAAACAATTATATTTAAAAAAATCAACATAAGGAAGTATTTCATATTATGTGTGTTATAAAAGTGGTTGTAAATCTCGAGTAGATATATCAAATAATATATGCACTAAATCAGTCAATTTTATTCAACATAATCATCATACTAATCAAGAAAATTTATATAAAGAGCTTACTGCACTTAATAAAATCAAAAGTGATTGTATAAATGCTGGAAGTAGTGTTTTAGGTTGTCCTAATGCATTAAGTGGAATTCGCGAAATATATAGAAATACTTGCCAAAAGTAATATAAATATTCAATGTTGTTATTGCTTGTTATAATGACGTGTATTTAATAATGTGCTCTAGTGTTTTGATGATGTATATTAATATATGTAGTTGTTGGTGTTATTTATTTCCTGTAGTTTATTATTTTTAGTCGTATTTCATGCAATTCATTTTTTTTTTAATAAGTTGCATTTTTTTTTTTAATAAGTTAATATTATTGCAGTTATCAAGATGAAACAAAAAACTTAAATTTTTCAAAAATTCAAAGAGGTCTACAATATATTACAAGTAACATATTTGTAACATCACCCAAAACTCCACTGGAAGTGATAGAAGCTTTCCAAAAAGAATTTATTTGGAAAAATTTTGGTAAATCTCAACATGAAAATGAAAATTATAAGTTTTACAGAGCATGCATTTGGGAAGATAATTATTGTTTTGCCATTTTTTCTTCTGAAAAACTAATTAAACTTATGGATGAAAATATAGTAAATGTTGAAAGTCGTCGATTTTTGGTAGATGGTACATTTTTGCTAATGCCAGCTGGTTGCTTTAATCAGTTGCTCATAATTTATGTGGAATATTTTGAAAAAGTAAAAGTTTTATAATATATTTAGTAAAATTTACATACATAATAATATGTTGTGTTAAATAAATTAAATTGGATACAATAAAGCCCCCCCCCCCTCTCTCTCATTATATTTTTTTTTTTGTAGTATATTGTATATACTTGAAAAAAAATTTAGTAATTTTCTCCCTCTTTTTTCGGAATTTTAATTTGCAAGATACAAAATCCTTTTGAAATATAATAATATAGTATATCTATATCTATATATAAATAACATAAATACTTATTTTTAATTAATTAAATTATTTTTATTTTGTGGTTTTTTTATAATATTGTTTTTTGTAGATATTTCCATTTTTTTTTATATTATTAAATAAAAAATCAGAAAAATGTTATATTCATTTATTTGAATATATAAATGATAATATTGTGCGATTGCAAGCCAAAACTTATATGACAGATTATGAAAATGGTCTTCGTAATGCTATTAGGAAAATTAATCCTAACGGACGTTTATATGGATGTTGGTTTCACTTCTGTCAAGCTATTAGAAGAAACGTTCTGACAAAATTTAAGGATTTGCCTCCATTACTTAGAAGTAACAGAAAAGCATCTGCAGCATACCATAAAATATTGGCGCTACCTTTGTTACCAGCATCTCATATAATATATTCATTCAATTTGATAAAAATAGAAATATAGACTTTTGATAATAATTTAAAATTTAGTAATTTTTTATCATATTTTGAAAAGCAATGGATAAAAAAGGTAAGTACACCACCATATTAAAATTTATATTTTAAACATTTTTTAAAAATTCCTGTTTTTTCATCAATTAACATAGATAACTCCAGAAGGTTTTTCTGTTTTTAACTGTAATACACGCACTACATCAGCTGTGGAAGCATATAATGGTGTGTTAGGTCGCATGATACCAAGAAATGGAAATTTCTTTTGATTTGTCAAAATATTGAATAATGAAGAATTTGCCAAAGCTAGAGATTTTGAATTATTAATAAATAGCGGAGGTGCTATTGGATAAAATAAGCGTAAAAAAAAATATAGAAAAATCAAATTTAATACAACAGGCCAATAATGAATTAATTAATGGGAATATAACTGCTGCAATGTTTTTGAAAAGAATGGTGTTCCATAAGAATGGAATTTGCACAGAAATGGAACCAGATGAGGATATTTTCGATGAAATTCAATACAATAATATAGATGACGATGATGGTGATGATGAAATAATAAATAATAATAATGAAGTATCTAAAGCAAATACTATGGTGTTATGAATGATGAACAAAATTTATGTGTAGTTTGTATAAATATAAAACCTAACATATTGTTACTACCATGTAAACATTTAAAAATTTGTAATCAATGTTTATTACAATTACAAGCAGAAAGTATTCAGCAAAATGTTAATTCAATTAATTGTCCAATTTGCAGACAAATATATGGTTGTAGACACAATTGAAATTTTTATTTAAAATATAAAAAAATATATTTTATTTAAAATATAAAATATAAATATGTTTGCATTTCATTACCCATTCCGATTTTATTTTTTATCCTGATGATGGGAGTTATTTCATAATGAAATAAAACCCATTGACGTTGGGAGTTATTTCAGTTTTAAAATTGGGAATTATTTCATAATGAAATAAGTACCAAATTATGAGGGAATTTTTTCATTTTTTTAAATTGGGAATTATTTCATAATGAAATAACTACCAAGTGGTGTGGGAATTATTTCATTTTTTTTTTTTGGAAATTATTTCATTTTATAGTGGGCGTTATTTTGTTGGATGTTATTTCATTGGAACTTATTTCGTGTGGGAGTTATTTCGTAGAGCCGCTCTCCTTAAATACTTTTAAATTGCTTAAATCAAGAATTTTATTAAGTAAACATTCTCCAAGCTCCAAACATTAACATGATTAAAAAAACATCTTTTAGAACAATGAATTTACTGATTCTTCAATATTTTTAAACTTATAGAATTACGACTATTCAAATCAAAAACATTATTGTTTTTTAATATGCTAATAATCCAAGATTTTTTTTCTTCTCCTTTAATATAAATTTTTGTTTGTTTATGTATAAAATTTTTTAAAAATTGATAACATCACAAAAATGTGTTTTGTCATCAGACGATTGTAAACCATGGTGTTTTTAGTGAGCCATGCATTTGTATATTTTGTTTTTCTATCCAAATAATTATAGCTACAAGGTCATTTTATTATGAAATGATAAATGTCCTCATTTGATGAGAGAATAGCTAGTTCTTTTATAATAAATTTATTGTTATTATCCCAAAAAAATTGTATATCAATGATTACATATTCCATTTTTATTTATTTGTATTTCAGAAGAACTTATAATTCATCAAAATAATTTGATTTGGTAATTTAAATGATTTTGTTAATTTCTCCTGTTAACGGTTTAAATTCCACTAAACGATCATGTAAAATAAGACAATAAGCTGTAGTATATTCTGGAAACTTTTTTGAAGTCTTTAATTCAATTTTGACATCAACTGGACCCATTTTAAGATTATGATTTTGTTAACGAGTATCAATTATGAAGATTGGAGAATCACCTTTAAGCTTATCCCATGAAACTAAAGGTTCTGATATTGATTTATTATAATAGAAGCTTTTAAAATTCGAATATGCTTCATATGCTAATGCATAACGATTTTTATCAAAATCTAAATTCATATATTCATATGGATATGAGTCAGAATTTAAATATACTTTTTTATTTTCAATATCACAATAATTAAATTTTGATGGATCTTCCTCAAGTTTATTTTGTTTATTAGTTTATAAAGCAAAAATAATAAACCGGGTTTTTCAAGTTGTGAGGCTGTTTTAACATTCCAAATATGATGTGTAGTTCCTGTTGGTAATGTAGGATACTCATGTAATTCCTAATTTCTAAAAGGAATTTTCATAACCGAACCATTTTCAATACTTTCGTGTAAATTTAATTAAGATTATCGGCTAAGTTAATATGTTGAACCTTCCAACATATTTTTGTAATTAGAATTTTCGGTTTTTCACAAGCAGCATTAGCATTACATAATAATGAATTATCATTTGATCGAGAGCGAGTTAATATCAGTTCTTGTTTTGCATTGGGAATAATATTTTTATAATCTTCTGCAGATCCTAACAATCTCTTTAAAGGTATACAAAAATTGAAATAATGCCCATTCATTTTAATTGTATAAAGCGGCACTTTCATTTTGATTGAGTGAAATATAGTTTTTTAACGTTGAAGTTATGCCAACATTACGATTATGACCAATTTTTTTAACATTAAGTTCATAACGAATTTCATCAAATAGAAATGGTACAGCATTATTAACTAGTTTAGTATCTGTAACAGTTGATCCATCATGTTTTGATACGTATCCCCCTATATAAATTTGACTTGTTGATGGTAATATATTTAAATTCTGATTTTGTATTTGTATTCGAATAATATCACTTAATCCAAACGAATTTAAGAATGAAGAATATGAATACCATTGAGCGCTAGTTATAGTTTCATTTAAAACAGGATCATTAGAAAGCTCCATTTTAATATGCTTTTAGTAAATACCCAAGAGATTTTAGATATTCTTTGTTTTCAAATGATAATTGTTTTTTATATTTTAAATGTTGGTCGCCACCTCATACTCCTTTGAATAACTTTGATTGATTAAGCTGTTGTTTCTTACTCTGTGAAGGTATATAGAATTGATCAGATTAATTTTGATTAAATATTTGCATTTTGAGGTTTTAAATGCAATCTAATTATTATTGTTTCTCCACGAAAATTAACTAAATTACCTTTCTGGTCAAGCTAAAACTAGTAATAGAACTTATCTGATTAACGGTTACTGGTAAATAAATTACATTATTAGGAGCTTTAATTATTTTATAAAGCCAGGACTAACGTTAATAGAGAATTCATGTAAAATGTGAGCTTCTGCTCCATTAATATAAGTTCCGGAAATAATATTGCACTCCACTCTTATTATGTTTATTTTATTAATATCAACAAAAAGATCTGAAGAATGCCCTTTGTTTGGTAAAAATCTTTTTCTGCTAAAACCTAATAATTTACGAATACTATCTTCTCTTTCAAAATCAATTTCTTTATCAGCAAAAATTTCACATTTTAATGTATTATTATTAGGCCTTATAATTAACTTCTCATTGTCTGTCTTAACAATATTCAATTTTTTTTATGGAACATGTTTCAATATCTTCAATTTCATATGAACCTATGGGAAGAATGATGGATTTATTATCAATAATAAATCTATTATTTTCCTCATCTACATTCGGTATGGAATTATATGTTTGATTTAATTAAATTAATCTACAAAACCACAGGTATATTCTTCCCGCTTTAGATCTCTAAGAAAATAATTAGTTGTTAATATGGAAGAGTTTCCGTTTAAAGTTAATGTTATTGACATATCTTGAAATAATGAGATATTTCATAAATATATTGTGCTTTTATAGATTTTCAAGGTTAATTCATCATCATCATCATCATCATCATCATCATAATAAATGTATACCTATATAATATTTCTGATTCTAATTTTTCTTTAAATTTCTTGTATTATAACTAAATTCTAATTATTATTTATTAGCTAGTTTTATGTTTCTTTTTATTCAAATAGGAAGAAAGAAATAACCTTGAACTTGAACAAAATTATTAATGTAGATTAGTTTTACTAAAGCTAAATAATAAAAAAAAAGTTTATTTTTGTTTTTATTTATGTTTTATTTACTGATAATTTAGCTTTAATAATTTATTTTTTAACAATATGAAATAAAAATTCTATACATAAATTACCACAATTATATGTATTAAAGTTTTGATATTTATTGTAATTATATAGTAAAACTAGTCTACATTAATAATTTTGTTCAAGTTCAAGGTTATTTACCTTTAGCTTATCACCTAAATATTTAATTACTTCTTATAGTGGACGTAAATTCCCAAAACTATCAAAATAGTGTATTATTTCTGCATTTTTAAAATAAGTTACCCAATATGTTCCATTTCTAATAGAATTATCTAAATTTATTATACCACATTCCAATTTCCAAAGTTTGTTGCAGGTAAATTGTCTCTCATAAAAACTCCTCGAAAATGTTTCAAGTATTTTTTTACCAAATTTTTCTAAATAATAATTTGTAAGTTGTTTTTGAATAGGTCATTTAATGGTTTTTTGGGTTCAAATAAAGACCTAACCCTTCTCTATATGGTTTTAAATGTAATCCATTTCCCCATTTTAATGCTATTGCTTCCATTATTTTATTATGACGTCACTTCCTTTTAACCGATTTTGCGCAGTTTTAGCATTATTTACAGTCTTAGTTATTCCTGCAGCGCCACCTGTAAGTGCTCCAAAAGCTGATAAGCCAGCAAATATTATAATTAAAGGTAAAATACCACCAATTTTAGGCACTGGAATAATTCGAGGTATATCAATTGCATTTTTTGGTCCTTTTGAAAGTTTTCGAGCTGCATGCAAAGCAATTTTTATAATATTTCCATCATTCATTAGCTTTTTTAAAGGCTGAACAGCTGTTTTTGCTTCTTTTATAACATTTTTCAATGTTTTTTTTCTGTTTTGTTTTTTTACAGTTTTGTTTTTCAACCCCATACCAAATTTAACTTTAGCTTTCATAGCGTTTGTAACTAAAAGAGAATTCACTTTTTCTCCTAAATCTGAATCTTTAGCTTTGACCCTTTCCAAGCTCTTTCTGCAAGTACGTTATCAGCTATATGACGTTTATTTTAATCAGTATTTTAAGAATATGCTATATCATGGTCACGACAAGCCCCATTTAAACGATTAATTCCTTTATCACCTCGAGCTAACAGTTTTGCCACCTTTGTTCCAGATCCACAATAATTATAACCAGGTAACTGCGCTTCAAATGGCAATTTATTTATTAAAGAATTAACAACTCCTCTTCTTTAATAAATTTTTTATTACTTTTTGAATATTTATTATTGCCAAACATGATTTGTAGTTTAGTTTATGGAAGTTATTCAAATACTAAACACCTTTCACAGAAACTTATTAATATCATTTAAAACAACGATTCTTCTATTAGTTTAAAGATGAAATTTATAAAAGTAGATAATGCGATAAAAGTAAAAAATTTTGATCAAAATTCTAAGAAAACAATCAAAAAACATGGAGAATTCTTTCCAAATAGTGTAAGAGGATTACTAGTTTGACCGTCAAATTGTGGTAAAACAAATGTTATGATGAGTATGCTTCTAGATTTAAAACCAATCAAAGGAATGAGATATAATAAATTTTCAAATAATGTTGATTTAATAAATCCATCAGAATCTCAGCCAAACTCGATAATATTTGATGATGTATCTTGCAATAAGCAAGATAGCTTAAGAGCCTATTTTTTTATGGGGCGTCATGAACGAGTGGATAGCTTCTATTTATGTCAATCGTATACAAAAATTTCAAAGAATTTAGTTAGAAATAATGCAAACTTTTTGCTTATATTCAAGTAACATGATTTAAATTTAAAACATATCTATAACGATCATGTAAATTCGGATATGTTTTACATTGATTTTAAAAAATGGAGTGCATTAAAAAATGGAGTGCATGGAATGATAATTATGGTTTTCTATTAATTGATAAAGATAGCAGTTTAAATAATGGTATAGAAAAAATTTTAATACAGATGCTAAATGTTAGTTATTAAGAGAATAGGTCCGTCAGCAGGTAACAGTTACTAACTGTAGAGGTCCTCTAGTAGTTGGCAGTTAGCAACAGAGCAGTTCAGTTGATAATTTATAGTTAATAATTGAACGGATCAGTCAATATTTAAAAATGTATGAACAACTTATGGAAAGTTTTGCTGCGCTGTCTTTATAAGTAATATGAAGCTCTCTATAAATAATAAAAACTATATAAATTCTCAATATCGTAATAACTACTATTGTACTCTATATTGTACTACATACTGTACTCTATACTCACCATAGCATACAGTGACAATTAGAATAAGTTAAGTTAGGATAGAATAAGTATAATATAAGTCAAAGCAGTAATAAAAAATACGTAAAACATTAAACAGTTCTATGTTTTTATTTAAATCAAGTGGTACATAATTCCACAATTGGAAACCTCGACGTGATCTGAATTGACGTGATGAAACACTTCAAAGGTTAATAGACGAAGTGTTCTGTGGGTTGGACTATGTCATAGCATATGTTGATGACATTTTTATCGCATCAGAAAACGAAGAACAATATATGAAACATCTTGAAGAAGTGATCAGCCGTTTAGCTCAACATGGCCTCAAAATGAATCAAACCAAATGCAAATTCGGCACCACTAAGAGTTTCTAGGTTATCTAGTAACGTAAAAGGGGATAAATCCGATGAGTTCAAAAGTCGAAGCCATCACCTAGTTTCTGAAACCAAAAATCGCCAGTGGACTAAAAAGATTTATCGCCATGATAAACCTTTACCGAAGGTTCATCCCACACGCTGCAGTACTCCAAGACAAGTTACAGAAATTATTGAAAGGGAATGTCAAAAATGACAAATCAGTAGTAGTATGGACAAGTGAATCTTCAGCTGCCTTTGAAGAATTCAAATCATTCATTGCAAATGCCACACTCCATGCGCATTCGATAAAAAAGGCACATTTAACGTTAAACGTCATACTACTCAATGGGAGCAGATTTGCACCAGGTTAGCAACAAAACACTACAACCGCTGGCTTTCTTTTCACGCAAATTTTCAGAGGCACAAAAGAAATATAGTATTTACGACCGGGAGCTGACAGCCATCTACGAGACGATTAAGCACTTCAAGTGCCAGCTAAAAAGCCGACAATGCACAATCGTTACCGACCATAAACCTATTACATTCGCGTTTCGGCAGAAGGCAGAAAAAGTATCACCTCGTCAATGCAGACAGCTCGACTTTATGGGTCAGTTTACAACAGATATTAAGTACATAATGAGAATCGAAAATATAGTACCAGATTTCTTGCCGCACATACAAGAAATATCGTCTCCCACAATAGATTATGACAAGCTGGTAGAAGATTAATAAAAAGATGAAGAATTACAGAACATTTTAAAGCAAAACGACACTTTACTAAACCTAAAATCATTCAGAATTGAAAATTCGTTAAAAGAAATCATTTGTGATGTTTCAACAAAAAATATGCGGCCATTTATTCCAAAAAAGTTCAGATTGTTGCTGCTGTAGAAAATACATGGTTTGTCACACCCCGGAACAGCATCAACCCTAAAATTAGCCCAAGAGAGGTTTGTTTGGCTGGGCCTGAAGACAGATTGTAACAAATTTGTTAAATCTTGTATTCCCTGTCAGAGAGTGAAAGTACAAAAACGGTCGAACACCGTCTGAAACATATTCAGTTGCAACCAGCAGCTTTGAGCACGTCAATATAGACATAGTTGGTCCGTTACCTGTTTCAAATAGGTTTCAGTACATACTGACAGCGATATACAGGTTCTCACGCTGGCCCGAAGTTATCCCAATCCCAGACATCTCAGAGAAGCGATAGCCAGATTCTTCGTCTTTGGTTGGATATCAAGATTCGGCGGTCCATTAAGAGTAACAACAGATAGAGGCCGCCAGTTCGAGTTACATCTATTTGCCCAACTTAAGAACATATTGGGTTCCAAACATCTGAGAACATCATTTCACCCGCAGAGCAATGGCATTATAGAACATCCCACTTTAAAAGCTTCTCAAACCTAAGTTATCTGCAAATTAGTTTGGTGAACAACCATTGATACTTCTAGGAATTAGATCTTGCTTCAAACCAGACCTAGAAACCACTCTGGCGAATTTTTCGTTACTTCTGAAGCAACAACTACCAAACACGAATTCATTAAACAGTTTAGGAAAACTTTCGAAAACTTAAAATCAACGCTTACGTCAAATCATTCTAAACACCACGTATTCGTAAACAAAGACCTCGGCGGTACAACCCATGTCTTTATTAGAAATGCTTTCGTCAGAACATCACTTCATCCAACATACAATGGCTCATACGAAGTCGTCAAGCGTACACAAAAATATTTCTCCGTTAAAATTAAGGATAAAATAGATAATGTATCCATAGACCGTCTGAAACCCGCGTTTCTCACAGAGGAAGATGAAAATGAAAAATTAGGAACACCCTTAGAACATACTAAAATACAGACAAGCGTTATCCCGAAGATGGTTGATAAAGATCCAAACCATAGGATGTACACTACTCGTTATGGAAGAACGGTACTCTTTCCAACCCGTTTGGCATAAGTCACACTTGAGAGTGAGTGATATGGCGCTGTTTTTACAAGCAATATTAAGTACTCAATATAAATAATAAAAACTATATAATAAATAACTATAATAAAACTACAGTGATAATTAGAATAGGTTAAGTTAGGATATAATAAGTATAATATAAGTCATAGCAGTAATAAAAAAGAAGTAAAACATTAAAGAGTTTTGTGTTTTTATTTAAATCTAATGGTACGTAATTCCACAGTTTAATTAAAACTCGTAAAAGTTTAAAAAGAAATTGCAATCTTTAAAAGTTGCAAAGCTATCAGAAGATTATCATCGAGATGAAGCATTTACTCCAATTATAAAACCATTAAGAGAATTAACGAATGTTGTTAAACAACAACAACAATTTTCAGATAACGTTATCAAACCGGAAATTAAATTGTCTGATGATTATGATGATGAGAATAACACTAGATCAATGACATCATTCATGCAGGAAGCTAAAACACCTAGCAACAAAAGTAAATCTTACAGTAAATTTAAAACTTCAACACCAAATACTATAAAATCATCTAGAATTTATAACTTGGTGCTGAACCATCAATTTCCAATTTCCTGTTCTTAACAAGTCAGAACTTGATAGGTCATATGGCCCCTATTTTGATGAGTCATTAAATTTTCGGAAATTTGGGAATGCTAATTTCAAAATAGATGAAATTAGTAAAAGTATATAGATTGATGATGAAATTTTTAAAGGAAATCATAGTTTATATGAATTAATATTTCAAAAAAAGCCTATAAACTATACTGAAAGTGATTTAAGTACATACCATCAAAAACTTAACAATACAAATGTACATAGAAAAAATTATAATCTTTTAGAACAAATAAACGGGAATAAAGGTTTTAAAAATAAGAATATATTAAGAAAATTATATGAACATGATTACAACACTAGACATAAAAAAACTGGTTCAAATAATTATACCCGTACGATAGGATCGGGTATAATAAAATTACTCCTCCGTTTGTAACACCTCGAAATAAGCGAGCTAGATATACCTTCAAAGGTATGGATCGGATCAGAAAAAAATTCTAAGACTTTTGAGCCATGTCCGTCCGTCCGTCCGTCCGTCCGTCAGCACGCTAACTCAAAAACTAAGAAAGCTAGAATCTTGAAATTTACACAAAATATTTTGGGAGTAATTTGTAGGTTCCCTATTTTTTTTGGTTGAGTTTGGACCAAGCCTTAGGGTAGCTCTCGAACACCTAACTTTTAGATCCCCAAATTTTTTTTGCAATAGAGCTATGAAATTTTAACTACTGATAGATCTCGCAAAAATATTAATTTTATTTTTAATAACTTTTTTTTGTAGCCCCATCCGTTACGGAGCTACAGCTCCCCAAAGGTTCAAAAAAGCTTTATATTTAAATTGTTATAGCACAAGTTGTATAAGGTATATCTTCATTTTGAAAACGCCAAACGATTACTACTTTCAATAGCTTTAAAAGTATATATACAATAAATATATAATTTTGGCATACGGTGTCTTAATTTACCGTTATGCGAAACTCAAATTTTGCAAAATTCTTTAACCCTTCCATCTTCTAAACGGTTAAAGTTGAAAACTTGAAGTTTTGACAGAAGTTAGATCTTTGAAAATTAGTATGAGTCATTTCAGAAATTTTTTTTGTATCACCATCCGTTTAGGAGCTGTAAGGGGTCAAAAACTGAAAATTTTCTATTTTTAAACACCTGTAACTTGAACACCTGTTAAAATTTTTTTGAAGTAATACACAAAAATTAAAGCTTCAATATTATACTCTTATTTCTGTTAACAACTTTTTTTAATAATATAGGGTTACTTTATAATTGACGAAAGTGTTACTTGATTTTTTCAAATTTTCTAACAAATTTCTTTAACGAATTTTTTCCATTTTGTTTTACTCGATAATTTGAAATTGTTGAGGATATAATGCGTGGTACAAAAAAATGTAATTAAATAAACAACATAACGGTTGCTTGAAGAATTTTTATTTATATGATATTGATATATATACATACTTATATAATATCATGTTTATTTACATATCGTATATGTCACTAGTGAATGAATGATAAGAGTATAGATGTATATTATATAGCGCCGTATTTACATACATATATGTATTTTATTGTACTTATAAGAAATTATTCTATCAATGGAATATTTAAATATAATATAATATAATATTTAAAATTATATTTACTGTTTTGTACTTAGTAAATTTAATATACATTTACCGCTTAGTATTAAATGGTACTATAGAATATTTGAAAAAGTTTTGGATTGATAATCGTTATGTGGAAGGTTAGAATCTGCTTTTGAAGAATGTACATATAAACATATAGTTTGAATATATGTACAACCCATAGTTCTAGAAATTATAAAATTCACCCAAATTATTTTAAAATACTAAAATATTAAAAAAATAATATTGTAAGCAGAGTGACAGGCTGTGAACATACTAACGGTTCGTACGGGTATCTAAGAGTTGACAAAGTCAACTGTATTCTTCCTCGTTTTGCTAACTTTTTACTTAAATCTTTTTCACCAAGAACTCAATTAAATTTTATAAATCAATCAAATTAATATGTTTATTTGGATGATCCTAATGAGTTAGTTGATATATTAAGGCTTTTAATTACATCAGAACCAGCTGGTAACAATAATCATAACAATGCAATTGTATCTATAATTGAAGAATAGAGAGAAGCAAATATAATTCAATAACATTTTACATTAATAATCAGTAAAAATCAGAATGTCGCTTGATACATTAACTTAGATACATTAACTTACATTAACTCTAGAACTTAAATTAGCAGAAGAAAAATTAAGAATAGTAGAAGAAAAAATGCAAGATAGCTTAGAGCAAATCCAGATTAAATTTTCTGTAATGTTAAATGAAAATTTTTCAAAAATGAAGGATTTTATTGAATTTCAAGTTCAAAAACCAATTTGATTTATTAATGCACGACTTGAAAACGCTGAAGCTAAATTTCAATCAACATTAGATTTATTAGAATTAGAATTATTAGAATTCAAGGAATTAATTGTGGTTAGTTTTAATTCAACTTCCAAAATGGATATATGTATATCAAATAGGATAAATATTTTTTTAAATAAATATGAAGATATTTTATTGGAAGAACATTATGAGCAGTTGAAAGACCATTTAAAATTTTTAAAATTATTTAAAAATTATCTACAAATTGAAACGAAGGACAAATTGCCTCTATACATCAGATAATATTGAAAGTTTTCCAGATTATGCCATTCAGGAGAACCTATGCCATTCAGGAGAACAATGCATAGAAGATAGGTTATAATAAAAGAATAGAAGATAGGTTATAATAAAAGTATACATATGTACTTGTAAACTATTATATAAAATAAAAAATATAAATTTTACAATTTAAACAATTATTGTTTGCTTTATTTATTTTATTTATAAATGAGTGAATGAGGGTGTATTTTAATTAGTTATTTTCAAGATGAGTAAGAACGAAGTTGTTTTCGAAGTTATTTATTCGATTGGCGTGATGCTTCAGATTTATCTGATGAGAGAGATGACAAAGAAGATGATATTTCAGTTGCTTCTGACGATATTTCAGATTCATCTGAAGAGAACCATGAGCAAGAGGATTATGACGATGAAAAAAAAGGAAAAAAAAGAGTCAAATTTATGTTAAAGTCTCAAATACATATATTATTTATTCGATTGGCTTGATGCTTCAGATTTATCTGATGAGAGCGATGAAAAGGAAGATGATATTTCAGTTGCTTCTGACGATATTTCAGATTCATCTGAAGAGAACCATGAGTAAGAATATTATGATGATGAAAAAAAAGTAAAAAAAGAGTCAAATTTATGTTAAAGTCCCAAATACATATATTAAACAAATGGAATACAGCATATAAGTTAGCTGGACAAAAATATTGGGAAGTTATAGCACTGGATCGCTTTAGATTTAATCAAAGAACTAAAAATACTGATATTATTATTTCTAAGATTCTAGATAGTAATCATCGGGAAATTATTTTCAATCAAAGATTTTCTAATTAGTTATATAATAATTATTTTATTAAAAATGACTAAAAGAGAGGTTGTTGAAGAGATTCATAAGCCTGCGCGGTGAAATTTTAAACGACGTAGAGTTATAATGAAAGGATTTGATGATCTATGGCAAGCTGATTTAGTAGAAATAAACTTACCGTCTTATGACACTTTTTAATCTTAAAATTAATATTTTATACAATTTTGAATAATAAGTATATAAGCTTATTAGAAAAAAAATCTTCTCTGGATAAGATCATAAGAAGCATGAAAACTACTTTTTCGAAATAAATCTAATATAAAACTAATAAAACATTGTTTATGAATTAATACTAAGAATTAACTAAATCTTCTGTGGGTAGGAGTGCTAAGACGTAGACAGAAATCTATTAAATAAGGTATACGACACTTAGTAGGTTCATGAGTCTATTATATTAAGGTTCGATCCCAATTCTATCCTATTCCCATCATCCCAGAGATGATTTTTTTTTTTTTTTAATAATTAATTAAGATTAAAAATTGTCATAACACGTTACGATTTTATACATGATGGCTTTTTCATTGTTTTTTTTTTTTATTATTTTTTTCAATGTTTAAGATTTCATAACACATCCAGAATGAACGCAAAAATTTTAAATTAATAACCCAATATATTTTACAGCTATATTACCACAGTTATCAGAAACCCCCACCAGCCACCACCCCAAAGCATTCACAAATATGTTTCAAATCACTGAAACTTATTTATTACTTAATATCCAATGTTACAACCACCGACCACAATCCACTCTACACTTTCAGCCTAAACGTATATATTCTCCAGAATTACATTCATTTTTGCTTTCAACCAAAAATATGCTATTTGCTTCAGAATTACCATTCACTTTCCACTTTCAGCCTAAAAGTATGCTATCTTCACAATTTCCTCTTCGCTTCATGTATTAGAATCCCAAGGGGCTTCGGTAGCCCAGTTGGTAGGCGTGTGGCGTATTAACCGAAGGAGTGTGGATTCGATCCCTGCACAGGTCGTAAGTGTATTTTTCTTTACATACCGTCCTTACGACCAAATAAAATGTAAATATATAGTATATAATATAAACAAAATCAGTTCGATTTGAACCTTGGAATGAAGCGGTCGATGAATACAAACTTACAAAAAATAAAAAATTTAAATAAAAATATATATTCGGAGCAATATAATGAATGTTATTATTTAATAATCTTAGTTGAAAGTTATTATTTAATATTATTTTTATTTTTAAAATTTTTGAACAAAATTCTCTAAGTTAAGAATAAGAATTTGTTTAACTAACTTCAACTGCATATAATGCAAGTAATCAAAACTTACTAAGAGACCAAATTAACTTAAAACTTTGTGAAATAATGAATAAACAAAGGTCGAGTGCTTCCACAAGCAAATCAAAAGTTCAAAAAACAACAAAAAAACAACGAGAAGTTCAGAATATAAAAAGTGAAAACCAAAAACTAAAAAATGAAATTGAAAGACTTAAAGGTCTAATAGAAAATCTAAGTTGGAAAAAAAATAATAATCATAGTGAGGTGAATAATATCTTTTTTGATCCTCTAGTAGATCTGGAAGAACAAGACAATGGAAATAGAATGCATGATCCAGAAATGAACCAAACTCCAACAGTAGAAATAGAAGAAGACTTCATTGAAATATTAAGTCAAAAAAATCAAGCTAAAAATAGGAAAGTAGTATCAACTGGAAAAAATAACAAAACCCAAAGCGAAGAAAAAAATTACCAAAAATCTGCTCCAGTTGGAAGCACGACTAACTTAAACAACCAAGACAATCAAAATCTACACACAGTAAAAGATCAGAAAAAAGCTCAAACTAAAGAAAAACTACCACTAATTAATGTTTATAATACAGACACAGTACATATTTAAAAAAAGCTATAAAAAACAAATTAAACATTGAGAATTTTTTTTTAAAGGAAATCAATGAAACATACTTAATGCTGTACACATATAATTTACATGATTTTAAGTTAATATGTGACTTATTAAAAAAAACTAATTCTAATTTTTATACGTATTTATTATTATAATTTTAATTAAAATACGTATTTTTATACGTATTTTATACGTATTACTATTTTTATTGTTCTTAAAGGTTTAAACAATACATACACATGTGATGAAGTGCTAAACCTTTTAAAATTTAAAGAAACACCTAGTATTAAATTCGAAAAAGTCACAAGATTAAGTAGAAGATTATCTTTAAACCTGAACAAAATACTTCCACTTTATATAGTACAAACAAGCTCAAACAGTGTTCAAAATGATGTCTTAAATTTAAAAACACTAGATCACCAAATTATTAAATCCGAAAAATTAAAAAACAGAATTTAATACAATGTACCAGATGCCAACGATTTTCACACACTGCTATTAATTGTAATATGGAATACAGGTGTGTCAAATGTGGAAAAAACCATGATATTGGAAAGTGCGAAATTAAAGAAACTGATAATAAAGATAAACTCTTTTGTATTCTGTGTGAAGAATTTGGTCATCCTGCTTCCTACAAAGGCTGCCCAAAGTACAACATCAAAATAAAAAAACGTGAAGAAATAAAATCACTGATGAGGCAAAAAATTTCAAATAGAAGTCAACTTGTTAACAATTATATAAAACCACAAATATCTTTCGCAAGTATATTAAAAAATAATAATAATAATAATAATAATGCTAACACATCTAATTATAATAATAATCTTAATAATTCTAACACTTCTTCTAATAATTTAAATAATATCAATACTAACACAATTAATAACAATAATTTAGATTTAAGTAATATTTAATTAGAAATTAAAAATATTATAAACTCATTGCAAAATAATTTAAATTAATTACAAAATGATTTTAATATATTTAAAAAAAACAAAATGATGACACCAATAAAATTAATTATTTATACGAAATGTTTAATGTTATACCTAAAACCAGCAAATATGATAAACACAATTAATCTTATCTATCAGAAATGTCAATTCTCTTGTTTCTTTTGAAAAATGGTATTCTCTTTTGCACTTTTTTGAGAATAATAAACCCGATGTCTTACGCATGAGTGAAACAAAATTAAAAATAAACATTATATAAAATTTGACAATTATGATTTTATAAGAAAAGACAGAATATACGACAATGAAGGTGGCGGAGTTGCCATATGCATAAAAAATAGCATTAAATATAAAGTTATAAATAATGACATATTTAATAAAATTAAATGCTTAGAAGTTTGTGTTATTTTAACAAAAATCAATAATAACAAAAATCTTTACATAATTTCAGTATATGCGCCAACTCAAAATAATAAATTCTTCATTAGCGAAATTCAAAAATTATTTGAAACCCTAAATTAAGATAATTCACACAATTTTTACATAATAACTGGAGACCTTAACGCTAAACATACCTCTTGGCTAAATAGCGTAAACAATCAAAGAGGCATACAATTTAATAAATGGATAGGAATGAACAAAATTAATTATAGAATTAAATTATATTTAACAGACTCTCCAACATACCCAAGAACAAATTCTTTTCTAGACTTAGTTTCAACTGATGTAAGAATTAAAGCAAAATGCTCAGAAAATCTAAACAAGCTGACGACTGTAGCATACGATAGCGACCGTAGAGCAATATGTTTCTCATTCTCACTTAATATAGAAAATCAACCAAACCAAGTAATTGAAAGTGAAAAAAAATACATATTTAAAAAAACTAACTGGAATAAATTTCGAAAAGGGTTAGATATAAATTACCAAAATGAGTACAGAAATTCTACAAATATTATTGAAGATAATACCAATATAGCATTAAAAAATATTGATAATAGTGAACACCATTAATGAAACAGTTCCAACAGTTAAAAATAAAAATGTTCTTCAAAGATTCTATTCACCAAAACTAAAAAAATTTTTAAAAGAAAAAAGTAAATTAATGAACAACATTCACAAAATTTATAAACAGAATCTGAACTTTTCTTCGCACGAAATAACTTTATTAAAAAGCCTCTTGAAAAATATAAGCAAACTAATAAAAGAACAGTATCAACTGGAAAAGTATCAACTGGAAGATATCAACTGGAAAAGTAAGATATCAACTGGAACAGTATCAACTGGAAAAGTATCAACTGGAAGTATCAACTGGAAGATATCAACTTTCCAGTATCAACTGGAAAAAATAACAAAACCCAAAGCGAAGAAAAAAATTACCAAAAATCTGCTCCAGCTGGAAGCACGACTAACTTAAACAACCAAGACAATCAAAATCTACACACAGTAAAAGATCAGAAAAAAGCTCAAACTAAAGAAAAACTACCACTAATTAATGTTTATAATACAGACACAGTACATATTTAAAAAAAGCTATAAAAAACAAATTAAACATTGAGAATTTTTTTTTAAAGGAAATCAATGAAACATACTTAATGCTGTACACATATAATTTACATGATTTTAAGTTAATATGTGACTTATTAAAAAAACTAATTCTAATTTTTATACGTATTTATTATTATAATTTTAATTAAAATACGTATTTTTATACGTATTTTATACGTATTACTATTTTTATTGTTCTTAAAGGTTTAAACAATACATACACATGTGATGAAGTGCTAAACCTTTTAAAATTTAAAGAAACACCTAGTATTAAATTCGAAAAAGTCACAAGATTAAGTAGAAGATTATCTTTAAACCTGAACAAAATACTTCCCCTTTATATAGTACAAACAAGCTCAAACAGTGTTCAAAATGATGTCTTAAATTTAAAAACACTAGATCACCAAATTATTAAATCCGAAAAATTAAAAAACAGAATTTAATACAATGTACCAGATGCCAACGATTTTCACACACTGCTATTAATTGTAATATGGAATACAGGTGTGTCAAATGTGGAAAAAACCATGATATTGGAAAGTGCGAAATTAAAGAAACTGATAATAAAGATAAACTCTTTTGTATTCTGTGTGAAGAATTTGGTCATCCTGCTTCCTACAAAGGCTGCCCAAAGTACAACATCAAAATAAAAAAACGTGAAGAAATAAAATCACTGATGAGGCAAAAAATTTCAAATAGAAGTCAACTTGTTAACAATTATATAAAACCACAAATATCTTTCGCAAGTATATTAAAAAATAATAATAATAATAATAATAATGCTAACACATCTAATTATAATAATAATCTTAATAATTCTAATACTTCTTCTAATAATTTAAATAATATCAATACTAACACAATTAATAACAATAATTTAGATTTAAGTAATATTTAATTAGAAATTAAAAATATTATAAACTCATTACAAAATAATTTAAATTAATTACAAAATGATTTTAATATATTTAAAAAAAACAAAATGATGACACCAATAAAATTAATTATTTATACGAAATGTTTAATGTTATACCTAAAACCAGCAAATATGATAAACACAATTAATCTTATCTATCAGAAATGTCAATTCTCTTGTTTCTTTTGAAAAATGGTATTCTCTTTTGCACTTTCTTGAGAATAATAAACCCGATGTCTTACGCATGAGTGAAACAAAATTAAAAATAAACATTATATAAAATTTGACAATTATGATTTTATAAGAAAAGACAGAATATACGACAATGAAGGTGGCGGAGTTGCCATATGCATAAAAAATAGCATTAAATATAAAGTTATAAATAATGACATATTTAATAAAATTAAATGCTTAGAAGTTTGTGTTATTTTAACAAAAATCAATAATAACAAAAATCTTTACATAATTTCAGTATATGCGCCAACTCAAAATAATAAATTCTTCATTAGCGAAATTCAAAAATTATTTGAAACCCTAAATTAAGATAATTCACACAATTTTTACATAATAACTGGAGATCTTAACGCTAAACATACCTCTTGGCTAAATAGCGTAAACAATCAAAGAGGCATACAATTTAATAAATGGATAGGAATGAACAAAATTAATTATAGAATTAAATTTTATTTAACAGACTCTCCAACATACCCAAGAACAAATTCTTTTCTAGACTTAGTTTCAACTGATGTAAGAATTAAAGCAAAATGCTCAGAAAATCTAAACAAGCTGACGACTGTAGCATACGATAGCGACCGTAGAGCAATATGTTTCTCATTCTCACTTAATATAGAAAATCAACCAAACCAAGTAATTGAAAGTGAAAAAAAATACATATTTAAAAAAACTAACTGGAATAAATTTCGAAAAGGGTTAGACATAAATTACCAAAATGAGTACAGAAATTCTACAAATATTATTGAAGATAATACCAATATAGCATTAAAAAATATTGATAATAGTGTACACCATTAATGAAACAGTTCCAACAGTTAAAAATAAAAATGTTCTTCAAAGATTCTATTCACCAAAACTAAAAAAATTTTTAAAAGAAAAAAGTAAATTAATGAACAACATTCACAAAATTTATAAACAGAATCTGAACTTTTCTTCGCACGAAATAACTTTATTAAAAAGCCTCTTGAAAAATATAAGCAAACTAATAAAAGAACAAATTAATATAGAAATCAGTTCTAACTGACAAAATAGAATAAATAAAATATCACCATCAAATCCGAACATGTTTGATCAAATTAACAAGCTTTTTAAGCGTAAATCTTACCAAAGCATTAAATCATTAAACAGTAATTCGAACGATCACAACAAAAAATTATTAACACAAAATAATATAAATATTTCAAAGCTAAAGACAACAAATTCAGGTAAATTCATCTTAAACAATCCACCTGAAATATTTAAAACACTAGGTACTTACATACAACCAACCCATAATGTAATAATTCCACCTAATAATACTTTTCATGACAGAATAATTGAAAAAATTAAATTATTAAAACATAGGGCGAAACAAAAGGAAATATGTTCATATAGAAAATATTACTCTGTGTAATTTTAGTGATGAAAATAAATCTTCAAATCAATATACTGAAAATTCTTACTTCACTATCTTTGAAGATCTTATTAAAAAATTTAGAAACTTGAAAAACAAAACTAGTTACGGCGAAGATGGCATACCAAATATAGTGCTAAAGAATCTGAGCATCAATTTGATAAAAAAATACGTTATTTTATTTAACAATTGCTTAAATCATTCTTATTTTCCAAAAACCTGAAAAAAAGCGAAAGTATTATTATTTAAAAAACCAGGAAAAGGTCCAGGTGATCCCCATAGCTATAATAGGCCTATAAGTTTATGTCCAAATATAAGCAAAATATACGAAATATTAATTAATGAAAAGATAAACTTGTTTCTAAAAGATAAAGATATCATAACGGAAAATCAATTCGGCTTCCGATATAAACATGGTACAATACATGCCATTACAAAAATAACTTCCGATATTTGCTGGTATCTAAATAAAAATTGGGGAATAGGCCTGTCCCATACATCTTGAGAAAGCCTTTCGAACAGCGTCTGGATTGAAGGACTAATTTATAAGTTTATCAAATATAAGTTCCCAGAACAAATAGTCATTTTAATAATCAACATGATATATGAAAACTCGTTTTATATGGCACATAATGACAAAATTATTGCAACGAAAAATTACGTAATAGAAAATGTATTGCAACAAGGGACAGTAAACTCCCCAATTCTTTACTCTATTTATATAATAGAACTGTTAAATGTAGTTAATTCAATAAAAGGCGATAACTGCTTTCGCATACGACCTTGTAGTTTACTCAGCAAATGATAATATAGAAAGTATATAAAATTCTCAACAAAAAATGTTCAATATAATTGCAGACTACTGTAAAATATGGTTATTAAAAATAAATTACAACAAATGCGGAACGATTCTTTTTCGTAATCTCTAATAAATAAGGAAGAAATTCTGTTTGTTTGTTTGTTTGTTTGTTTGTTTGTTTGTTTGTGCCCTTTTCACGTAAAAACCACCAGTCCGATTGCAACCAAATTTTGCAGGAACGTTCCTACGACCCCGGAAAGTGTTATAGGCTATATCGCGTTTCGGTTCATTAACCCATTGCGGCCCGAGGGCCATTTAAAGCCGTTTCTTTTTTTCGTTGTCCTGCCTAAACGGTTTGATCGATTGAGTTGAAAATTTGGACAAATATTCTTCTTATCATTGGACGGGTACCGAAGAAATTTGGATTCAATATGTTACCCGGATTCGGCCCGGCGGGCTTCCAAAAAATTTTTTGTTTCCGATTTATGTCCAATTTTGTATGGTGGTTTTATGGTCTGAAAAAAACCCTGTGACAAATTTTTATGAAGATCCGGTAACCCGTTTGGGCACGAGAGCCGAACAAAGTTCATTAAATTTTTCTGTTGTCCTGCTAAAACGGTTTGACCAATTGAGTTGAAAATTTACAACAGTGTAGCTCTTTACCACAGGAGCTCACTGAGTTGATTTGGTTTCGATTCATTAACCCGTTTCGGCACCAGGGGTCAGTGAAGTTTTGTAATTTACTTAGTTGTCGCTTTTAAACTGTTTGGACAATTGAGTTAAAAATTTATCAAAGTGTAGCTCTTTACCGCAGGAGCTCACTGAGTTGATTTGGTTACGATCCATTAACCCGTTTCGGCACCAGGACTCAATGAAGTTTTTCAATTTCTTTGTTGTCGCGCTTAAACGGTTTTGCCAATTGATTTGAAAATTTACAAAAGTGTAGCTCTTTACCACAGGAGCTCACTGAGGACATTTGGTTACGATCCATTAACCCGTTTCGGCACCAGGGCTCAATAAAAATTTTTAATTTCTTTGTTGTCGCACTTAAACGGTTTTACCAATTGAGTTGAAAATTTGCAAAAGTGTAGGTCTTTATAACAAAAGCTTTCTGAGTTCATTTGGTTCCGATACATTAACCCATCAGGCTTCAGGCCATGAAATTCTCATTTTTTGTTGTTGTGCTTAAACGATTTGACCAATTGAAAATTTGCACAAGTACTGCACTTTGGCACACAAACTCATTCAATAAATTTTGTTCTGATACATTAACACATTTCGACACGATAGACTGTAAAAAAAAATTTTTGTTTCTAATTTCTGTCTAATTTGGCAGGATGAATTTATGGTTCTAAATTAAGCCTGTGATAAAATGTTTGTTAACGTTTGTTAACCCATTTCCGCACGAGCACTTATTAATAATATTTTGCCTAATTTTGTGTATTGTTATTATTATTAAAAAGATATTTCCAACACTCTTTACTTTTGTCTATATGTTTCTAATATTCCATAAAAACCTTTCAATGCAAATTTCTAATATAGAACAGTAATTAAACTAACCTTATTAAGTATCTTAAGAATACTGTGTTTAAGTCTTAACAACATAACATTTTCGGCCGTTGTTAAAAAACAGAAACAATCTCCTACATTAGACAATCATCATGCCATCATTCAGAAATGCATTGCTTACATGTGGTGATCTACCTATATAAGATGCACGTGTATAACATGTTTCCCATAAAATATCATTGAAATATGTACATATAGTATGTATAATATCCGTATATTTAAAAATACTATAAACTTAATCAATCAAATTAGAAAAGATATTCACATTTCTGTACATCATTTAATCAAAAATGAGCACATACATATTTAAAGAACAGAAAACCTTACATTCTTATCCATATACAATTTTTACACATATTTTTAGCCAATCACTTTGGAAACATAATTAGAAAAACTAAAGGTAAAAAAATTCTGCTTGATTTATAAAGGTAAAAACAATCATATATTTTTTATATTGAAAATATGTTAAACAGAACCTGAAATGTACGCATTTAAAAAGAAGTTTTTTCAAAATTTGAAGAGCTGTCGGTGCTGTAGGATCTCTAACGGTGAGGGTACATAAAGAAGTTGTTCTACAACAATTCTCTTTTAAGAGACCTATGCATAGTTAATATTTCATTGCTCTTTATTAAACAGTATATAAGTTTTAACAGACGGAGGGACAGAGCGAACTTAATAACAAATTTTTCAAAATGTGCTTAAAAGGATAATTCACCAAAACATGAAGTGACATTACTTACAAGAAAAAATTGATTACAATATGGTCTTTTATAATTTAAATACGATTTTATGTTTCGGTATTAACGAATATTAACGAATATATAAGTTTTGAAAACAGACGGAGGGACAGAGCGAACCTAATAGCAAATTTTTCAAAATATGCTGAAAAGGATAATTCACAAAAACATGAAGTGACATTACTTACGAAAAAAAATGTACTACATTATGGTCATAATTGAAATGCGATTTTATGTCTCGGTATTAAAGAATATATTGTGGAAATTCACTTCGCCGTAATTGTGTACTCAATAGATTACTGATTCCTTTAAAAAATTTTTGTAGAAGAATTGTCTCTAATTCTTGGCTCTGTTTATTAACTAAATCTAATAAAAAATAGAATATAAACTACCAGCATCTGTAAATGCATAGTAATAAGTTAACTATATTAATTAAATTATATTAACGCAGAAACAAAAGCTAATAATTTTTATTTCACAAAGCCAATAAAATGGGCAACGCCGGGTACTCTGCTAGTCTAATAAATAAGGAAGAAATTCTGTTTGTTTGTTTGTTTGTTTGTTTGTTTGTGCCCTTTTCACGTAAAAACCACCAGTCCGATTGCAACCAAATTTTGCAGGAACGTTCCTACGACCCCGGAAAGTGTTATAGGCTATATCGCGTTTCGGTTCATTAACCCATTGCGGCCCGAGGGCCATTTAAAGCCGTTTCTTTTTTTCGTTGTCCTGCCTAAACGGTTTGATCGATTGAGTTGAAAATTTGGACAAATATTCTTCTTATCATTGGACGGGTACCGAAGAAATTTGGATTCAATATGTTACCCGGATTCGGCCCGGCGGGCTTCCAAAAAATTTTTTGTTTCCGATTTATGTCCAATTTTGTATGGTGGTTTTATGGTCTGAAAAAAACCCTGTGACAAATTTTTATGAAGATCCGGTAACCCGTTTGGGCACGAGAGCCGAACAAAGTTCATTAAATTTTTCTGTTGTCCTGCTAAAACGGTTTGACCAATTGAGTTGAAAATTTACAACAGTGTAGCTCTTTACCACAGGAGCTCACTGAGTTGATTTGGTTTCGATTCATTAACCCGTTTCGGCACCAGGGGTCAGTGAAGTTTTGTAATTTACTTAGTTGTCGCTTTTAAACTGTTTGGACAATTGAGTTAAAAATTTATCAAAGTGTAGCTCTTTACCGCAGGAGCTCACTGAGTTGATTTGGTTACGATCCATTAACCCGTTTCGGCACCAGGACTCAATGAAGTTTTTCAATTTCTTTGTTGTCGCGCTTAAACGGTTTTGCCAATTGATTTGAAAATTTACAAAAGTGTAGCTCTTTACCACAGGAGCTCACTGAGGACATTTGGTTACGATCCATTAACCCGTTTCGGCACCAGGGCTCAATAAAAATTTTTAATTTCTTTGTTGTCGCACTTAAACGGTTTTACCAATTGAGTTGAAAATTTGCAAAAGTGTAGGTCTTTATAACAAAAGCTTTCTGAGTTCATTTGGTTCCGATACATTAACCCATCAGGCTTCAGGCCATGAAATTCTCATTTTTTGTTGTTGTGCTTAAACGATTTGACCAATTGAAAATTTGCACAAGTACTGCACTTTGGCACACAAACTCATTCAATAAATTTTGTTCTGATACATTAACACATTTCGACACGATAGACTGTAAAAAAAAATTTTTGTTTCTAATTTCTGTCTAATTTGGCAGGATGAATTTATGGTTCTAAATTAAGCCTGTGATAAAATGTTTGTTAACGTTTGTTAACCCATTTCCGCACGAGCACTTATTAATAATATTTTGCCTAATTTTGTGTATTGTTATTATTATTAAAAAGATATTTCCAACACTCTTTACTTTTGTCTATATGTTTCTAATATTCCATAAAAACCTTTCAATGCAAATTTCTAATATAGAACAGTAATTAAACTAACCTTATTAAGTATCTTAAGAATACTGTGTTTAAGTCTTAACAACATAACATTTTCGGCCGTTGTTAAAAAACAGAAACAATCTCCTACATTAGACAATCATCATGCCATCATTCAGAAATGCATTGCTTACATGTGGTGATCTACCTATATAAGATGCACGTGTATAACATGTTTCCCATAAAATATCATTGAAATATGTACATATAGTATGTATAATATCCGTATATTTAAAAATACTATAAACTTAATCAATCAAATTAGAAAAGATATTCACATTTCTGTACATCATTTAATCAAAAATGAGCACATACATATTTAAAGAACAGAAAACCTTACATTCTTATCCATATACAATTTTTACACATATTTTTAGCCAATCACTTTGGAAACATAATTAGAAAAACTAAAGGTAAAAAAATTCTGCTTGATTTATAAAGGTAAAAACAATCATATATTTTTTATATTGAAAATATGTTAAACAGAACCTGAAATGTACGCATTTAAAAAGAAGTTTTTTCAAAATTTGAAGAGCTGTCGGTGCTGTAGGATCTCTAACGGTGAGGGTACATAAAGAAGTTGTTCTACAACAATTCTCTTTTAAGAGACCTATGCATAGTTAATATTTCATTGCTCTTTATTAAACAGTATATAAGTTTTAACAGACGGAGGGACAGAGCGAACTTAATAACAAATTTTTCAAAATGTGCTTAAAAGGATAATTCACCAAAACATGAAGTGACATTACTTACAAGAAAAAATTGATTACAATATGGTCTTTTATAATTTAAATACGATTTTATGTTTCGGTATTAACGAATATTAACGAATATATAAGTTTTGAAAACAGACGGAGGGACAGAGCGAACCTAATAGCAAATTTTTCAAAATATGCTGAAAAGGATAATTCACAAAAACATGAAGTGACATTACTTACGAAAAAAAATGTACTACATTATGGTCATAATTGAAATGCGATTTTATGTCTCGGTATTAAAGAATATATTGTGGAAATTCACTTCGCCGTAATTGTGTACTCAATAGATTACTGATTCCTTTAAAAAATTTTTGTAGAAGAATTGTCTCTAATTCTTGGCTCTGTTTATTAACTAAATCTAATAAAAAATAGAATATAAACTACCAGCATCTGTAAATGCATAGTAATAAGTTAACTATATTAATTAAATTATATTAACGCAGAAACAAAAGCTAATAATTTTTATTTCACAAAGCCAATAAAATACTCCGGGCAACGCCGGGTACTCTGGTAGTCTAATATATAAAGCAGAAATTCTGTTTGTTTGTTTGTGCCCTTTTCACGTAAAAACCATCAGTCCGATTGCAACCAAATTTTGCAGGAACATTTCTACGACCCCGGAAAGTGTTATAGGCTATATGGCGTTTTGCTTCATTAACCCATTGCGGCCCGTGAGCCATTTAAAGCTTTTTCGGTTTTTCGTTGTCCTGCCTAAACGGTTTGATCGATTGAGTTGAAAATTTACAAAAGTGTAGGTCTTTATAACAAAAGCTTTCTGAGTTGATGTGGTTACATTAACCCATCGATACATTAACCCATCAGGCTTCAGGCCATGAAATTCTCATTTTTTGTTGTTGTGCTTAAACGATTTGATTAATTGAATTAATTGCACTTTGAAGTATTGCACTTTGACATACAAACTCATTCAATAAATTTTGTTGTGATACGTTAACACATTTTGTCACGATAGACTGTCAAAAAAAAAATTTTGTTTCTAATTTCTGTCTAATTTGGCAGGATGAATTTAGGGTTCTACATAAATCCTGTGACAAAATGTTTCTCAACGTTTGCTAACCCATTTCCGTACGAGCACCTATTAATAATATTTTGCCTAATTTTGTGTATTGTTATTATTATTAAAAAGATATTTCCAAGACTCTTTACTGTTATCTATACTGTTTCTAATATTCCATAAAAACCTTTCAATGCAAATTTATAATATAGAACATAGTAATTAAAGTAATCTTATTAAATATCTTAAGAATACTGTGTTTAAGTCTTAACAACATAACATTTTCGGCCGTTGTTAAAAAGCAGAAATAATATCCTAATACGATAATCATCATTTCATCATTCAGAAATGCATTACTTACATGTTGTCTTTACATGTGGTCTACCTATATAAGATGCATGTGTATAACATATTTCCCATAAAATATCATTGAAATATGAACATATAGTATGTATAATATCCGTATATTTAAAAATACTATAATACAATTAATATATAATACAATTAAATAATATAATATAATAAATAATATAATATAAATTTATAATATAATAATACAATTAAATTAGAAAACATATTCACATTTCTGTACATCATTTAATCAAAAATGAGTACATACATATTTAAAGAACAGAATACCTTACATTCATATCCATATACAATTTTTATACATATTTTTAGCCAATCAATTTGGAAACATAATTAGAAAAACTAAACGTAAAAAAATTCTGGTTGATTTATAAAGGTAAAAAACAATCATGTATTTTTTATATCGAAAATATGTTAAACAGAACCTGAAATGTACGCATTTAAAAAGAAGTTTTTTCAAAATTTGAAGAGCTGTCGGTGCTGTGTATCGCCAACGGTGAGGGTACATAAAAAAGTTGTTCTACAACTTTACTCTTTTAAGAGACCTATGCATAGTTAATATTTCATTGCTCTTTATTACGCAGTATATAAGTTTTAACAGACTGAGGGACAGAGCGAACCTAATAACAAATTTTTCAAAATGTGCTTAAAAGGATAATTCACCAAAACATGAATTGACATTACTTACAAAAAAAAAAAATTGATTACATTATGGCCTTTTATAATTTTATACGATTTTATGTTTCGGTATTAACGAATATATTGTGAAAACTCATTTCGCCGTAATTGTGTACTCAATAGATTATTGATTCCTTTAAAGATTTTTTGTAGACAAATTATCTCTAAATCTTCGCTCTGTTTATTCAATTTAACTAAATGTAATAAAAAATAGAATATTAACTACCAGTATCTGAAAATGCATAGTAATACGTGAACTATATTAATTAAATTATATTAACTCAAAAGCAAAAGTTGATAATTTCAAATACTCCGGGCAACGCCGGGTACTCTGCTAGTACAGTAAATAAACTTAACACAAACATGAGAAAAAATTGGAAGAATTACTTCATCAAACAACACAATAATGTAATGCTAAAAAGCAAAAAAATGGTTAAATATATAGGAGTTCACTTACACCAAACCCTAAATTATACCGAACACATAAATATTGCATTAGATAAAGCAAGCAAAGCATTCATGGCCTGCAAACATTTATTTTATAATCAAATTGATCAGAAATCATTTTGACAGAGCATTGAAAACTCCTGAGAATAGTCTAATATCCCACATACATTTCCATAACGAGGAGTACATAAAGAAAACATTAATAACGGGTTACATTGCACCCGAACATTTTATTTATTTGGATAAAGAAGGGTATTTTCAAGATCACAACCATGTCCCCCTATTATTTCATTATAATAGACATTCACATTCCTTGCAAGGATACTTTAGATAAAAAAAATGTTTGGTGGTTCGGTAGAATGTAGTATAATAATATAAATATTAGGGTAGGAACTAGATTAGGGTAGGTTCGTTTTTTTTTAGCGTTAATTAGATTAAGTTTTAAGTTAAAATAAGGGCAAGATAATATAATGGTTTTTTCAATATTTTTTTATCAATAATTGTAAATTAAGAATAATATATGTTAATAATCATCATAACAAAAAATATAAGAACAATATAAAATGAAAATCTGAAAACTAAAATTAACAAACAAAAATACTAAATATTTTAATAATGTAAGATTTTTAAATAATAAATAAAAGTTTAAAAAAAACAAAAATATATGAACAAAATAAATAATATTAGTATATAATTTAATAATAGTATAAAAACCTATATAATGGCCTTAGTAGTCGATGGTACATTTTTTATGCAATATTAATATAAATAAATAAATAAATAGAATCCCCATTTATGGAGTTCTACTTGAACCTTCAAACAATCAGGTTGTACTTTCCTATGTGAATGAAAATATAATCCAAAAAAAAAAAATAATCAAAATAATTGAAAACAAAAAAAAAATTAAATTAAATAAAAACAAAAAAAAAAAATTTAAAAAATAATTAAAAATTTATTTTTTATTAACTGCTACTAAAAGAACAAAAATCAACTTGTTTAGTAAAAAAAAGTGCTAGTTACAATTCATTCGACTGCACTCATGCAATCAATAGTGAAATGTAATAGTGAGAATGACTTAAGAGAAAGCATTAACTTCAATATATGCGATCTAATGAACAAAAATAAGATCAAAATGAGTGGAAACGTAACAAATAAAACTCTTGGAAAAGCCAAAAAAAATCAAAAGGAATTAGAAATGTTATGGGACGAAAATGAAAAACTGAAACAGGAGCTGTCAAAGTTAAAGGAACTAGTGGAAAATTTAAATAGGAACAACCACAATAACAAACCACATTGCTCCAAAAAACAAAACTTTAATTGTGAATCGCCACAAGTCGCACCATTAATGGACCTGGATAACCAAGAAAATGGGAGTATCGAAATATATCAAATTAACGAGGAAGATTTCATCCAAGATTTGTTCAAAAAAAACCAAGAAATAAAAAGCAAAAAAACCGCGATCACCATAAGCAAAAATAAAAAAAGTTTTCCCATCAGCCAACATCTGACTCGCCTGTTCCAATGGTCGACCAGAACACAGTTTCTCAGAAAATGCCACCAATCAGCATATACCAAACAGATATTAACATCATCAAGAAAACCTTAAAAAATAAATTCAATATGGAAAATGTTTTAATTAAAGAACTGAACGACAATCACTTCATTTTGTATACATTCAATTTGGTAAATTATAAAACAGCCTGTGATTTTCTAAAAAAATCAAACACAAATTTATCAAACACAATTTTTTTTTAATTTACTACACTTATACGCCGAAAGCTGAAAAACACCATTCTTTAGTTGCATAACCTTTGCATAACTCTTATTCATGGCTTGCATAACTCTTATGCATGCGAAGAAATTATGGAATTATTAAAAAGTAAAGAAAACGAGGAAGAATACAGTTGCCTTTGTCAACTCTTAGATACCCGTACGAACCGTTAGTATGTTCACAGCCTGTCACTCTTCTTACAATATTATTTTTTTAATATTTTAGTATTTTAAAATAATTTGGGTGAATTTTATAATTTCTAGAACTATGGGTTGTATATATATTCAAACTATATGTTTACATGTACATTCTTCAAAAGCAGAATCTAACGTTCCACATAACGATTATCAATCCAAAACTTCTTCAAATATTCTATAGTACCATTTAATACTAAGCGGTAAATGTATATTAAGTTTACTTAGTACAAAATAATAAATATAATTTTAAATATTATATTATATTATATTTAAATATTCCATTGACAGAATAATTTCTTATAAGTACAATTAAATACATATATGTATGTAAATTTGGCGCTATATAATATACATATATACTCTTATCATTTATTCACTAGTGACATATACGATATGTAAATAAACATGATATTATATAAGTATGTACATATATCAATATCATATAAATAAAAATTCTTCAAGTAACCGTTATGTTGTTTATTTATTTACATTTTTTTGTACTACGCATTATATCCTCAACAATTTCAAATTATCGAGTAAAACAAATGCAAAAAATTTGTTGAAGCAATTTGTTAGAAAATTTGAAAAAATCAAATAACACTTTCGTCAATTATAAAGTAACCCTATATTATTAAAAAGTTGTTAACAAAAATAAGAGTATAATGTTGAAGCTTTAATTTTTGTGTATTACATCAAAAAAATGTTAACAGGTGTTTAAAAATAGGAAATTCGCAGTTTTTGACCCCTTACACCTCCTAAACGGGGGGTGATACAAAAAAAATTTCTGAAATGACTCATACTTATTTTCAAAGATGTAACTTCTGTCTAAAGATCTAAATGTCAGGCTTCCAACTTAAACCGTTTAGAAGATAGGAGGGTTAAAGGATTTTACAAAATTTGAGTTTCGCATAACGGTAAATTAAGACACCGTATGCTACAAATATATATTTATTGTATATATACTTTTAAAGCTAATAAAAGTAGTAATCGTTTGGCGTTTTCAAAATGAAGATATACCTTATACAACTTGTGCTATAACAATTTAAATATTGAGCTTTCTTGAACCTTTGGGGAGCTGTAGCTCCGTAACGGATGGGGCTACAAAAAAAAGTTATTAAAAATAATAATTAGTAATAAAATTAATATTCTTGTGAGATCTATCAGCAGTTAAAATTTCATAGCTCTATTTCAAAAAAAAATGTGGGGATCTAAAAGTTAGGTGTTTGAGAGCTACCCTAAGTGTTGGTCCAAACCGAACCAAAAAAATAGGGAACCTATAAATTACTCCCAGAATATTTTGTGTAAATTTTAAGATTCTAGTTTTCTTAGTTATTGAGTTAGCGTGCTGACGGACGAACGGACGGACGGACATGGCTCAAACGTCTTAGAATTTTTTTCTGATCCAATCCATACCTTTGAAGGTATATCTAGCTCGCTTATTTCGAGGTGTTACAAACGGAGGAGTAATTTTATTATACCCAATCCTATCGTACGGGTATAATGATAACCTAAAATTTGAAAAGATAATTAGATTAACAACAAAACCTTTAAATCTAAATAATAAAGTATCACCATTTTTTATTGTTCAAATCACACCAGGTAGCCTAATTAATGAACTACACAAAATCAAATCACTTGACTATCAAATTATCAGATGGGAAAATCTTGAAAAGCCAAACTTAACACAATGTATCAGATGTCAATGATTTGGTCATATTGCTAAGAATTGCAATATGGAATACAGGTGTGTCAAATGTAGGGAGAGCCATACTCCAGGTAATTGTAAAATTAAGAAACCGATCCAAAGTCCGAGTTATTCTGCATCTTATGTAAACAACCTGGTCATCCGTCATTTTTTAGCGGTTGCTCAGTCCGTGTAAAAAAACTAGAACATCGTGAGGGGTAAAAACAGCAAATGAAGAATAAAATCAGCCAAAAACACTTATCAACATGTGTTTTTGGCTGATTATACCCGTACGATAGGATCGGGTATACTAAAATTATTCCTCCGTTTGTAACACCTCGAAATAAGCGAGCTAGATATACCTTCAAAGGTATGGATCGGATCAGAAAAAAATTCTAAGAGTTTTGAGCCATGTCCGTCCGTCCGTCCGTCCGTCCGTCCGTCAGCACGCTAACTCAAAAACTAAGAAAGCTAGAATCTTGAAATTTACACAAAATATTCTGGGAGTAATTTATAGGTTCCCCATTTTTTGTGGTTGAGTTTGGACCAAGTCTTAGGGTAGCTCTCGAACACCTAACTTTTAGATCCCCACATTTTCTTTGAAATAGAGCTATGAAATTTTAACAGCTAATGGATCTCACAAAAATATTAATTTTGTTTTTAATAACTTTTTTTGTAGCCCCACCCGTTACGGAGCTACAGCTCCCCAAAGGTTCAAAAAAGCTCTATATTTAAATTGTTATAGCACAAGTTGTATAAGGTATATCTTCATTTTGAAAACGCCAAACGATTACTACTTTTATTAGCTTTAAAAGTATATATACAATAAATATATATTTGTGACATACGGTGTCTTAATTTACCGTTATGCGAAACTCAAATTTTGCAAAATGCTTTAACCCTTCTATCTTCTAAACGGTTTAAGTTGGAAACTTGAAATTTTGACAGTAGTTAGATCTTTAAAAATAAGTATGAGTCATTTCAGAAATCTTTTTTGTATCACCCCCCGCTTAGGAGCTGTAAGGGGTCAAAAACTGAAAATTTCTTATTTTTAAACACCTGTAACTTGAACACCTGTTAAAATTTTTTTGAAGTAATACACAAAAATTAAAGCTCCAACATTATGCTCTTATTTCTGTTAACAACTTTTTTTAATAATATAGGGTTACTTTATAATTGACGAAAGTGTTACTTGATTTTTTCAAATTTTCTAACAAATTTCTTTAACGATTTTTTTCCGTTTTGTTTTACTCGATAATTTGAAATTGTTGAGGATATAGTGCATAGTACATAAAAATGTAAATAAATAAACAACATAACGGTTGCTTGAAGAATTTTTATTTATATGATATTAACATATATACATACTTATTTAATATCATGTTTATTTACATATCGTATATGTCACTAGTGAATGAATGATAAGAGTATATATGTATATTATATAGCGCCGTATTATATATGTCACTAGTGAATGAATGATAAGAGTATATATGTATATTATATAGCGCCGTATTTACATACATATATGTATTTTATTGTACTTATAAGAAATTATTCTGTCAATGGAATATTTAAATATAATATAATATAATATAATATTTAAAATTATATTTATTATTTTGTACTAAGTAAATTTAATATACATTTACCGCTTAGTATTAAATGGTACTATAGAATATTTGAAAAAGTTTTGGATTGATAATCGTTATGTGGAAGGTTAGAATCAGCTTTAGAAGAATGTATAAACATATAGTTTGAATATATGTACAACTTATAGTTCTAGAAATTATAAAACTCACCCAAATTATTTAAAAATACTAAAATATTAAAAAATAATATTGTAGGCAGAGTGGCTGTGAACATACTAACGGTTCGTACGGGTATCTAAGAGTTGACAAAGGCAACTGTATTCTTCCTTGTTTTATTTTATAACTATGTACATTCAAATATGACATATTCTAGCGTTGTAAGAAATGTAATATATAAAGCCGAAATTCTGTTTGTTTGTTTGTGCCCTTTTCACGTAAAAACAACCAGTCCGATTGGAACAAAATTTTGCAGGAACATTTCTACTACCTCGGAAAGTGTTATAGACTATATCGCGTTTCGGTTCATTAACCAATTGCGGCCCGAGAGCCATTTAAGCTTTTTCGTTGTCCTGTCTAAAAGGTTTGCTGGATTGAGTTAAAAATTTGTACAAATGTTCTTCTTAGCTTTGTGCGGGTAACGAAGAAATTTAGATGCAATATATTCCCAGGATTCGGCCCGAAGGGCTTCCAAAAAATTTTTTGTTTCCGATTTATGTCCAATTTTGTATGGTAGTTTTATGGTCTGAAAAAAACCTGTAACAAACTTTTATGAAGTTCTGGTAACCCGTTTGGGCATGAGCGGCGAACGAAGTTCATTCAATTTTTCTGTCGTCCTGCTTAAACGGTTTAATCAATTGATTTGAAAATTCGCAAAATTATTGCTCTTTAGCAGAAAAGCTAACTAGGTTAATTTGGTTACGATTGATTAACCCCTTTTAGCACCAGGGGTCAGTGAAGTTTTGTAATTTACTCTGTTGTCGTGTTTAAACGGTTTGACAAATTAAGTTGAAACTTTATCAAAGTTTAGCTCTTTACTACAGAAGCTCACTGAGTTGATTTCGTTACGATCCATTAACCCGTTTAGGCATCAGGGCTCAATGAAATTTTTTAATTTCTTTGTTGTCGCGTTTAAACGGTTTCACCAATTGAGTTGCAAAATTTACAAAAGCGTTGGTCTTTATCACAAAAGCTTGCTGAGTTGATTTGGTTACGATACATTAACTTGTTTCAGCATCATGCTTCAGACCTTGAAGTTTCTCATTTTTTTGTTGTTGTTCTTAAACGATTTGACCAATTGAAAATTTGCACAAGTATTGCACTTTGGCACACAAACACATTCAATAAATTTTGTCGTGATACATTAACACATTTCGGCCCGATAGACTATCAAAACAAATTTTTGTGTCTAATTTGGCAGGACGAATTTATGGTTCTAAATGAAGCCTGTGACAAACAAAAACAAATCATGTGTTAACATTTGCTAACCCATTTCCGAACGAGTACCTATTAAAAATACTCTGCCTAATTTTTTGTATAGTTATTACTATTAAAAAGGTATTTCCAACACTCTTTACTTTTATCTATACTGTTTTTAATACTCCATAAAAACCTTTCAATGCAAATTTCTAATATATAACTGTAATTAAAATAACCTTATTAAGTATCTTAAGAATACTGTGTTTAAGTTTCGACAACATAACATTTTCGGCCGTTGTTAAAAGACAGAAACAATCTCCTACATACGACAATCATCATGTCATGATTCAGAAATGCATTACTTGCATGTGGTCTACCTATATAAGATGTATGTGTATAACATATTTCCCATAAAATATCATTGAAATAAGACATATTGAATGTATAATGTGCGTATATTTAAAAATACTATAAACATAATCAATTAAATTAGAAAAATATTCACATTTCTATACAGTATTTAATCAAAAATGAGTACATGCATATTTAAGGAACAGAGAACCTTATATTCTTATCCATATACAGTTCTTACACATATTTTTAGCCTTATTCAATATCAATTTCAAAACATAATTATGTATTAGAAAAACTTAACGTAAAAAAATTCTGGTTGATTTATAAAGGTAAAAAAGAATCATGTATTTTTTATATTGAAAATATGTTAAACAGAACCTAAGATGTATGCATTTAAAAAGAAGTTTTTTCAAAATTTGAAGAGCTGTGGGTGCTGTAGCATCCATCAGTGAGGGTACATAAAAACATCTCCAACGGTGAGAGTACAACATTACTCTTTTAAGAGACCTATGCATAGTTAATATTTCATTGATCTTTATTAAACAGTATATAAGTTTTGTAAACAGACGGAGGGACAGAGCGAACCTAATAGCAAATTTTTCAAAATGTGTTTAAAAGGATAATTCACAAAAACATGAAGTGACATTACTTATATAGTACATTATGGTCTATCATAATTGAAATGCGTTTTTATGTTTCGGTATTAACGAATATATTGTATACTTCGTCGTAATTGTGTACTCAAGAGATTATTGATTCCTTTTTGTAGATGAATCGTCTCTAATTCTTCGCTCTGTTTATTCAATTTAACTAAATGTAATAAAAATACGATATTAACTACCAGCAACTGTAAATGGGAGGGTGTGAGTGAGTGAGTGAGTGAGTGACTGAGTGAGTGATTTTTTTCTATCGGTAACACGTGAAGAATATAAGCTTTGTTTTTGTAATTAATTAAAATATTAGTGAATTAAATAATTAGTCCAATAATTTTGTTGGATTATATTAAAAATTGAATATTTATATTGGATAGAATATAAAAAAAGAATTGTATTATATGATAATAAATGAACTAAATAAACTTAACTTCAATTACTATGAACTGTAGCACTACAAAAAAAATAAAAAGAAAAAATTAGTATAATTTGTAGTGAGGAAAACTGTAAAAGGCCAATTAAAACATCTAATGCTAATGCTACACATACGAAATGCTGAAAACTTACAACAACTGAGTTACATTATTTAAACACCAACATTAACTTGAAATATTCATGTGATTTATGCAGTGAAAATGGATTAAAATCTATTAATTGTAAATTGAGTGAGATGGCAAAATTGATAAAAAATTTGAGTGAAACTAGCATATCAAAAGTAAATGAATTAGTTGTAGAAAAGGTCAATAAATTAGAAAATAATGTTAAGATGATGTAAAATGATATGATGAGTGAATTAAAAAAAAATTATGAAGTAAAAAATAAAAAAAACATGTCGTATGCAGAGCAATTAAAAATGCCATTGATTATTAAGCCTAAAGAAAAACAAGATAGTGCTAAGACAATTAATGAAATAAAAAACCAATTTAATCCTTCTGATTTGTCGGTAAAAGTAAATAATATACAGGAATTAAGAAATAATGGTGCAATTTCAATTAATTGTGTTAACAAAGTATCAGCTAAAAAAATTAAAGAAGAATTAGAAAAAAAGTGTGTTGAAAATTATGAAATAAAAATTTTACAATTGAATAATCCCTAAATCTTGGCTGTTGGTATAAGTGAAAAACTGAGTGTCACAGAAGTTGAAAAAGTTATTAGAGAGCAAAATAATTTTGACTTTAGAACAATGAAATGTCACAAAGTATATCAATCAAAAAATAATAATTTCTTTAATGCTATAATTGAGGTAGATGGAAATTTATTTAAAAAAATTATGGAAGAAGGTAAAATTAATATCGAATGGAATAGTTGTAAAGTATATGAGATGATTTTAAGATGTAATAAGTGATTTGGCTATAATCACATAGCATCTAAGTGTACTGTAGGTGCCTGCTGTTATAAATGTGGACAAATTGGGCATATAGCCGAGAAATTTAATGAATCTCCAATAGGATGCTTAAATTGATGCAGAGCAAAGAATGAGCTCAACCTAGTAGATATTACGGTGGACCATGACACAAAAAGCACTGATTGCCCTATTTACAAAAAAAAAATAATATACAAAAAATAAAATAATGTATTAGCAATTAAATAATGAGACTGATTGTGAACATAATATAAGAGGGTTGTACTTGAATATACAAGGTGCTGTTAATAATTTTAATGAAATTGAGACAATTATATATAATAACAATTTTGAATTGGTCGGGTTATCAGAAACTCATCTAATATCTGAAGATAGCGATAAATTAATACAGATAAACAAATACGAAATTATTAGGGCTGATTCAATTTCTCATTTTACTGGAGGAGTTGTATTTTATATAAAAAAAAATTGGAAATATGAAATTAAAAATAAAATTGCTATTGGAATGAATCTGTGGTACGTTATTATAAAATTATACAAAACTAAACTCAAAATGTACTTGGTAGTAGTTTATAAATCACCAAATCGTTGGTACACTTTAAGTAATTTTGTTGAAAATTTTACTGCATTACTTGAATTTTTAAATGAAGTAAATGATGATGTTATCTTAATGGGTGATTTTAACATAAATTTGTTAGAAGATTCACAAGATAAAAGAAAAATAAATTAAATTATAAATGGTTTTAAACAAATTATCAGATAACCTACAAGAATAACACAAAATAGCAGAACTTTGATTGACTATATTTTAACCAATAATACCAAAAACATAAGTGCGGAAATTTCAAGTAGTTGTAAAATCAGTGATCATGAAAGTATTTGTATAAAAATAAATCGGAAATACAATGCAAATGATCGCCCAAAGATAATCAAATATTTCAAGTATAATAAACAAAGTTTTAGAAATAGTATTTTTCCCATTGCTGATTACATTTTATGTTCCACTTAATGAAAAAGCATCAATTTTTAATAGAAATCTAAAATATATAGTTAATTCATTTACCGAAAATTTACAGAAAGTGGAAATCAATGGTTTCGAATGAATTGCGCTTAATGAAAATAAGTAAAGAAAATCAGTATAGAGCGGCAGTCTGGAGAAAGCGAAAAATACAGGCGAGTACGAAATTTGTATAAAAACCAAATTAATAAGACCAAAAATGAGTTTTTGATAAATCAAATTCAACACGCAAGAGATCAGAAGTCTATGTGGAATATAATCAAATATAAAGTATTAAAAAGTAATAACACGACTGAAATAAAAGAAATTATTTTCAATAATATTCGGGTTGAAGATGAATTACAAATAGCAAACAAGTTTAACGAATATTTTATACAAAGCATTATTAGAATACGTGAAGGTATTCCTGATATTAACCAACTAAACAGTAGTATAACTTACAATGAACAACAGTTTAAATTTGAGAACATTATCATGTGCCAACTGAAAGCTATACTAAAAAGCATGAATAATAAAAGAGATACAAATTTGATCAACGTGAAGTTATTAATTGATAACTTAGACTTAATTGGAAATAATTGGTTTAGTTCTTATCTACAAAATAGAACTCAGCGGACAAAGATTAATAGCACAATTTCATCAGCGCAAAATATTCCAATCGGTGTACCACAAGGATCAGTGTTCGGAATTCTTTTGTTCTTGTTGTACATTAATGATATTGAAAAAGCTCTGAAATTCGCTACAATAGCATTATTCGCAGATGATGCGTTAGTGTATGTAACAGGTGACAGTATCGTTGAATGTAGTAGCAAAATAGTTCTGATTTTGAGAAATTAAATAACTGGTGTAAAATAAATAAAGTCAAACTCAACCAAACTAAGACAAAAGCAATAATAATAAATGAAAAACTAAACGGTGATATAAAAATAGAAAATTACAAATTAGAAATAGTTAACGAGTTGAAGTATTTAGGTTTTATTATAGATAATAAGTTAAAATTTAAGAATCATGAAGAATATATATGTAAGAAGATTGGTAAAAAATTGAATTATTTTTATAGGATAAGAAATAAGCTATCAACTAGTGCAGCAATAAAGGTGTATAATACAATAATTAAACCGCACTTCGAGTATTGTTCGACCTTAATGGCTTTTAGCAACAATGATACTTTGGAAAGACTACAAAAATTACAAAATAGGGGAATGCGAATAATATTAAAATGTGGAAGATATACACAAATAAAGAGAATGTTGACATCCCTTAAATGGCCAAAAATTAAGCAGAGATTTAAATTGAATGTGTTGGCATTTGTTTTTAAAATGAAAAATAAGTTACTGCCAAATTATTTAAGCTCCAGTTTAATATATGTTCAGGATGTACAGCATTATCACTTAAGAAATATATTCAACTTCAAGCTCAACTTTTTTAGAAGTGAAGCGCCAAAAAAACCAGTCTTATACAAGGTTTTGGAAATGTGCAACGAGTTACCAAATGAACTTAAATCAATTAGTAGAATGGATGAGGAAGACAAGGCCGATTTAGAAGAACATTTAAAAAATATCGCTCAAAATAATCACAATCTAATATTAAGTAGTAATAACCAGATACAAATTAATAATAACATTCAAAATAACATTAAAACCTTCCAAAAAACTATAAATAAAAATCAATTAACAATTGATAAAGTTTTAAATAATATTTCACAAAATAACAAAAACATTACTAAACAACTACAATACTTGCAAACACTAACAAATATTAACCTTTTAAATGAAGAAATCGAAAAAATTCAAGAAAACGTAGTGTTTACTAAACATGGTATTATGAGTAGATCTAACACCTATCTTAACACCTAAAGAAATAGATTTTTATTATATAGATATTCTTAAAATACAAGAAATTAAAAGTTCTTTAGTAGTAATGAGTAGTAAATTAGTGTTTATACTAGAGATTCTACTTACTATATACTTCAAATTCTAATTTGGAAGAGATTGATATAGCAAATACTGATATGATATTATATTATTTAGAAATAAAACATATTATCTTAATAAAGAAAGATACTTTAATAAACTACAATTAACTTCAACTTGTATTTCAAATCTTTTTGTAAAATCTTTTTATAACTGTACTAAAACTATTGAAAGTAATGTAAAAACAGTTGAAATTGATCAAGGAATTGTATTAGTTAAAAATGCACAAAAACTCAACTTAACAAACAATTGTAATAACATTTTGTATTCATTGAATAAAAATGATATTATATATTTTTATAACTGTTCTATTGAAATTAATAACTTTAAATATTCGAAAAAAAATAAAGAATTTAAACATAATATTGTAATACCGAATTACATTACAGTTGAAAATATAAATGTTACTATTAAATTAAAAAGCTTACATATCAAACAAATTGAAAACAATAATAAAATAAAAGAAATAAATTTTGAAAGAAAAATTAATAATATTATAATCCAAATTAATTCTATTTTTGTAATAATTATTATTTTAATTTTAATCATTATAATGTACTATCAAATAAAAACAAGGAAAGGAAATCAAATAAGTGACCTAAATACAAATAGAACTAAATATTTTGTTCAGGAGAACAAAAATCCTAAGGATGGGAGAGTCATATATCCATCTAACGAAATCTTAAATAAAATTATTCAAACAAATTCTCAGAACCAGAATTCATAAATTTCGTTATCTAAATGTAATTTCTAAAATTTTTTTATATATCATATTTTTTCTTTATCATACGATATTTCTCCTATGCAATAAATAACAATTATAGATCTCTTGACCTAACGCAACAAATATAATTTTTTGCGTTAATAATTATTCATTCAAGTACTCAAACATTAAACTAAGTTGAACGATTTTTTTTTTCTTTTTGCTAGATCATATTTCATTTGAAAACTGAAGTCAATGAATTTATATGACTTAGTTTTAATTTTCGTTTTATTCTGAACGTTAAATTTCTTAATTTTAATTTTTTTTCCTTTTATTTTAAATATGTACGTAAATATGTACGTTTTGGAAACAAACACTTAACAAATTTAAGTGTCAAATTACAACAAAATAAATTTCTGTTTCTTTTTGTATGTCACAATATCGGAAACCGATGTTATTTATATTATTGATTATTAATATTTTTTTTTGTATTAAGCAAATTATGATTTTTTTAGGATAAGTAAAGTAAATTAAGGAAAAAATATACAATACAATAAAAATTGATCTTATGTAATTTTTTAAAATGAAAATAAATTGAAATTTAGGTTTAAAACTTTCTTTTATAAATTTAGTCTAAGTTTAACCACTCTAAAAAACGGTTAATAAAATTTAATAATTTAATAAAATTTGATATTGGCAGATTAAAATTTGACACTCATATCCTTACCAGGGATTTGATTGACAACAGAAATTATTGGTGGGTAGAAAACTAATTTAAACAAAATATATTGTATCAATTTTTTAATACAGTATATTTATTTAGCGTAAGGTAGGCTAGGATCGTAGGTTAGGTTAAGTAAGTTTAAGCTAGTTTTTAAGTTTTTATCTTACATAGTAAAAGAAAAGGAATTGCTTTTTAACTAATTTTTTACAATTAAATAAAAATAAAAATAATATTAGCACTTAATGGCTACGCTCTAATTATATAATTAAAAAAAAAAAATGATTTCGTATTTAACAAAAAAAAAATTCCGCTTTATTACATGTTAATAAATTTAATATTATAAATGTAACCTAGTTTTGTAAACTTTTTTTTCTAGATTCTGTAAAAAAGAATAAGAAATAGTAATAAATAAAAGTTTAATAAAAAAAAAAAAATAAAAATATTACCATTTATTTATTTTTTTGTTTATATTAATATTACGTACATAAATGTAATGCAATACTATTTAACCATCGGCTACTAAGGCCATTATAGTTTTTTATACTATTGTTAAACTATATACTAATATTATTTATTTTGTTTATATTATATACTATAAATAAATAGAATCCCCATTGCTCATCCATCCTTGGAATAGAACCCCCTTATCCTAACTACTTGATTACTTAAAGATATTGAAAAATTACAAGACAAACTAGCAACATTGGAATACGGGCACCACTCAGTAGTACACGAACGGGGAATGTTTAATTTCATAGAAAAAATCAGCAAATGGATAACTGGAACTATGGAGGACGACGGTCGACAACAGAGAAATAATTAACCAACATTTCAAAACTATTGACAATAATAATCATAACGTTATAACAACAATAAATAGACAAATACTAATGAATGACAATTTTAATACCTCCATAAATAAATTACTTAACGTTATTAAAGAAGACAGAGAGCTAACTCAAGAATTTTTAAAAGAAGAAACTAACCAAAACCAACTTAAAATTACAATATTCGACATTAAATTAAACATTCAACAAGTAGACAGAATTATAAACGAACTCATGACACTATAATACTCTCCAATATCAATATAATGACTCATATCAATAATTAACTCATGAAGAAATTTTAGAATATCAAATTATAAAAAACTTAAAAGTAGGGTTTTCAAAAACAACAACAAACAAGTTAATATTTTTTATTTATTTAAAAATTTATTTTTTATTAACTGCTACTAAAAGAACAAAAATCAACTTGTTTAGTAAAAAAAAGTGCTAGTTACAATTCATTCGACTGCACTCATGCAATCAATAGTGAAATGTAATAGTGAGAATGACTTAAGAGAAAGCATTAACTTCAATATATGCGATCTAATGAACAAAAATAAGATCAAAATGAGTGGAAACGTAACAAATAAAACTCTTGGAAAAGCCAAAAAAAATCAAAAGGAATTAGAAATGTTAGGGGACGAAAATGAAAAACTGAAACAGGAGCTGTCAAAGTTAAAGGAACTAGTGGAAAATTTAAATAGGAACAACCACAATAACAAACCACATTGCTCCAAAAAACAAAACTTTAATTGTGAATCGCCACAAGTCGCACCATTAATGGACCTGGATAACCAAGAAAATGGGAGTATCGAAATATATCAAATTAACGAGGAAGATTTCATCCAAGATTTGTTCAAAAATAACCAAGAAATAAAAAGCAAAAAAACCGCGATCACCATAAGCAAAAATAAAAAAAGTTTTCCCATCAGCCAACATCTGACTCGCCTGTTCCAATGGTCGACCAGAACACAGTTTCTCAGAAAATGCCACCAATCAGCATATACCAAACAGATATTAACATCATCAAGAAAACCTTAAAAAATAAATTCAATATGGAAAATGTTTTAATTAAAGAACTGAACGACAATCACTTCATTTTGTATACATTCAATTTGGTAAATTATAAAACAGCCTGTGATTTTCTAAAAAAATCAAACACAAATTTATCAAACACAATTTTTTTTTAATTTACTACACTTATACGCCGAAAGCTGAAAAACACCATTCTTTAGTTGCATAACCTTTGCATAACTCTTATTCATGGCTTGCATAACTCTTATACATGCGAAGAAATTATGGAATTATTAAAAAGTAAAGAAAACGAGGAAGAATACAGTTGCCTTTGTCAACTCTTAGATACCCGTACGAACCGTTAGTATGTTCACAGCCTGTCACTCTTCTTACAATATTATTTTTTTAATATTTTAGTATTTTAAAATAATTTGGGTGAATTTTATAATTTCTAGAACTATGGGTTGTATATATATTCAAACTATATGTTTACATGTACATTCTTCAAAAGCAGAATCTAACGTTCCACATAACGATTATCAATCCAAAACTTCTTCAAATATTCTATAGTACCATTTAATACTAAGCGGTAAATGTATATTAAATTTACTTAGTACAAAATAATAAATATAATTTTAAATATTATATTATATTATATTTAAATATTCCATTGACAGAATAATTTCTTATAAGTACAATTAAATACATATATGTATGTAAATTTGGCGCTATATAATATACATATATACTCTTATCATTTATTCACTAGTGACATATACGATATGTAAATAAACATGATATTATATAAGTATGTATATATATCAATATCATATAAATAAAAATTCTTCAAGTAACCGTTATGTTGTTTATTTATTTACATTTTTTTGTACTACGCATTATATCCTCAACAATTTCAAATTATCGAGTAAAACAAATGAAAATTTGTTGAAGCAATTTGTTAGAAAATTTGAAAAAATCAAGTAACACTTTCGTCAATTATAAAGTAACCCTATATTATAAAAAAGTTGTTAACAAAAATAAGAGTATAATGTTGAAGCTTCAATTTTTGTGTATTACATCAAAAAAATGTTAACAGGTGTTTAAAAATAGGAAATTCGCAGTTTTTGACCCCTTACTACTCCTAAACGGGGGGTGATACAAAAAAAATTTCTGAAATGACTCATACTTATTTTCAAAGATGTAACTTCTGTCTAAAGATCTAAATGTCAGGCTTCCAACTTAAACCGTTTAGAAGATAGGAGGGTTAAAGGATTTTACAAAATTTGAGATTCGCATAACGGTAAATTAAGACACCGTATGCTACAAATATACATTTATTGTATATATACTTTTAAAGCTAATAAAAGTAGTAATCGTTTGGCGTTTTCAAAATGAAGATATACCTTATACAACTTGTGCTATAACAATTTAAATATTGAGCTTTCTTGAACCTTTGGGGAGCTGTAGCTCCCCACATTTTAGATCCCCACATTTTCTTTGAAATAGAGCTATGAAATTTTAACAGCTAATGGATCTCACAAAAATATTAATTTTGTTTTTATGAACTTTTTTGTAGCCCCACCTGTTACGGAGCTACAGCTCCCCAAAGGTTCAAAAAAGCTCTATATTTAAATTGTTATAGCACAAGTTGTATAAGGTATATCTTCATTTTGAAAACGCCAAACGATTACTACTTTTATTAGCTTTAAAAGTATATATACAATAAATATATATTTGTGACATACGGTGTCTTAATTTACCGTTATGCGAAACTCAAATTTTGCAAAATGCTTTAACCCTTCTATCTTCTAAACGGTTTAAGTTGGAAACTTGAAATTTTGACAGTAGTTAGATCTTTAAAAATAAGTATGAGTCATTTCAGAAATCTTTTTTGTATCACCCCCCGCTTAGGAGCTGTAAGGGGTCAAAAACTGAAAATTTCTTATTTTTAAACACCTGTAACTTGAACACCTGTTAAAATTTTTTTGAAGTAATACACAAAAATTAAAGCTCCAACATTATGCTCTTATTTCTGTTAACAACTTTTTTTAATAATATAGGGTTACTTTATAATTGACGAAAGTGTTACTTGATTTTTTCAAATTTTCTAACAAATTTCTTTAACGATTTTTTTCCGTTTTGTTTTACTCGATAATTTGAAATTGTTGAGGATATAGTGCATAGTACATAAAAATGTAAATAAATAAACAACATAACGGTTGCTTGAAGAATTTTTATTTATATGATATTAACATATATACATACTTATTTAATATCATGTTTATTTACATATCGTATATGTCACTAGTGAATGAATGATAAGAGTATATATGTATATTATATAGCGCCGTATTATATATGTCACTAGTGAATGAATGATAAGAGTATATATGTATATTATATAGCGCCGTATTTACATACATATATGTATTTTATTGTACTTATAAGAAATTATTCTGTCAATGGAATATTTAAATATAATATAATATAATATTTAAAATTATATTTATTATTTTGTACTAAGTAAATTTAATATACATTTACCGCTTAGTATTAAATGGTACTATAGAATATTTGAAAAAGTTTTGGATTGATAATCGTTATGTGGAAGGTTAGAATCAGCTTTAGAAGAATGTATAAACATATAGTTTGAATATATGTACAACTTATAGTTCTAGAAATTATAAAACTCACCCAAATTATTTAAAAATACTAAAATATTAAAAAATAATATTGTAGGCAGAGTGGCTGTGAACATACTAACGGTTCGTACGGGTATCTAAGAGTTGACAAAGGCAACTGTATTCTTCCTTGTTTTATTTTATAACTATGTACATTCAAATATGACATATTCTAGCGTTGTAAGAAATGTAATATATAAAGCCGAAATTCTGTTTGTTTGTTTGTGCCCTTTTCACGTAAAAACAACCAGTCCGATTGGAACAAAATTTTGCAGGAACATTTCTACTACCTAAATTAAGACACCGTATGCTACAAATATATATTTATTGTATATATACTTTTAAAGCTAATAAAAGTAGTAATCGTTTGGCGTTTTCAAAATGAAGATATACCTTATACAACTTGTGCTATAACAATTTAAATATTGAGCTTTCTTGAACCTTTGGGGAGCTGTAGCTCCGTAACGGGTGGGGCTACAAAAAAAAGTTATTAAAAATAATAATTAGTAATAAAATTAATATTCTTGTGAGATCTATCAGCAGTTAAAATTTCATAGCTCTATTTCAAAAAAAAATGTGGGGATCTAAAAGTTAGGTGTTTGAGAGCTACCCTAAGTGTTGGTCCAAACCGAACCAAAAAAATAGGGAACCTATAAATTACTCCCAGAATATTTTGTGTAAATTTTAAGATTCTAGTTTTCTTAGTTATTGAGTTAGCGTGCTGACGGACGAACGGACGGACGGACATGGCTCAAACGTCTTAGAATTTTTTTCTGATCCAATCCATACCTTTGAAGGTATATCTAGCTCGCTTATTTCGAGGTGTTACAAACGGAGGAGTAATTTTATTATACCCAATCCTATCGTACGGGTATAATGATAACCTAAAATTTGAAAAGATAATTAGATTAACAACAAAACCTTTAAATCTAAATAATAAAGTATCACCATTTTTTATTGTTCAAATCACACCAGGTAGCCTAATTAATGAACTACACAAAATCAAATCACTTGACTATCAAATTATCAGATGGGAAAATCTTGAAAAGCCAAACTTAACACAATGTATCAGATGTCAATGATTTGGTCATATTGCTAAGAATTGCAATATGGAATACAGGTGTGTCAAATGTAGGGAGAGCCATACTCCAGGTAATTGTAAAATTAAAGAAACCGATCCAAAGTCCGAGTTATTCTGCATCTTATGTAAACAACCTGGTCATCCGTCATTTTTTAGCGGTTGCTCAGTCCGTGTAAAAAAACTAGAACATCGTGAGGGGTAAAAACAGCAAATGAAGAATAAAATCAGCCAAAAACACTTATCAACATGTGTTTTTGGCTGATTATACCCGTACGATAGGATCGGGTATACTAAAATTATTCCTCCGTTTGTAACACCTCGAAATAAGCGAGCTAGATATACCTTCAAAGGTATGGATCGGATCAGAAAAAAATTCTAAGAGTTTTGAGCCATGTCCGTCCGTCCGTCCGTCAGCACGCTAACTCAAAAACTAAGAAAGCTAGAATCTTGAAATTTACACAAAATATTCTGGGAGTAATTTATAGGTTCCCCATTTTTTGTGGTTGAGTTTGGACCAAGTCTTAGGGTAGCTCTCGAACACCTAACTTTTAGATCCCCACATTTTCTTTGAAATAGAGCTATGAAATTTTAACAGCTAATGGATCTCACAAAAATATTAATTTTGTTTTTAATAACTTTTTTTGTAGCCCCACCCGTTACGGAGCTACAGCTCCCCAAAGGTTCAAAAAAGCTCTATATTTAAATTGTTATAGCACAAGTTGTATAAGGTATATCTTCATTTTGAAAACGCCAAACGATTACTACTTTTATTAGCTTTAAAAGTATATATACAATAAATATATATTTGTGACATACGGTGTCTTAATTTACCGTTATGCGAAACTCAAATTTTGCAAAATGCTTTAACCCTTCTATCTTCTAAACGGTTTAAGTTGGAAACTTGAAATTTTGACAGTAGTTAGATCTTTAAAAATAAGTATGAGTCATTTCAGAAATCTTTTTTGTATCACCCCCCGCTTAGGAGCTGTAAGGGGTCAAAAACTGAAAATTTCTTATTTTTAAACACCTGTAACTTGAACACCTGTTAAAATTTTTTTGAAGTAATACACAAAAATTAAAGCTCCAACATTATGCTCTTATTTCTGTTAACAACTTTTTTTAATAATATAGGGTTACTTTATAATTGACGAAAGTGTTACTTGATTTTTTCAAATTTTCTAACAAATTTCTTTAACGATTTTTTTCCGTTTTGTTTTACTCGATAATTTGAAATTGTTGAGGATATAGTGCATAGTACATAAAAATGTAAATAAATAAACAACATAACGGTTGCTTGAAGAATTTTTATTTATATGATATTAACATATATACATACTTATTTAATATCATGTTTATTTACATATCGTATATGTCACTAGTGAATGAATGATAAGAGTATATATGTATATTATATAGCGCCGTATTATATATGTCACTAGTGAATGAATGATAAGAGTATATATGTATATTATATAGCGCCGTATTTACATACATATATGTATTTTATTGTACTTATAAGAAATTATTCTGTCAATGGAATATTTAAATATAATATAATATAATATTTAAAATTATATTTATTATTTTGTACTAAGTAAATTTAATATACATTTACCGCTTAGTATTAAATGGTACTATAGAATATTTGAAAAAGTTTTGGATTGATAATCGTTATGTGGAAGGTTAGAATCAGCTTTAGAAGAATGTATAAACATATAGTTTGAATATATGTACAACTTATAGTTCTAGAAATTATAAAACTCACCCAAATTATTTAAAAATACTAAAATATTAAAAAATAATATTGTAGGCAGAGTGGCTGTGAACATACTAACGGTTCGTACGGGTATCTAAGAGTTGACAAAGGCAACTGTATTCTTCCTTGTTTTATTTTATAACTATGTACATTCAAATATGACATATTCTAGCGTTGTAAGAAATGTAATATATAAAGCCGAAATTCTGTTTGTTTGTTTGTGCCCTTTTCACGTAAAAACAACCAGTCCGATTGGAACAAAATTTTGCAGGAACATTTCTACTACCTAAATTAAGACACCGTATGCTACAAATATATATTTATTGTATATATACTTTTAAAGCTAATAAAAGTAGTAATCGTTTGGCGTTTTCAAAATGAAGATATACCTTATACAACTTGTGCTATAACAATTTAAATATTGAGCTTTCTTGAACCTTTGGGGAGCTGTAGCTCCGTAACGGGTGGGGCTACAAAAAAAAGTTATTAAAAATAATAATTAGTAATAAAATTAATATTCTTGTGAGATCTATCAGCAGTTAAAATTTCATAGCTCTATTTCAAAAAAAAATGTGGGGATCTAAAAGTTAGGTGTTTGAGAGCTACCCTAAGTGTTGGTCCAAACCGAACCAAAAAAATAGGGAACCTATAAATTACTCCCAGAATATTTTGTGTAAATTTTAAGATTCTAGTTTTCTTAGTTATTGAGTTAGCGTGCTGACGGACGAACGGACGGACGGACATGGCTCAAACGTCTTAGAATTTTTTTCTGATCCAATCCATACCTTTGAAGGTATATCTAGCTCGCTTATTTCGAGGTGTTACAAACGGAGGAGTAATTTTATTATACCCAATCCTATCGTACGGGTATAATGATAACCTAAAATTTGAAAAGATAATTAGATTAACAACAAAACCTTTAAATCTAAATAATAAAGTATCACCATTTTTTATTGTTCAAATCACACCAGGTAGCCTAATTAATGAACTACACAAAATCAAATCACTTGACTATCAAATTATCAGATGGGAAAATCTTGAAAAGCCAAACTTAACACAATGTATCAGATGTCAATGATTTGGTCATATTGCTAAGAATTGCAATATGGAATACAGGTGTGTCAAATGTAGGGAGAGCCATACTCCAGGTAATTGTAAAATTAAAGAAACCGATCCAAAGTCCGAGTTATTCTGCATCTTATGTAAACAACCTGGTCATCCGTCATTTTTTAGCGGTTGCTCAGTCCGTGTAAAAAAACTAGAACATCGTGAGGGGTAAAAACAGCAAATGAAGAATAAAATCAGCCAAAAACACTTATCAACATGTGTTTTTGGCTGATTATACCCGTACGATAGGATCGGGTATACTAAAATTATTCCTCCGTTTGTAACACCTCGAAATAAGCGAGCTAGATATACCTTCAAAGGTATGGATCGGATCAGAAAAAAATTCTAAGAGTTTTGAGCCATGTCCGTCCGTCCGTCCGTCCGTCCGTCCGTCAGCACGCTAACTCAAAAACTAAGAAAGCTAGAATCTTGAAATTTACACAAAATATTCTGGGAGTAATTTATAGGTTCCCCATTTTTTGTGGTTGAGTTTGGACCAAGTCTTAGGGTAGCTCTCGAACACCTAACTTTTAGATCCCCACATTTTCTTTGAAATAGAGCTATGAAATTTTAACAGCTAATGGATCTCACAAAAATATTAATTTTGTTTTTAATAACTTTTTTTGTAGCCCCACCCGTTACGGAGCTACAGCTCCCCAAAGGTTCAAAAAAGCTCTATATTTAAATTGTTATAGCACAAGTTGTATAAGGTATATCTTCATTTTGAAAACGCCAAACGATTACTACTTTTATTAGCTTTAAAAGTATATATACAATAAATATATATTTGTGACATACGGTGTCTTAATTTACCGTTATGCGAAACTCAAATTTTGCAAAATGCTTTAACCCTTCTATCTTCTAAACGGTTTAAGTTGGAAACTTGAAATTTTGACAGTAGTTAGATCTTTAAAAATAAGTATGAGTCATTTCAGAAATCTTTTTTGTATCACCCCCCGCTTAGGAGCTGTAAGGGGTCAAAAACTGAAAATTTCTTATTTTTAAACACCTGTAACTTGAACACCTGTTAAAATTTTTTTGAAGTAATACACAAAAATTAAAGCTCCAACATTATGCTCTTATTTCTGTTAACAACTTTTTTTAATAATATAGGGTTACTTTATAATTGACGAAAGTGTTACTTGATTTTTTCAAATTTTCTAACAAATTTCTTTAACGATTTTTTTCCGTTTTGTTTTACTCGATAATTTGAAATTGTTGAGGATATAGTGCATAGTACATAAAAATGTAAATAAATAAACAACATAACGGTTGCTTGAAGAATTTTTATTTATATGATATTAACATATATACATACTTATTTAATATCATGTTTATTTACATATCGTATATGTCACTAGTGAATGAATGATAAGAGTATATATGTATATTATATAGCGCCGTATTATATATGTCACTAGTGAATGAATGATAAGAGTATATATGTATATTATATAGCGCCGTATTTACATACATATATGTATTTTATTGTACTTATAAGAAATTATTCTGTCAATGGAATATTTAAATATAATATAATATAATATTTAAAATTATATTTATTATTTTGTACTAAGTAAATTTAATATACATTTACCGCTTAGTATTAAATGGTACTATAGAATATTTGAAAAAGTTTTGGATTGATAATCGTTATGTGGAAGGTTAGAATCAGCTTTAGAAGAATGTATAAACATATAGTTTGAATATATGTACAACTTATAGTTCTAGAAATTATAAAACTCACCCAAATTATTTAAAAATACTAAAATATTAAAAAATAATATTGTAGGCAGAGTGGCTGTGAACATACTAACGGTTCGTACGGGTATCTAAGAGTTGACAAAGGCAACTGTATTCTTCCTTGTTTTATTTTATAACTATGTACATTCAAATATGACATATTCTAGCGTTGTAAGAAATGTAATATATAAAGCCGAAATTCTGTTTGTTTGTTTGTGCCCTTTTCACGTAAAAACAACCAGTCCGATTGGAACAAAATTTTGCAGGAACATTTCTACTACCTCGGAAAGTGTTATAGACTATATCGCGTTTCGGTTCATTAACCAATTGCGGCCCGAGAGCCATTTAAGCTTTTTCGTTGTCCTGTCTAAAAGGTTTGCTGGATTGAGTTAAAAATTTGTACAAATGTTCTTCTTAGCTTTGGGCGGGTAACGAAGAAATTTAGATGCAATATATTCCCAGGATTCGGCCCGAAGGGCTTCCAAAAAAGTTTTTGTTTCCGATTTATGTCCAATTTTGTATGGTAGTTTTATGGTCTGAAAAAAACCTGTAACAAACTTTTATGAAGTTCTGGTAACCCGTTTGGGCATGAGCGGCGAACGAAGTTCATTCAATTTTTCTGTCGTCCTGCTTAAACGGTTTAATCAATTGATTTGAAAATTCGCAAAATTATTGCTCTTTAGCAGAAAAGCTAACTAGGTTAATTTGGTTACGATTGATTAACCCCTTTTAGCACCAGGGGTCAGTGAAGTTTTGTAATTTACTCTGTTGTCGTGCTTAAACGGTTTGACAAATTAAGTTGAAACTTTATCAAAGTTTAGCTCTTTACTACAGAAGCTCACTGAGTTGATTTCGTTACGATCCATTAACCCGTTTAGGCATCAGGGCTCAATGAAATTTTTTAATTTCTTTGTTGTCGCGTTTAAACGGTTTCACCAATTGAGTTGCAAAATTTACAAAAGCGTTGGTCTTTATCACAAAAGCTTGCTGAGTTGATTTGGTTACGATACATTAACTTGTTTCAGCATCATGCTTCAGACCTTGAAGTTTCTCATTTTTTTGTTGTTGTGCTTAAACGATTTGACCAATTGAAAATTTGCACAAGTATTGCACTTTGGCACACAAACACATTCAATAAATTTTGTCGTGATACATTAACACATTTCGGCCCGATAGACTATCAAAACAAATTTTTGTGTCTAATTTGGCAGGACGAATTTATGGTTCTAAATGAAGCCTGTGACAAACAAAAACAAATCATGTGTTAACATTTGCTAACCCATTTCCGAACGAGTACCTATTAAAAATACTCTGCCTAATTTTTTGTATAGTTATTACTATTAAAAAGGTATTTCCAACACTCTTTACTTTTATCTATACTGTTTTTAATACTCCATAAAAACCTTTCAATGCAAATTTCTAATATATAACTGTAATTAAAATAACCTTATTAAGTATCTTAAGAATACTGTGTTTAAGTTTCGACAACATAACATTTTCGGCCGTTGTTAAAAGACAGAAACAATCTCCTACATACGACAATCATCATGTCATGATTCAGAAATGCATTACTTGCATGTGGTCTACCTATATAAGATGTATGTGTATAACATATTTCCCATAAAATATCATTGAAATAAGACATATTGAATGTATAATGTGCGTATATTTAAAAATACTATAAACATAATCAATTAAATTAGAAAAATATTCACATTTCTATACAGTATTTAATCAAAAATGAGTACATGCATATTTAAGGAACAGAGAACCTTATATTCTTATCCATATACAGTTCTTACACATATTTTTAGCCTTATTCAATATCAATTTCAAAACATAATTATGTATTAGAAAAACTTAACGTAAAAAAATTCTGGTTGATTTATAAAGGTAAAAAAGAATCATGTATTTTTTATATTGAAAATATGTTAAACAGAACCTAAGATGTATGCATTTAAAAAGAAGTTTTTTCAAAATTTGAAGAGCTGTGGGTGCTGTAGCATCCATCAGTGAGGGTACATAAAAACATCTCCAACGGTGAGAGTACAACATTACTCTTTTAAGAGACCTATGCATAGTTAATATTTCATTGCAAATTTTTCAAAATGTGTTTAAAAGGATAATTCACAAAAACATGAAGTGACATTACTTATATAGTACATTATGGTCTATCATAATTGAAATGCGTTTTTATGTTTCGGTATTAACGAATATATTGTATACTTCGTCGTAATTGTGTACTCAAGAGATTATTGATTCCTTTTTGTAGATGAATCGTCTCTAATTCTTCGCTCTGTTTATTCAATTTAACTAAATGTAATAAAAATACGATATTAACTACCAGCAACTGTAAATGGGAGGGTGTGAGTGAGTGAGTGAGTGAGTGACTGAGTGAGTGATTTTTTTCTATCGGTAACACGTGAAGAATATAAGCTTTGTTTTTGTAATTAATTAAAATATTAGTGAATTAAATAATTAGTCCAATAATTTTGTTGGATTATATTAAAAATTGAATATTTATATTGGATAGAATATAAAAAAAGAATTGTATTATATGATAATAAATGAACTAAATAAACTTAACTTCAATTACTATGAACTGTAGCACTACAAAAAAAATAAAAAGAAAAAATTAGTATAATTTGTAGTGAGGAAAACTGTAAAAGGCCAATTAAAACATCTAATGCTAATGCTACACATACGAAATGCTGAAAACTTACAACAACTGAGTTACATTATTTAAACACCAATATTAACTTGAAATATTCATGTGATTTATGCAGTGAAAATGGATTAAAATCTATTAATTGTAAATTGAGTGAGATGGCAAAATTGATAAAAAATTTGAGTGAAACTAGCATATCAAAAGTAAATGAATTAGTTGTAGAAAAGGTCAATAAATTAGAAAATAATGTTAAGATGATGTAAAATGATATGATGAGTGAATTAAAAAAAAATTATGAAGTAAAAAATAAAAAAAACATGTCGTATGCAGAGCAATTAAAAATGCCATTGATTATTAAGCCTAAAGAAAAACAAGATAGTGCTAAGACAATTAATGAAATAAAAAACCAATTTAATCCTTCTGATTTGTCGGTAAAAGTAAATAATATACAGGAATTAAGAAATAATGGTGCAATTTCAATTAATTGTGTTAACAAAGTATCAGCTAAAAAAATTAAAGAAGAATTAGAAAAAAAGTGTGTTGAAAATTATGAAATAAAAATTTTAAAATTGAATAATCCCTAAATCTTGGCTGTTGGTATAAGTGAAAAACTGAGTGTCACAGAAGTTGAAAAAGTTATTAGAGAGCAAAATAATTTTGACTTTAGAACAATGAAATGTCACAAAGTATATCAATCAAAAAATAATAATTTCTTTAATGCTATAATTGAGGTAGATGGAAATTTATTTAAAAAAATTATGGAAGAAGGTAAAATTAATATCGAATGGAATAGTTGTAAAGTATATGAGATGATTTTAAGATGTAATAAGTGATTTGGCTATAATCACATAGCATCTAAGTGTACTGTAGGTGCCTGCTGTTATACATGTGGACAAATTGGGCATATAGCCGAGAAATTTAATGAATCTCCAATAGGATGCTTAAATTGATGCAGAGCACAGAATGAGCTCAACCTAGTAGATATTACGGTGGACCATGACACAAAAAGCACTGATTGCCCTATTTACAAAAAAAAAATAATATACAAAAAATAAAATAATGTATTAGCAATTAAATAATGAGACTGATTGTGAACATAATATAAGAGGGTTGTACTTGAATATACAAGGTGCTGTTAATAATTTTAATGAAATTGAGACAATTATATATAATAACAATTTTGAATTGGTCGGGTTATCAGAAACTCATCTAATATCTGAAGATAGCGATAAATTAATACAGATAAACAAATACGAAATTATTAGGGCTGATTCAATTTCTCATTTTACTGGAGGAGTTGTATTTTATATAAAAAAAAATTGGAAGTATGAAATTAAAAATAAAATTGCTATTGGAATGAATCTATGGTACGTTATTATAAAATTATACAAAACTAAACTCAAAATGTACTTGGTAGTAGTTTATAAATCACCAAATCGTTGGTACACTTTAAGTAATTTTGTTGAAAATTTTACTGCATTACTTGAATTTTTAAATGAAGTAAATGATGATGTTATCTTAATGGGTGATTTTAACATAAATTTGTTAGAAGATTCACAAGATAAAAGAAAAATAAATTAAATTATAAATGGTTTTAAACAAATTATCAGATAACCTACAAGAATAACACAAAATAGCAGAACTTTGATTGACTATATTTTAACCAATAATACCAAAAACATAAGTGCGGAAATTTCAAGTAGTTGTAAAATCAGTGATCATGAAAGTATTTGTATAAAAATAAATCGGAAATACAATGCAAATGATCGCCCAAAGATAATCAAATATTTCAAGTATAATAAACAAAGTTTTAGAAATAGTATTTTTCCCATTGCTGATTACATTTTATGTTCCACTTAATGAAAAAGCATCAATTTTTAATAGAAATCTAAAATATATAGTTAATTCATTTACCGAAAATTTACAGAAAGTGGAAATCAATGGTTTCGAATGAATTGCGCTTAATGAAAATAAGTAAAGAAAATCAGTATAGAGCGGCAGTCTGGAGAAAGCGAAAAATACAGGCGAGTACGAAATTTGTATAAAAACCAAATTAATAAGACCAAAAATGAGTTTTTGATAAATCAAATTCAACACGCAAGAGATCAGAAGTCTATGTGGAATATAATCAAATATAAAGTATTAAAAAGTAATAACACGACTGGATTAAAAGAAATTATTTTCAATAATATTCGGGTTGAAGATGAATTACAAATAGCAAACAAGTTTAACGAATATTTTATACAAAGCATTATTAGAATACGTGAAGGTATTCCTGATATTAACCAACTAAACAGTAGTATAACTTACAATGAACAACAGTTTAAATTTGAGAACATTATCATGTGCCAACTGAAAGCTATACTAAAAAGCATGAATAATAAAAGAGATACAAATTTGATCAATGTGAAGTTATTAATTGATAACTTAGACTTAATTGGAAATAATTGGTTTAGTTCTTATCTACAAAATAGAACTCAGCGGACAAAGATTAATAGCACAATTTCATCAGCGCAAAATATTCCAATCGGTGTACCACAAGGATCAGTGTTCGGAGTTCTTTTGTTCTTGCTGTACATTAATGATATTGAAAAAGCTCTGAAATTCGCTACAATAGCATTATTCGCAGATGATGCGTTAGTGTATGTAACAGGTGACAGTATCGTTGAATGTAGTAGCAAAATAGTTCTGATTTTGAGAAATTAAATAACTGGTGTAAAATAAATAAAGTCAAACTCAACCAAACTAAGACAAAAGCAATAATAATAAATGAAAAACTAAACGGTGATATAAAAATAGAAAATTACAAATTAGAAATAGTTAACGAGTTGAAGTATTTAGGTTTTATTATAGATAATAAGTTAAAATTTAAGAATCATGAAGAATATATATGTAAGAAGATTGGTAAAAAATTGAATTATTTTTATAGGATAAGAAATAAGCTATCAACTAGTGCAGCAATAAAGGTGTATAATACAATAATTAAACCGCACTTCGAGTATTGTTCGACCTTAATGGCTTTTAGCAACAATGATACTTTGGAAAGACTACAAAAATTACAAAATAGGGGAATGCGAATAATATTAAAATGTGGAAGATATACACAAATAAAGAGAATGTTGACATCCCTTAAATGGCCAAAAATTAAGCAGAGATTTAAATTGAATGTGTTGGCATTTGTTTTTAAAATGAAAAATAAGTTACTGCCAAATTATTTAAGCTCCAGTTTAATATATGTTCAGGATGTACAGCATTATCACTTAAGAAATATATTCAACTTCAAGCTCAACTTTTTTAGAAGTGAAGCGCCAAAAAAACCAGTCTTATACAAGGTTTTGGAAATGTGCAACGAGTTACCAAATGAACTTAAATCAATTAGTAGAATGGATGAGGAAGACAAGGCCGATTTAGAAGAACATTTAAAAAATATCGCTCAAAATAATCACAATCTAATATTAAGTAGTAATAACCAGATACAAATTAATAATAACATTCAAAATAACATTAAAACCTTCCAAAAAACTATAAATAAAAATCAATTAACAATTGATAAAGTTTTAAATAATATTTCACAAAATAACAAAAACATTACTAAACAACTACAATACTTGCAAACACTAACAAATATTAACCTTTTAAATGAAGAAATCGAAAAAATTCAAGAAAACGTAGTGTTTACTAAACATGGTATTATGAGTAGATCTAACACCTATCTTAACACCTAAAGAAATAGATTTTTATTATATAGATATTCTTAAAATACAAGAAATTAAAAGTTCTTTAGTAGTAATGAGTAGTAAATTAGTGTTTATACTAGAGATTCTACTTACTATATACTTCAAATTCTAATTTGGAAGAGATTGATATAGCAAATACTGATATGATATTATATTATTTAGAAATAAAACATATTATCTTAATAAAGAAAGATACTTTAATAAACTACAATTAACTTCAACTTGTATTTCAAATCTTTTTGTAAAATCTTTTTATAATTGTACTAAAACTATTGAAAGTAATGTAAAAACAGTTGAAATTGATCAAGGAATTGTATTAGTTAAAAATGCACAAAAACTCAACTTAACAAACAATTGTAATAACATTTTGTATTCATTGAATAAAAATGATATTATATATTTTTATAACTGTTCTATTGAAATTAATAACTTTAAATATTCGAAAAAAAATAAAGAATTTAAACATAATATTGTAATACCGAATTACATTACAGTTGAAAATATAAATGTTACTATTAAATTAAAAAGCTTACATATCAAACAAATTGAAAACAATAATAAAATAAAAGAAATAAATTTTGAAAGAAAAATTAATAATATTATAATCCAAATTAATTCTATTTTTGTAATAATTATTATTTTAATTTTAATCATTATAATGTACTATCAAATAAAAACAAGGAAAGGAAATCAAATAAGTGACCTAAATACAAATAGAACTAAATATTTTGTTCAGGAGAACAAAAATCCTAAGGATGGGAGAGTCATATATCCATCTAACGAAATCTTAAATAAAATTATTCAAACAAATTCTCAGAACCAGAATTCATAAATTTCGTTATCTAAATGTAATTTCTAAAATTTTTTTATATATCATATTTTTTCTTTATCATACGATATTTCTCCTATGCAATAAATAACAATTATAGATCTCTTGACCTAACGCAACAAATATAATTTTTTGCGTTAATAATTATTCATTCAAGTACTCAAACATTAAACTAAGTTGAACGATTTTTTTTTTCTTTTTGCTAGATCATATTTCATTTGAAAACTGAAGTCAATGAATTTATATGACTTAGTTTTAATTTTCGTTTTATTCTGAACGTTAAATTTCTTAATTTTAATTTTTTTTCCTTTTATTTTAAATATGTACGTAAATATGTACGTTTTGGAAACAAACACTTAACAAATTTAAGTGTCAAATTACAACAAAATAAATTTCTGTTTCTTTTTGTATGTCACAATATCGGAAACCGATGTTATTTATATTATTGATTATTAATATTTTTTTTTGTATTAAGCAAATTATGATTTTTTTAGGATAAGTAAAGTAAATTAAGGAAAAAATATACAATCCAATAAAAATTGATCTTATGTAATTTTTTAAAATGAAAATAAATTGAAATTTAGGTTTAAAACTTTCTTTTATAAATTTAGTCTAAGTTTAACCACTCTAAAAAACGGTTAATAAAATTTAATAATTTAATAAAATTTGATATTGGCAGATTAAAATTTGACACTCATATCCTTACCAGGGATTTGATTGACAACAGAAATTATTGGTGGGTAGAAAACTAATTTAAACAAAATATATTGTATCAATTTTTTAATACAGTATATTTATTTAGCGTAAGGTAGGCTAGGATCGTAGGTTAGGTTAAGTAAGTTTAAGCTAGTTTTTAAGTTTTTATCTTACATAGTAAAAGAAAAGGAATTGCTTTTTAACTAATTTTTTACAATTAAATAAAAATAAAAATAATATTAGCACTTAATGGCTACGCTCTAATTATATAATTAAAAAAAAAAAATGATTTCGTATTTAACAAAAAAAAAATTCCGCTTTATTACATGTTAATAAATTTAATATTATAAATGTAACCTAGTTTTGTAAACTTTTTTTTCTAGATTCTGTAAAAAAGAATAAGAAATAGTAATAAATAAAAGTTTAATAAAAAAAAAAAAATAAAAATATTACCATTTATTTATTTTTTTGTTTATATTAATATTACGTACATAAATGTAATGCAATACTATTTAACCATCGGCTACTAAGGCCATTATAGTTTTTTATACTATTGTTAAATTATATACTAATATTATTTATTTTGTTTATATTATATACTATAAATAAATAGAATCCCCATTGCTCATCCATCCTTGGAATAGAACCCCCTTATCCTAACTACTTGATTACTTAAAGATATTGAAAAATTACAAGACAAACTAGCAACATTGGAATACGGGCACCACTCAGTAGTACACGAACGGGGAATGTTTAATTTCATAGAAAAAATCAGCAAATGGATAACTGGAACTATGGAGGACGACGGTCGACAACAGAGAAATAATTAACCAACATTTCAAAACTATTGACAATAATAATCATAACGTTATAACAACAATAAATAGACAAATACTAATGAATGACAATTTTAATACCTCCATAAATAAATTACTTAACGTTATTAAAGAAGACAGAGAGCTAACTCAAGAATTTTTAAAAGAAGAAACTAACCAAAACCAACTTAAAATTACAATATTCGACATTAAATTAAACATTCAACAAGTAGACAGAATTATAAACGAACTCATGACACTATAATACTCTCCAATATCAATATAATGACTCATATCAATAATTAACTCATGAAGAAATTTTAGAATATCAAATTATAAAAAACTTAAAAGTAGGGTTTTCAAAAACAACAACAAACAAGTTAATATTTTTTATTCAAATCCCAGATATGACTTTAACAAAAATTAATTGTACCTTTAGCAAACGAAAATACTTGTAACTTAATAGAATATCCGATTACATAAATTTTAGAATATCGCGGTGAATATTATGAATATGATTCAAACAAAGCACTTCATCAGTTAAATGACCTAAAACATTGTATTACTAAGCCAAATTGTAAAAAGTAAAAAGTTGTCAGACAGATATTTATAATATAGACAATAGTAGTTTACTAATTCAAGTAGTGAAAACTTTAACTTTAATTTCAAATTGTAAGGAAAGAAAATTAATTCAATTAAATGGAAACTATTTCTTAAAATTTTACAATTGCATTATAAATCTAGATAATAAGACAAAAATTCCCACCCCAAAACTCTTGTCGTCAACAAAGGTGAGGACAGCAAGAAGAAAAATCAAAAGAGACGCAAGTGCGCTGGGGTACTCATGAAATAAAAGTACAACAGGGATCTTTTCATTCTCAACTCAAGATAACTGAGAATTAAAAAGCACGTACTGTTTATGAGAAGGACACTGCGGATGAAGTTAAGTACCAGCTTGTCATAGATGTATATGCAAGCGGGTAGGGACGGCAATAAAGGTATTTCTGCTACAACAACTGGAAGCATATTAGATCTGAAGATGAGATCAACAACGCATGTAAGAGGGTCAATAGAAACGGGAGCCTAGAGCATTGGCATTAGGATACTCTAAGTGTGAAAGGAACCCCAAGGAGGGAAATGCTTCTTCTGAAGTTGTTGCCAAGAATAGGCAATCTTACAAAAAAGTAGCTATCAATCACCGTGGCATTGATTGATGGGGTATTGAAAAGTGGGAAGCCAATTACGAATAGGTCATAATTGAGCGAGATAGAGGCTCACCTATGCGGGATGGTAATGGGACACGTTTTGAAGCCAGGAAGGATCTCTCTTATCGTTCGACTGTGCGTACGTGTTGAGATGATGCAGTGTTGTCAAATGCCAAGATCAGGTATCTTTGGATTTCCTCAGCAAATTCGTCACTAAGGCGAAATGGGTTGGCTTGAAGCTCAAGCTTATCCCGGCTAGGGAAATTCCAAGGAGACCTAGGGTGCGCATTTGGTTATCAAACATGAGCGTGGGCAATGGAAAGGTCCTCCAGTGTTTTAAGCTCTAGAATTCGAAAATTCAGATGGAAAACTGGAGCATTATAAAGCCTGAGGAGCCTCAAGAAAACAGTAAATCGTTCTTGTTCTTGATAAATAAGAAGTACCTAGGGGAACTCAAGAAGGCTTATTACAGGATGAGATTCGGCGTAAGGTATGCCAAACTAAAAATTTTCAGGGCTCCAACTGACGAAGAGGATCGAGAAAAGGATCTAGCTTCTAAGCTGATAGAGGATTTCACGATGGACAGTGATCCTCTTAGACAGAATCCGGCACCAGGTGATGAAGGTGCTATAAGGGGTAATGATGCCAAGAGTAGTGCAGATTAATCTCAGGTACTCGAGAACCGCCTCGGATAATCTGCTGGTTTTCCTCAGCGAGGAAAATATAGACGACAGCCTCATTCGAGAACCTTGGGTCAGAGGTACTGAGATTAAGGGCCTACATCATAAAGATTATAATATTTCACAAAAAGGATACAGGTAAATTTAGAGCTTGTATTTTATTAAAAAAAAACAATTCAATCTTCACCGCGATTTTAGCTCATCCGATTTGACTGTCTTCAATTTAGAAGGACTAGGTGGAAATAGTCTCTGCATATATGGCTCATGAGGATTAGTCACCATCAGTGGAAGTTCGTTAACTTGTTAAAGCGACAAGGCAAGACAACCTATTCATCGGATGTGATGCCAATTCTAGGCATTCCTTATGGGGTAGTTCGGAGAGCAACGAACGAGGTGGGTCACTATTTGATTTTCTTGTTAACACTAATCTTAAAATATGTAATATTAGTAACACACCCACTTTTACCTTCCCAAGTTCGGGCAGATATAACGGGTAATAGACATTACATTAGCTATTAACAATAACATCACAGGAGTTTCAAACTGGTCTGTGTTTATTCAGATCACAAAAATATATAGTCATTGATGCGAATCTTCAGATGAATATTCCCAAATTTTACAGAAATCCTAAAAGAACTAACTGGGTAAAATGCAGCTAAATTATACAGTCAAAACTAAATAATCATGAATATTGAAACGATCGAAGAACTGGATAGAAAGATTGAAACTTTTAAAAAAGCTATGGGAGTAGCCTTTAAATTCTCGTGCTCAATTAGTCACGGAAAGAAAACCATTTCCCTTTGTGGAGCGAAGACTTAGTCTGCCTTAAGTCTGACTAGGACTATTTTGAACATTTGCTTTAAACATAAATACTGGCAACATTATAAAGATTGCCTAAAAGTATACAATAAAGCTATCAAAGTAGCCAAGCGGCATACTTGGATGGAATTTTTTCGATCTATCGAAACTACGAAGGATTCAGCTAGAATCTGTAAGATTCTGTTCAATGATAGATCCTTTCCTTCCTTAATCAAAAGAATGGATGGGAGCTGGACTAATCAGCTGAATCTTTAGAATTGTTAGGTAACACCCATTTTCTCGTATGTAGTAATGATAACGGTAATGTAACTTCACCCAATGGAGATCCTGTAGTCCAAGGAAACTCATGGGATGAAATAAGTAAAATTATATCTCAGGAAAAGGTTTCTTGGGCTATAAAAATTTTTTCTCCATATAAATCGCTTGGCATTGATAGCATAATTCCGATTATGTTACAAAAGTCGTTAATGCTGTCGACTTCGTGGCTTGTCGCCATTTTCAGTAGCTTTATTTTTGAGTCAGTGAAAGACTTCAGGCCACTTAGCCTGTCCTCCTTTCTTTTAAAAACCATGGAACGTATTCTGGATTACCAGATTAGGCAACGCTTTGAGGGAACTGAAGTATCGAAATGCCAACATGCATACTTAAAAGGTAGGTCCACAGAAACGGCTTTCTATGAAGTGGTCAGCACAGTTGAACATTCTATTAAGTATAAACAATATACCTTAACCACTTTCTTAGATATTGAAGGTGCTTTTAACAATGTTAACACCCAATCTATTGAAGAAGCTCTCACTCAGGTGGGGACAGAGCAGTTTTTGAAGCGTTAGATTATCTCCATGCTGAATTCTAGAATAATTCACGCGAAAAAGGGAAACAGTAGTGTTACTAAATCAGTCAACAGGTGTACACCACAGGGAGGTGTAATATCACCTTTGCTATAGCTAATGGTTATAAACAAAATTCTAATGGCACTTAATGAGGAAGGAATAAAAGTAGTGGCGTATGCGGATGGTGTGGCGATACTATCAGGCCAGTTTATATTCCTGATTAGTGAAATCATGAATAGAGCTCTGAGCAAGGTCCACAATTGTTCTTTATGCTTGCAACAAAACCATGGGCAAGAAATGGAGTATGCAGCCAAAGATGGTGCTTTGCATGTACACAGCCGTGGTTCGCCCAATCCTTACCTATGGATCGCTGGTGTGGTGACCAGCGATGAGTCGGAAATACAATATAACAAAACTAAACATCAGATCGGCATCAGTGGGCATTACTGGAGTATAATGATCGTATCCAACTGATGCTCTGAATACTATTTTATTTCTTTTCCCCCGGATCTATACATTAAATATGTCGCAACGTGCAGTGCAGTCAGATTTAGGGAATCTGGGTGGTTTGCTACTAAAACATATGGCCACGGTAATATTCTGGAGATATTGCCAAGGGGCTTTATACTAAACCTGACGAACTACATTGTTCCCAAACTAAACTTTGGGAACAATTTAGCCGCAGAATCTCCGACTAGAGCGGAATGAAGGGGCGGAAGGAGTCGGTGCTGACATGCTGACATTGGTACTGGAGTCGGTGCTGACGTTTTCTCAGAGAAATTCAACATTTCAAAATCCTACAGAATCCTCCATAGCTAGCATCTTTCAGGCGGAGATACAAACAGTTAGAGAGGCTGCTCAAATCCTGAACGGAAAAAATACATAAATGAGGACAGTCGCCACAGACAATCCGCGATTAAGAGCATTAACGCAAACATTACAACCTCAAAGCTTGTTAGGCAGTGCCAAGAGGAAATCGCCCCAACAAGCGAAAGTCTAAACATAGCCTTCTTGCGGTTGTCGGGGCATAGCAATATTGAAAAAAATGCAAAAGCTATCGAACTAGCAAACAAAGGAGGTACTCAGAACATTAACTCTTCTGAAATAGTCACCTGCCCAATCAGTACCGTAAAGGAACGGACCCTTTCTTTGTATATAGCGAAATCGCAATATAGGTGGAGTAATCTGAGCAATTGCACCATATTTAGAACATTGTGGCCCACATACAATAAAACGAGATCAAACGAGTAGATATCCAAATCTCGCATAGACATCGCGAGACTAGTGGCAATCATCACAGGTCACTGGCCAGTAGGCTCGTATGCAGCCAAATTAAGAATCCCTCACAACACCTCCTGGAGGAGTTGCAAAGACGCAAACGAAAGTGAGGATCTGGAGGTCTTGTTTTACAGATGTCCTACCCTAAGCTAGGGCCACTCTTCTCTTACTCGGTAGACCGTTCTACCACAACTTCAGCTAGCTCTTTGATTACAAAATCAAAAAACTGATTTCATATCTGAACTGCTCGGTTTGGATATAAAATCGCAAACAATCTAAAAACACAGGTCACGTGAGTGCAGTGGTATCAAAATGGCACAATTTAGTGCTAATTGATGCCTTTATGCAGTATCGTGAAGGTCACCACACTACCTACCTATCTAGATCATAAGACATATTATAATAACATTAAAGAAATAAAAAATAAATATGAAATCCTAATTTAGCCTATAAGTCCCAAAATAATTCTTTAACTTTAAGTGATATTGTAATTAAAACATAAAAAAATATAGAAGAAATTGAGAAACTAAAGTTCCATAAAAAATTTGTTTATTCTGGAATTGCTTTGTTTATAACCTCAACACTAATAATTGTAAGAATTCTTTTATATTGTAAGATAAAAATAAAAACTATTAAAACGATTCAGGAAAATCTTAACTTTAAATAAGGAAGAGTTACGTTACCTTTTCCCACAATTTCAAAAAATAAAAAAGCCAACAATATAAAATGCAATTAATAAAAAAGATAAAAATAAAAACTATTAAAACGATTCAGGAAAATCTTAACTTTAACTAAGGAAGAGTTACGTTACCTTTTCCCACAATTTCAAAAAATAAAAAAGGCAACAATATAAAATGCAATGCAATAAAATGAAGAAATTAACTTACAAAATTTTGAAACAAAGTCGATGAACGATAGAAGGTTAAACGATCCACATAAAATATTACATTTTAAGCTAAAGTGATATTTTATACAAAATAACAGTTTTTACTTTTGTCAGCAAATTTGGCAATTCAATTAATTAATAAATGTAAATGTAAAAGTCAGTTAATAAAAGTTAACAGATTAGTTAAACAATTATTTTAATATTTTTTTGAAATTTTTTTTCAGAACTTTTCATATTTGACTTTAAATCTCTTGTAAACATTTGGCAGTACTTCCTTAATAAAATGAAACTTAAAAACTTCAAAATTTGCTTGTGATGACCCATAACCTACATTAATTTTTAGAAGGCGTGGACATTGAGAGAGGAAAGCTAAATAGTAGTTCTTTTTTTTTTTAAAAAATACACGTAGTCTTATGGAAAACAAGTAAATGTAACAGTAAGTCGATGCAACCGAATTATTAATACCCTACACCTGAATAATTCGAATTAAATTTAAAATCCATAAGTGTTTTTGGCAGCTGCTTGAACTTCTTCCCTTTTCTGTCTTATTCAACTCGAATTTCAAGAACGTAAAAGAGGCATCCGCTTGGGATATGCTTGACACCCTTGTATAAAATTTTAAGTTTCTATCTTAATTATTTTCGAAGATTGGTAGTCCTTGGGAGGTTTGTGTCAGCTACCCGAATTTCCACTCCAATTCATCGAATCCATCTCAGGAACATAAAGAAAACTTGCCAGAACACCATTATATTAAATTTAAAGGTTCTACTTTTGTTCGTTTTGGAGATATATGCTCGTTGCTCTTGTGCTCGTCCGGAAGTTTCCAAAATACGAACCCATGGTTCAAATTCTTTCAAATGTCAGTTTCCAATTTTACAGAAAAGGAAACATAACAGAACACCTTTGTACTAAAAATAAAAGTTCTATCTTTGTTGGTTGTGGAGATATACTCGTTTGCTCTGGGGCTCGTCCGGAAGCTTCCAAGATTTGAACCCATGGACCAAATCCTCACAAATTTCAGAAACATAAATCAAACATGAAGGAACACCATTCTGCCTAATTTAAAGGTTATATCTTTGTTGCATTTGGAGGTAATATCATTTGCTCTGAGGGTCGTTCGGAAGCTTTCAAAATCCGAACCCAAGGACCAAATCCTCTCAAATTTCAGAGGCCTAAATCATACATGAAAGAACACCATTCTGCCAAAAGTAAAGGTTATATCTTTATTGGTTTTGGAGATAATCTCATTTGCTCTGGGGCTCGTTCGGAAGCTTCAAAAACCAAACCCATGGACCAAATCCTCTTAAATTTCAGAGACATAAATCAAACACGAAAGAATACCATTGTACCAAATTCAAAGGTTCTACCTTTGTTCGTATTGGATATAATCTCATTTGCTCTGCGGCTCGTTCGGAAGCTTCCAAAATTCGAATCCACGGTTCAAATTCTTTCAAATTTAAACCCATGGCCAAATCCTGTCAAATTTCAGAGACCTAAATCAAACATGAAAAAACACAATTCGGCCAAATTTAAAGGTTATATATTTGTTGTTTTTGGAGATAATCTCATTTGCTCTGGGGCCCGTTCGGAAGCTTCCAAAATCCAAACCCATGGACCACATCCTCTTAAATTTTAGAGACATAAATCAAACTGGAAGAAACATCATTATAAAAAATTTAAAGGTTCTATCTTTATTGGTTTTGGAGATAATCTCGTTTGCTCTGGGGCTCGTTCGGAAGCTTCCAAAACCCGAACCCATGGACCAAATCTTCTCACATTTCGGAGACTTAAATAAAACATGAAAGAACACCACCCTGCCGAATTTAAAGGTTATATCTTTGTTGGTTTTGGAGATAATCTCATTTGCTCTGGTGCTCGTTCGGAAGCTTCCGAATCCAAACCCATGGACCAAATCCTCTTAAATTTCAGAGGCCTAAATCATACATGAAAGAACACCATTCTGCCAAAAGTAAAGGTTATATCTTTATTGGTTTTGGAGATAATCTCATTTGCTCTGGGGCTCGTTCGGAAGCTTCCAAATCCAAACCCATGGACCAAATTCTCTTAAATTTCAGAGACATAAATCGAACGGGAAGGAACATCATTGTACAAAATTGGAAGGTTCTATCTTTGTTGGTTTTGGAGATAATCTCATTTACTCTGGTGCTCGTTCGGAAGCTTCCAAAACCCAAACCCATGGACCAAATCCTCTTAAATTTCAGAGACATAAATCGAACGGGAAGAAACATCATTGTACAAAATTTGAAGGTTCTATTTTTGTTGCTTTTGGAGATAATCTCGTTTGCTCCGGAATCATTCGGAAGCTTCCAGAATCCGAACCCATGGACGGATTTTGTCCAGATTCGAACTTAGCCTTTCTTTCATAATTAGTAACCTACTATATAAATTTCATCAAGATAGCATCATTATTTTTTGAGTTATCGTGCGTACGGACGGACGGACGGACATCGCTAAATCGACTCCGGCGGTGATCCTGATTCAGAATAAATATACATGTCTATACCTAACTCGCTTCCTTTTGGTGGTTACAAACACCATACCAAAGTTAATATACCCTATACTTTAGGTGTAGGGTATAAAAATAGTAGTCCTCCTAGAAAACTCGAAATAACACAAAAACTACAGATTTTTTTTAATTTCGTCCTAAGGGAGCAAAGTTCCATCTATTTTACGTTTTTTAGTAAAAAGAAATTTTTAAAATTTTTAAATTTTCATTCATAAATATGCATTTTAAAAAATGTCTTCCAACTACTTTTCAACAAAAAAAAGTTTCTTAAAAACTTTTTAAAAGAGCATTAATTTGGTACATTACTGAGCAAAAAAAAAATGTTGAAAACGAATTTTTATTCAATATCGATTTGCTTTAATAAATATTGTAAATTTTTTAGAATGCATATAAAATTAAGTGCAAAAAATAAACTATTTAATTTTTTTTACAATAAGTTAATTTATGTTAACTTATTTAAAATTTTTATTACTATAATAAAATAAATTAATATTATAAGTTATTCGCCTTTTCCGTTGAGGTAGGGGATATGGCGATTATTTTTAAAGTGGTATCGCCTGAAGACTAGGCCTTAAACTAAAATAATAAAAACAAATATATTAATACATACAAATAATATATAAATAATTTTTCAACTAAATAATATGATGTATTTAAAATAAAATTTAATAAAACAAAATAAAGTAATTAATTTACAACAAAACAACATTAAAAAAAGTAAAAAACAAAAAAATATATCAAAAAAATCAATATTTTCCGACCTGATAGTAATAATAGATCTTGAGTGGGCAAAAATGAAAAATGACATGACGATTGTATCCCAACTATATATAGGTACCTTCATATCAAAAGGGTTAATTTAGTCAATAATACTATTTAATTTTTTGCGTTTTTCAATATCGTTCAGTATTTTGAAATCCTTTTATTTCTGTATTACCTGTCAAATAGGTAACTTAGATCGTTATTAATTATTATTATAAATTTAAAATCACATTTAAAGTAATTATTTTCTATTAAAATATATAAAATAATATTATTTTGGCCTTTATATAATTTCCAGTATTTTAAATTTATTTTTTTACTAACATTTAAAACTAAATTAGAGAAATTTAAAATTATATTATCTTCGCGTAAATTTTTATCATTCGTTTCTATTAAATTTACCAAGTAAATGGTGAATATACTTGGAACTGCATCTGGTATTAAACGCGGACTTTTATCATTATTTAATTTAAAACACGATTCTGAAAATGCAATTTACATTTGGAACTACTAAGCTCTTGGTTGCCAGTCTGATCTTTGTACAAAGCTCTTTTAAGCTTCTCAAAGGCTCTTTATCCGGAAATTTAAAAGTAGCTACAGATATCGTGCTATTATTATAATTGGATTTATACCCAACAACCGAATGTTTTCCACCCACTTTATTTAAGGAAATTATTAAAAAAAGCAACATTAGGCACTAAATAATTGAATTAATTTTTTTAAATAGGTATTCATACAATAAAATCTTTTAAAAATAATAATTCAATTCAAAAATTTAACTCTACAAAAATATGACTACATAAAATAAAATATTACTAAAATTTAGAGTTATTTAAAATAAATATTACCTAATTTTTTTCTAATACTTATCAAATAGTATTGCAATTTAAAATTTTATTCATAAAAAGATTATTCTATTTCATGTAAGTACATGAATATTCTATTTACAATAATTTTTTTTTTATAGACTGTATAGAAAAAAACGAAAATTGCTTAACCAGAATTTGGTACTTCTTTTTTTCTTTTCTTTAAAATATTGCTGAAAAATATGATTTGAAAGTTAATTTTTTTATTGACATAAAGATAAAACTTCAAACTTTATTTTTATATAAATTTTATAATTTTTTAATATAATTAAAAATATAAACACTTAGTTCGAACTAAAATATATTTTCCAAATTTGCAGTACAATCTATTAGAAAGCTTTTAAATTATTAGGTTATGTTCACTAATTTATTATAATTGTGTACTCTCATAATTTTTTGAGCGTATTAAATGGCGACGATATGAAATGCTAGAGAAAAACTAAAAATTTTATTTTGTTGAAAATATATTAAAAATTTCGAGTTGAAAGCTGAAATTTTGGTATGTTAAAGAAAAATTTCCATTTTTATTTTAATATACAATTTGGCATGTTTAGGTAAATATTTCATATCGAAAACTCGAAAAGAAAATTGTTAAAAATCGGCATTTTTCTTAAACATAAACGAAAACAGAAAAGGACAAAAAAATCTCTATGAAATGTCATTTTTGGAAGCTTTTTCTCACAATACATTTACAATTTGCACAAACACATTTAAGTATTTCGATGTCCAGGCCTTCTAAAAATTAATGTAGGTTATGGATGACCAGAACAAGAATTTGCGTCATTAAACCATGACGGATGAATTTCGTCTGTATTCTTAATACAAAGTTTTATAATTTCTCCTTTTATATTTAAATTTTGAAATATGAATTTTAAATATTTTGAAGAGTTTATCTGACGGTACGAGCAAAGAAATCTCTGTTAATGAAAAATTTTTATTTTTTATGAAATTTTCTCATTCTAACATAATATTTTTATCTAAATTTGTTTTTGTTACGTTTCCTTTACATGTTTCGCAAGATATTTTTGACAAAATTTTAAATAAAACGTAACTTATTGTATAGCTTAATTAATAATTATAAATGACAAATGTTTTCAAATTGTAACGCCTGAAATGAATTTTCCAAAACTTGGTCACTTTTTATATCATTATCAATTTCATTTGGTAAATTATTTTCTTTTTGAAGAAGCTAGCATCAGCAACTGATTTAACAGCTGAACTTAGTGTTTTACTAAATATTTGTGTAGCGAAAGATACTTTAATTTTTTCAAATGAGTTTGGATTTATGACATTTTGTGTTAGTGCCCATTTTGGTCCCATTTTAGTAGCTTGAGCACATTTTAAATAATATAATTCCCTAATTGGTGTCCAACTTACGACTTTATTAGGTGTTTCTATGCCTGATGTAATTAAACAATTTCTAAATTTTTTAAATAAGTGTGGTATTAAGTATCAAAAATAAAATATATTTTTTTAGATTTATGATAAAAAAAATTGTTGGCTTGGATGGATCTTATGGTTATCTTCTATAAAAAATTTTAAAGCTTTTATATTATTTAGTCATTGATCGCAAACTACAGCTCTAACATCAATATTTATAGATTGGGCAATTTAATATTATATTTTATTAAACTTGCTACATCACATCCAATTATACTATTAGCAGTAAGAAAATAATCTAAAACTAGCTTCCACGAATCGAAAATTTCTCTAAGCAGGAATACTGTTGCCATAATGCCATCAAAGAAAAAAACAGCCTAATCAGAGTTAACATATTTTTAATTTTTTCAATTACGTGTTTCATATTTTTAATTTCATTATTTACCTTTTCTCTTTCGGCCGGTTGAAGTTATCTTCCCTGTATTGATCTAATAGTCCGGAATTAATTCCTGGTTGGAAATTTTTAAATGGAACCCAGTTGTTAATAGATGAAATACAATGAATAATTAGAAGCCATTTCTTTCTTTATATATTATACACTGCATCTGCTTTTAATTTATACTGAATATTTGGCAACTGATATATGTATCTCGTTTTCGGAATACTATTCTTTTGGTTTTCTACATAGCATTGTTATTAAAGTTCTTCCGTATTCATTTACATAGGGTGGAATATATTTTTGAATAAATTTACCTTTTCCCATATTTTTTTTTTGAAAATTTTTATTGATATATGTCATTTTTCTTTTGTTTCTTAGAAAAGGAAACTATCCTTCTATATTTTTCTCTTAATTTTCTTTATTGTTTTATTAAATTTGAATTCATTTGTTTTTTTCGCATAATTTTTGATTAGCGAAACATGTCGGACAAGCTGCACTAATATCATCTTTTGAAGATCTTCTAAAATATAGCGGTTCATGCATTTTAAATTCTTCTAAAGATCTATATTAGTACAGGTTTCTGCAGTTTGGTAAATCACAGAAGGTGTTTTATTATTTTGTAAGTCTAAAAAATTTGTATTTTCTTCGTTAAGTTCTGAAGCTAGAAGAATATACAGACATACATAATGTTTTGAAATAATGTTTTTAATTTGAGTGTTGGAATAGCCCCTTTTTTAACTTTTTTTTTAAAACCCAATCTTTCTCAAAATGCTTATTGCAAATGCTACATATATACATATAAGCCCTTTGTTTTTTAAATTTTCTGTGTATAAGCTTTTATCCAGTCATTTTCCCCCCATTTTTTTGATCCATTATGGAATATATACCTAATTTTATTTAAGTGGATGGATCAATTATCGAATATATTTAATAATATTTTCATATGTAGGTACCATTATGGAATATTATTAAATATGTACCTACTTTTATTTAAATAATACATACATTACATATAAATTCAATATGAATGAATTTTGCATTGCTTGTATAATGACTTTATTATAATATGTGTGTATGTATGTTCATTTTTTTTTACAAAAAAAATAACAAAAGAAAACAAAAGAACAAGAAGAATAAACAAACAAGTAACATAATTTATAATAGTAAGATGATAATATCACTTTATTTACGATAATTTCAAATTGCGACGTTGAGAGAAAAAAATTAAAAGCAAAGAGAGAGAGAAAGTGAATTCCGAGGCAAACTAAAATACAGATTTGTTGATACAGAAAATATCATTCTTTCGATTTCTATAATCTATTCTTATTCGGTATTCGGCATTACTTTTGTCCTAATTTGTGAAACTTTCATTACTGATTAAATAATTTTGGTAAACTTTCAAATTTTCTTAATGCCTACTTTGATCAAAATTGATATTTAACAACTGATAATTTTTAACAAGTAATAAATATTTTAAATTTAATATTTTTATACATAATTGGGTAATTGGGATGTTGGAAGCATGTTATGTTGAAATTTTCTAATATAGATATGCACTTAAGTCCAAATATGTGCACTTACGTGTATAGCTGCAAATATCTTATAAGTGCACAAATTTTCTTTGGTTAACATTCACCTTTCCGTTTTCGACTGTAATTATATATCAAGTTTATTACATTATCAAAATATTACTTACTTTGTCTTTACGTAAGTTTAATGCATGAACTACGTTAATATCCATTTTAATGAGATTCGTGGCATACGCCGCCGTAAGTAAGCCACAACCGCCGATAACATAAGCAACATTTTTTAAAACATTATTTTCATAGTAATTATAATTACAAGTTTTATTCAAATACCTCTTTATGTGAGGATTGTTGAAAAACCATCGAACACGGATTGTAAAATAGTTTTTGAAAATCATTGTTTAGCACAAGTTGACTACATAATATGTATGCAAATGGGTAATCCAAATTATTATTTTAAGTTATTATTTCCTATATAAAATAATACACCATAAATAGATTATACTTTAACACATCTCTACTCTATCTATGTATAAAATGAACTTAAGCAAAATAATATTTATTACTACATGTGTACATGTGTATGTACATACATATATCGGAATTTACAAATTTCTGAGTGCGCGCAAAAGTGTGAAAAAACTTGGTCCACTTTTGTGTATGCATACATACATAAATAAAAATATATAAATGGCTACATACCTACATGTATGACTACATTGATTTGTTGCTTAAGTTGATTCTTAATGGACATCTAATGCGACTATAGATATCTTAATAAAGAATTTTAATCCAGCCATTGGTGCAGTGGTTGACGTACCGCTTATCATTCATAAGGGAATGAGAGGTCTCGGGTTCGATTCCCGGCTGGGTACAATAATTATAATATAAAAAAAAAAAAAAATATTCATACATCGCAATATATAAATACTTAATATATCACATAATATCTCGTACACCCCACATTCATACCAGGAAACAGGGGTTATAGCTACCTGGGACATTTATGTACCACGGTACCTGTATATAAATAAATAAATAAATAAATAAAAAATTATAATATTAAGGTGAAAATTAAACTGTGTAGCTACCTCAGCTGGAAATTGGCAGAGGATTGGTCTCAAACTGCTTTTCATCCGAAAATACAAATTTTCAGTACCGAAAAAAACGTAATTAAGGCGAATTTTTTTTTTATTAATTTAATTTTGATATATAATATAATATGTATTATCTATTAGGAAAAAATATTCCAGTTTACAACATTCGGAAACAAGAAATTAAAGGATTAACTAAAAAAATCTATTACACATTATGTACATATATGCATACATATATGTATGTATATTACACACTTGACATGAAATGAATTTTTTGCTAAAAGAGCGGTGTACATACATAAATCAAAACAAGCAAAAGTAATAGATCTATCTATGTATATAGGCCGCTACCGCTACCGTCATAAGTCTGAAAAGCAAAAATGAAAGAAATTTGTCATATTTTTCGTACTTATTTCATGAAATTTATTTCGTACTAATAATATTTCACATATGACGTAAGTTCGAAATAAATTTTTTGAGATAAGTACGTAAAACATATGAACATAAAACATATCATTTTTGTTTTTCGAAATTTTGAACTAAGAATTTATGTTCTAAGAAGGTTCTACGACATAAGTGCTCAAAAAAAAATTAAAAATAAATTCGTTCATTACTTATTCCAAGATTTAAGTGACAAAAAATCTTAAAATTAAATAAATACGAACTTATTTTTAATTTTTTTTGTATTTTTTAAGTTATGCCCCATGACAATAAGTACGAAAAACAAAAATGACACTAGTTCGGAAATCAAAAAGAAAAATACATGCATGCATAAATATAAAAAATGTTTATATTGTTTTATTAATACAAATATGTACTTCCAACGGTTACTCTACAATATGGGCAAAGACAAAAAAAGAAAATAATTCAACTGTCAAAGTATATAGTGGCGCTTTATTTTTGTGCTCCAAATTTTTTATTTAAAATTTTTTTTTTTTTATTTTAATTTAAAACTCTTATATTATTATTTATTATTAACAAAAATTAAAAGAAAATAAAATATTCCATCAAAATTAAATTGCACTATAACTTACATAATAAACTCTGGAATTTTTCAATCTTTCAAATTAGTTTTACAATTACCAATACAATTCAATAAACGTTTTTTTCTTATTTTAATATCAATAAAATTAAAATGGGCAAGACATGTTCCACTTGCCGTGGAAACATTACCGGTAATTCAAAAGGAGTGTAATGCAGTGCAGTGTATCGTGGTTTTTTCTATATGTGCTCCTCAGTCACAAAGGAACTTTATGAAGCTATAAAATTAGGTATTGCAACCTGGAAATGTCCAGAGTGTCCTTCAAATGGGAATGAATCTATGGTGATCATAGAAGAAAATAATGATAATGCTGCAGAATACAACCTTGTAGAAGACAATGATGACGATATAAATGCGGCTAAACAAATATCTAACTTTGATTTTACAAATTGTTCACTGGATAAAATGGCACAATACTTAAAAAGTGTATGTTCCGTTGTCATTGCAATACAAAAATCAGTGATTGAAATACAAAAATATCAAAATTTCTTTAACGCCCAATTAAATGATACTATTAAACACAAAACTGATGCAAGTAAGGTTTATCAAATATCTTCTTTTAATGATATTCAATTTATCAAAAAGGTATTTAAGACCTTGGTTTAATTACAAATTATTGTTACACACTTTTATAAAATTTATACTTTTTCTTTATTTAATCAATAAGAATATCTCTTTACATAATTGCTTTAATTTACTAAAAAAACTATTGTATCTTCAAATTAATTATTTTATCACTCTTATTAATTATTTCTTATTTACAACTACAATTTAATTTTATATAATTCAATAATATGCTTTGTAAATTTCTTAGTTCTTTTTCCAAATACAAGCACTTTATATTACTATTTGAACATCACATTTTGTAATACTAATTTTAATTAAGAATTTCACTTTACATTATTATCTTACTAACAAAAACTATTATATTTGTACGCTAAATTTATAAAATATTTTTTATTTTTATTCTTTTACATAACCATAAATTATTTATATTACTTACTATTGAAATATATGCGCATATTTATTAATACTAATTTTACTTTAAAAAAAAAAAAATTATTATTTTTACAACATTCTAAATTTACAATTATACTTCACTAATATTTTTAATATTTTTAATATTATTAATATTTTATTAATTATATTTTTAATTTTATTTTTTTAATTTTTAAAACAATACCTACCTTATCACAAAATTATGTATAAGGTAGGTATTGTTTTCATACTAAAAATTTGTACCCGAGATTTAGGCAAAAGTGCACAATTCCGGTGCAGAGAAGGTTCTAAATTTTTTTTAGGGTGACGCTTGTCTGTGTGTGTGTTTGGGTGTGTTTGTGTGTGTGTGTGTGTGTGTGTGTGTGTGTATGTGTATTATTGTGGACACGTGTACAGCCTAAACGACTGAGCGGAATTTTTTGAAATTTCATATTTAAATTTTTGATATAAATATCTCGGAATGATAAGCTATTGGAGCAAATCGGGCAACAGGAAGTAGTAGTTTACTAGTGCCATTTTAAGTTTTTTACGAATATTTCCTAACACAAAAATATTATTAGAAATATTATTAAGAAAAAATTGCTCCACAAGTAAAGAGCCATAGAACAACCTTGCCATAGAACATTTTTTGTCCGACTAACTTTAACTTTTATTTAATTTGTTTTCTAAGTCCAAATTTCGTACATATTATTATAACACGCCATATTTATATGAACAAATATTTTTTGTTTTTTTTTATGTCTAAAAATTTATATACATACATACTTATATCTATGAATATTATTTTCTAGTTGATGACACAAAATTCAAACTGTAAAATTTTTGTTAGCAGATTCAATATTAATCTTATGTTTGTTTTGTATTTGTTTACACTTTATTATTTTTTAGTTCTAATATTTTTGAATGAAAAAAAAAAATCATGTATGTGCTTACATAATATGTAAAATGGATGTACATATGAATGGATGTACATATATTTTTACGATTAATTCATTGCTTATTATTTTTATTATTGTTATTGATTAAAAAAAAATGAAAAAATGATGTTAAATTATTAGAAGTTATTTTGCTTTGATATAAATTATTATATAAAAAGTCTATGAATTTTGACTTTATACTTTTCGAATAACAGCCGTCCGTCCTGTGGTTTAGATGGCTCACTTTTTTTTATTGCTATTATTTTTTTTACCTGTACTTTTTGACATTAATTATGACACTAATTAAAATTTTTAAATTTGCTGAGAATTCCTACACTTTTCCTACATTGTTTTTATTCTATTATTTGAATCTCCAATCGCATAAAATTTTATATTAATGATATAAGTTAATCTATTTTAAATGATAGATAATAAGAACAACGAAATATTACAATTTAATAGGAGATAATGCTCCTTGGTTTATTAACAAATTAATAGTGATAGTTTTTGAATTATTCTTAGACTATTTATAATAAAAATTTTTGTTAAAAGTACAGTTTTTTCTTATAAATTTAGATTAGTATTTCTTAAGAATTTAGATTATTATTACATTGATTTATCTAGATTACCATTACATTTCCTAGAACTGATAATCTAGATTTTTTTATTAAAATTGAAAATTACATTATTTCCTTGGTGGTCTAAAAAAAAATGTTATTCTGAATAATAAGCGGAATTTTCATCAAGCAGAACTTTACTTTAAATTTGTAATACAAATTTCGCTTATCAGAGAAAACAACATACAAAATTATTAATAGCAAATTCTTATTAAAAAATAAAAACCTATTTTCTTTTTAGAACACTTAAACATTATCATATGAGAACCTTTACAAATAATAATTTTTTTTATTGTTTTTCTTCAAACTGTCAAATTACAATTTTTTGTTTGAACACATTTTTATTTACAATTGAAGTTCTTTATATTTTGTAGTAATTTCTTATAGTAATTTCATTCAAGTACCTAAATGCTAATTAAGCAAAATACTATGACATAATAATTCAAGTTCAAAGAATAAAGAAAATTATTTATTTGTTATTTAAAATGTAGAATTTTGCTAGATAATTTTTATTTATGGAATTCTTATAATATTTTAGTATTGAATATTATTAACGTGGTTAACTCCTCCACCTTTAAATTCAAATGTCCTCATTTGATGTTAATTTTAAAATTATCTGTAGTAGTTTTTGCTCTTGTTGACCAGCTGTATTCTGTTGTGTGGTTTGTTTATTGGTTATGTTCTTGATTGTTAAACTACATCGTTTTTTTAATATTGTGTTAATGATTATGATGATTAATACTATAACTACTGTTGTTGATGATCCATAACTGATTACTTCGTTGAACGATTTTTCTGCTTGTAGGAGCTCTATTTCTTTGGTATTATTGATGTGAACTTTCTTCAAAAATTCGAGAGATCAGTGCTTACGAAAATCACCTTGTATTGACTTTGGTTGAAGGATGGGAGGTAATATTTCTGTTGTTACTATTTCTTTTGACGTAAATGTATTCCCCATTATTGAAATTGTGGTGTTGTGAAATTTTATAAGATATGTGCCAGTCATGTTGCGTATTTCGTTCCCTATGATGATTTCACCGTCAAACTGATTTAGTAAAATTATGCCTTGCTGTATTTCTTCTATTGTTGGTATGTGGTGGTTGTCGGTGGTGTTGCATATGGAGTTTTTACTTTTAAATAGATTTTTAATACAAGTGGAATTTTCTATGTTAACAATATTATTTTTATTACAAATTGTTAAATCGTTTATTTTATTACAATTTTCTTTTATTCCGTACAATTTTTTATTATCTGATAGTATTTCCTTAAATTCTATTTCATTTATAACATTTTTAAATTTAATTGGTTTTATTAATAACTTATTATAAGTTTCTAATTTAGTTAAAGGAATTTCTAATACATACAATAAGCTAGTACCATTAGTTATAATTTTAATGTTTGCAAAATCTAAAGCTTCTTCTGCTGTAGCATAAGGAAGTTGTTCGTTATCTAATAATTTAGTAATCGTTTCTACCTCTACTTCTGATACCAAAAAAGAATTGATCATACCTAGTTTAGCCCAATGAATACTATATTTGATATTAATAATTTCTTCTTTTAATAATTTAATTTTATATTGCAGTTTAAATATAGCTTGATTGTTAATAATATTGTTATGTTTGATTGATTTTAATATTGCGTTAGTAATATTGGTTATATTATTTAATTTTTTATTGTAAAGATTATTTATTATTACTTATTTATTATTATTCTCCAGTAAATTATTTACCTTTTTCTTTATCATGACAAAATCGTCATGATCAGGAGTACCTGCAATCCATTTCCAGGTGGAACCTAAAAAATTAAGTGACCTTTTTTTCCGAATTGGTTTTATGTCATTTAGACACTCTTGTAGTTGTAAAATCTCATGATTTAAATATGGATATAATGGATGTGATTTAGTAATATGTGTTTCCACTGTGAATTTGACTTCATCTATTATTTGCTCCAAGACTCCTATTTCTGTAATGTGTATTATTCTAAAGCTTCCTTCTTGAATATTTGCTTTTCCCATACTTATAGCTACTATCTGTGATAATGTGTAATCCAATATTTCTACATTTCCAAATGTGGTACATGCAAGTATCCTGAAATTAATTTTTTATATTAGATTTGTGTACCCTTCGTCACTTGTAGTTATAATGATTGTATTTTTATCTTCTTTAACGACTTCCGTTTTGTATCAATGAGTAAGTTTAGAGCCTAATCTCTTGTTATGTTTAACATAGATGATTTCCCCAGCAGTATAAGTTTTTATGGGTTTCCTTTTTTTGTTATGATATTCTAAATCCCTCATTTGTTTCATTTTAATTTTCTCTATATTACTTAACCTAGTTTTCTCAGAATCTGCTGGACTTAAATTAGGTGTTCTACCAAAAAAAAGTTCAACTGGTTTCTTTTTAATGGTTGAATGAATTGAATAATTATATTCATTTATGGCTCTTTCTAAAAGTTGTTCAAAAGTGCGATTGATATCTTCTGCTTTAAGACATCTCATAATTTCTGACAAGGTTGAGTGGAGTCTTTCAATTTGACCATTTAGCTCACTTTTGTATGGAGGGGTGGTAAATATTTTAACTTTCATTTCATCTTCTACCATTTATTTAATAGAAGCTGAGTTGAATGACTTTTCATTATCAACTACGATCCATTCTGGGACACCGTAATAAAATAAAATATCCCTTAAAGCTAGTTTGATATCTTCAATAGATCGACTTTTAATTATTTTAGCTTGTGCGAATTTCGTGAGTTTATCTATCGCGGTTAATGCTAACTTTGATTCGGTAGAAAAAATGTCAATATGCAGTGTACGTCCTGCATAATTTGGTATTGGAGTACTTTGGATTTCCGCAGTATTTGGATATGGGTCATATTTATTTTCTTTGCAGATTGAGCAATTTTTTGCAAAATTCCTCAATTTGCTAGACATTTTTGGAAAATAATACCTTTCAATTATTTGTAATCTATTTTCTTCAGCATTTCTATGTGCACGACGATGTGCTGAAGCAATAATTTCTGTTTGTTGGGATTCGTTTGAAACGTCTTTTACTAAGATCCTCGTGAATCTTATTTTGTAGTCTTGAAAATGTAAGGGATAGATATTTTGAATTTTCCCCATTATACTTTCTTCTGTCATAATTCCATTTAATATATTTGGATTAAGATAGCTTTTCAAAATCTTAATTAAATCATTTTCAGTTCATTTTTCTTGTGTTATGATATGTCTATTATATTTTGGGAATGGATTAACTAACTCATAATCATTTTGGCCGATTTTTATTATTAATTGATTTCTAAAACCATTTATTGGAGTTTCTATAAATGGTATTAAATTCTGTGGAGAACTATCATCACTGTGATCAGTGTTGGTTAATGCATTATTTTGTGTCCCTGGTATTAGTCTTGACAATGCGTCAGCGACAATGTTTGTATGGCCAGGCTTGTATTTTAGTTCGTAATTATATTCTTCCAAAATACTTTTCCATCTTTTCATTTTGCTATTAGTATTTTTATTACTAAGAGCATACGTTAATGGTTCGTGATCTGTAAATATAGTAATTCTTTTTGATCCGTATAAAAAATTCTTTAAAGAGGTTAGAGCCCAGATAATAGCAAGCATCTCTTTTTCATTTGTTGCATAAGATTCTTCGGCTTTTATCAATGTTCTTGATAGTAATGTTACAGGTCTCTTATTTTGAGAAAGTACAGCGCCAATGGCATAATCTGATGCGTCTGTAGTTAGTTCAAAACTTTCATTAAAGTTTGGATGTGCTAGTAACACTTCTTTTGAAATTAGAGAATTCTTTAAAATTTCAAATGCTTTCAAAGCTTCTTCGTTTAAAGTGACAGGTGTGTTTCTTGACTTAGTTTTGGAAACACGACCTCCTTCCCCTCTTAAAAGAGATGTCAGGGGTTTTGCAATTACCTGACACCTGTAACTCCCTGACACTCCCAGGAAAGATCTTAAATCTTTCAAAGTTTTAGGATATGGCAAATGACAAATTGCTTTTTTCGGATTTGCTTTTATTCCTTCTAGGGATACTATAAATCCTAAAAATTCAATCTCAGTCTTTAGAAATTCACTTTTGTCAAACTGTATTTTCATATTGGCTTTCTCCATGGTGAGAAAAATAACATTTAAATTTTCAAAATGTTCTTCCTCACTCCTTCCAAATATGATTATATCATCTATATAAACATAGCATCTTTTACCGATATGTTCTCTAAGAATATTGTTAAGAGCTCTTTGAAATATTGAAGGAGCATTTTTAAGTCCAAAGGGAAGACGCGTAAATTCATATTTTCCGTTATTTACCGAAAATGCCGTTTTCTCAATATCTTTTTCTTCTAATAAGATTTGGTGAAAAGCACTTTTTAAATCGATCACTGAAAAAAGTTTATTTTGCTAAATTGGCTAATACTTCGTTAATATCGGGTATTGGATATTTGTAGGCTATTGTTACATTATTTAATTTTCTATAATCAATAACCAATCTATGTTTTTTTATCCCCGAAGCATCTTCTTTTTTTTGTACTAACCATACGGGTGAGTTATATGGTGACCGTGAAGGTCTGATAATACCATCTTGTAAAAGTTCTTTTATCTGTTTTTCTACTTCCTCTTTTAAACACATCGGATATGGATATGATTTTGAATAAATGGGGTCTGATGTGGAAGTTCTAATTTCAGCTTTAACAGTTGTGGTATATGTAAGTCTTTCATTTGGATCCGCGAATAAATGTGGACAATCGTTAATAAGATTATTAAGTTTGATTTTTTGATTTTCCGTTAAATGAGAATTTCTTATATTAATATTGTTAATTGATATCGTAATATATTGTTTAATTGGAATTTCAAATTTTGAATGTATTGTAATATAATTGTCTTTAGTATTTATAACTATATTTAATTCTCTAAGGCTATCATTTCCTATTATTCCATCGAATGTCATTATTCTGGGTAAAATAAAAAATTTTAACTTAGGAATATCATTGTTAAATGGATTAAAAAGGAAGTGGTGTGAAATAAGAATATTTCCACCAACTGAATTTGCATAGAATGCTTTGTTGTTTTGTATAGGATTCTTTACTAAATAAGATTGGATATAATTCTTATTAGAACCAGTGTCTATTAAGAATTTTAATATTTTTCCGTTCTTCACTTCATATTCAATGAATGGGAGCGAAGAACTATCTAGTCTAAAAAATGTTCGTTACTAGTGGGAATATTGTCATTACTATTTTTTTCTGCCTGAGTATTGCATGTGCAATGTTTATTGTAATGTTGTTCGTCACCTGTTTTCTCGGTTTCTGTATGATGTATTCTTTGTATTTTATTTATCTGACCATCCATTTGAGATTTTGGTCTTTTATCTGACCATCCATTTGAAATTTTGCTAATTCACAGCATGAGAATATTGTGTTCTATTTTCTTTTTTAATATGTGCAGGATTAAAATTTCCGTTATTCTGGAAATTATTATAGAAGTTTCTATTTTGGAAATTATTTTGATTATTTCTATATTGAAAATTATTATTTTGAAAATTAGATTTTTGATTTTGGAAATTATTTTGATTATTTCTATATTGAAAATTAATATTTTGAAAATTAGATTTTTGATTTTGGAATGGATTTGAATATTTATTATGGCTGTTATATTGTGGAGAAAAATATATATTCTGACCATTTGTTGATCTGTTTGGTTTGCTGCCTCTTGGTGGCAGGTTTGGGGGAGAATTAAGTGGAAGATTAATTTGGGTAATTGGTGCCTTTAGTTGATTTAAAAGATTTTGGGGTCCTTTTAAAGTTAATTTATTGTAGTTTGGTTTAGCATCCACGTCTTCCAGTCTAAAGCACATTTCAAATGCTTCTGTTAAATCCCTAGGTGTGTGCCAATTTAAAAAAATTTCGTATATCTCCTTGCATACCCCCGCTAAAAGCTTTTAAAGCTTTTCTTTTATAAGTGGCTATATTAGATTGAAGAACATTGTCGGCAAGATTCATTGCAGATAATTTACTTAGAATTTGTGTAAGGTGTTGTTGGATTTCCCGGTAAAATTCTTGTGTTGAACTATTACTTCTTATTAACGAAGACATTTCTTCTTCAATAGTGTCAATATCAGTCTTATCAGCATAATGTCGTCTCATACATTTTTTTATTTCTTCCCAGTTTAAGGAGGTGATATATGATTTTAATATAATTTCAGCTTCTACAACATTTTTTTCTTAATTGTCCTTAACATTGCCTTGTACTGCTGTGTTCCTTTTGAGTCATCAAACATGTTCAATGCGTCTTCGACATCTTGTTCCCAATAATCATATTCCCCTTTTTTTCCCGAAAACTCCTTTAAATCTTTTACAATTTCAGGTACTTTTAAATTCTGACAAAATCTCTCATAATAATTTTGCCCTATTGCTTGAATTTGTGGTTGTACGGGCTGGGTTTCAATTTCAGTTCGAACCTGAGCTTGTGCTTGCTCCCTTTCCCGAATTTTCTTCGTCTCTATTTCAACTAATTTTGCTACAATAGCTTTTAAGTCTGAGGCATCTACGGGAATAGTATGGCTTTGTGGGGGTACTTCGCTATTAATAACATCCCCATTTCTAGAATTATCATCAGCCATTGTTAAAAACAATATATAGAAAACTCAAATTTTTTCAAAATAAACGAAATATGAGTAATAAAAAAAAATATGAGTAATAAATGCTGCTCCAACTAGATAGAAAAAAAAAATTATTTATTTTATAAGAATCAACTACTAGAAACAATCACTAAAATAAAGATAAATATAATAAGACTATAGTATTTTAAAAAGTTTTTTTAGATCATAAAAATAATAAAAAGATGGATTACTAGATTTACCTTTAACTATTACACTGAAATGTATTTTTTATTTAATATAATTTTTAATATATTTTTTGTAAAAAATTTCTTTAATAGTTTATAATATATTTTTTCCTTATAATAATTTTTTTTAATAAAATAGTTTAAAATATAATATTTTAATTTTTTTTTTTATAATAATAATATAATATTTTTTTTTTTTTTTGATAATAATTATTTTTAATAAAATAGTTTAAATTATAATATTTTTTTTTTATAATAATTATTTTAAATAATTTCTACTTAATTATTTTGTTTGGGGGCCCAAAATTGTTTTTCTTATAATTCTTTAATATGTTTAATTGCGCTTTGTTTATTTTATTTTTTTAATATTCAATTTCTTTATTTGAATTTTAACTTTTCTCTCAATAAATTTTCTATTGTAATTTTTCCATTCTGATCGTCTTAAATTTATGAAATGTGCAGAAAAGTCCTCAGTATCAGAGTTTTCTAACGACTCTATTTTTAAATCGGACATTGGAAAAAAAAATACAATAACCTTGACAAGTGAGGTTGAATTCGTTGAGAATTGCCCCAATTTTCTCCTTGTTAAAAATAGATACTTGTTCTTGACAAGGAATCTTCTTGAGAGAGAAGAAAAATATAACTTAAATTAACTTTGCTAAGTGAGGTTGAATTCGTTGAGAATTGCCTCAATTTTCTCTTATTATAAAGATACTTGTTCTTGGACAATTATTTTTTTCTTTATGAAAATTAGTTTTTGAATTTTTTATTTTTTCTTTATCAAAATATTTATTTATTATTATATTTTTTTTTCTTTTGGATAATTTTTTTTTATAATCTTAGTTTTTCTGAAATTTTGTTTTCTTTTTTTTTGTCTTAAAAAAAAAATTTTATAAAGTCACATGAAAATTGTGCTCCTCATGACTGAGTTCATCATTTTTGGCACCGCGTGATCCTCCTGGCTTACGAGACAAGTGGCTGCAACAGTGATTTTGGTGATTTTTAGTTACTGTATCACTGGTGCTCCCGTTTGTTCATCCACTACTAGGACGCCTCGTTCGTTGTCTCTTTTCCGTTTCGGATTAACCAGGCCAGATGCACTTGTCAGCAAAGAATCTTCTTTTTTTTGTCACTGTACCAATATTGTAATCACTTTTATTTTATTTTTTTTTTTCAGTTTATTGTTTATAGTTTATTGTTTATAGTTTTTTTTTATTTTATTTAACTTTTAATGTTTTTGATGCTTTTTATTTTAAATTTTAAATAATTATTATTCACCTTGTTATATTTTAAATAAATTTATATTTACGTAAGGGCGAAAAAAAATTTTTTTACTTTCACTTATTTTCCTTTTTTTTCAAAAACTAGTCAACTTGCTATATTGTGCCTAGAGCAGCCTCACTCTAGGTATTTTGTAGGCTTGATCACAATACAACAATTAGAATAGATCTTAAAAAAGTGATTTATTTATTAGTAACCGTGACCGAATTTTCTAATTGTTAACGAACGGTCCCTGCTCGGGCGCCAGTTAATCTATTTTAAATGATAGATAATAAGAACAACGAAATATTACAATTTAATAGGAGATAATCCTCCTTGGTTTATTAACAAATTAATAGTGAATGTTTTTGAATTATTCTTAGACTATTTATAATAAAAATTTTTGTTAAAAGTACAGTTTTTTCTTATAAATTTAGATTAGTATTTCTTAAGAATTTAGATTATTATTACATTGATTTATCTAGATTACCATTACATTTCCTAGAACTGATAATCTAGATTTTTTTATTAAAATTGAAAATTACATTACATTATTTCCTTGGTGGTCTAAAAAAAAATGTTATTCTGAATAATAAGCGGAATTTTCATCAAGCAGAACTTTACTTTAAATTTGTAATACAAATTTCGCTTATCAGACAAAACAACGTACACAATTATTAATAACAAATTCTTATTAAAAAATAAAAACCTACTTTCTTTTTAGAACACTTAAACATTATCATATGAGAACCTTTAAAAATAATAATTTTTTTTATTGTTTTTCTTCAAACTGTCAAATTACAATTTTTGGTTTGAACACATTTTTATTTACAATTGAGGTTCGTTATATTTTGTAGTAATTTTTTATAGTAATTTCTTATAGTAATTTCTTATAGTAATTTCATTCAAGTACCTAAATGCTAATTAAGCAAAATACTATGACATAATAATTCAAGTTCAAAGAATAAAGAAAATTATTTATTTGTTATTTAAAATGTAGAATTTTGCTAGATAATTTTTATTTATGGAATTTTTTTAATATTTTAGTATTGAATATTATTAACGTGGTTAACTCCTCCACCTTTAAATTCAAATGTCCTCATTTGATGTTAATTTTAAAATTATCTGTGGTAGTTTTTGCTCTTGTTGACTAGCTGTATTCTGTTGTGTGGTTTGTTTATTGGTTATGTTCTTGATTGTTAAACTACGTCGTTTTTTTAATATTGTGTTAATGATTATGATGATTACTACTATAACTACTGTTGTTGATGATCCATAACTGATTACTTCGTTGAACGATTTTTCTGGTTGTAGGAGCTCTATTTCTTTGGTATTATTGATGTGAACTTCCTTCAAAAATTCGAGAGATCAGTGCTTACGAAAATCACCTTGTATTGACTTAGGTTGAAGGATGGGAGGTAATATTTCTGTTGTTAGTATTTCTTTTGACGTAATTGTATTCCCCATTATTGAAATTGTGGTGTTGTGAAATTTTATAAGATATGTGCCAGTCATGTTGCGTATTTCGTTCCCTATGATGATTTCACCGTCAAACTGATTTAGTAAAATTATGCCTTGCTGTATTTCTTCTATTGTTGGTATGTGGTGGTTGTTGGTGGTGTTGCATATGGAGTTTTTACTTATAAATAGATTTTTAATACAAGTGGAATTTTCTATGTTAACAATATTATTTTTATTACAAATTGTTAAATCGTTTATTTTATTACAATTTTCTTTTATTCCGTACACGTTTTTATTATCTGACAGTATTTCCTTAAATTCTATTTCATTTATAACATTTTTAAATTTAATTGGTTTTATTAATAACTTATTATAAGTTTCTAATTTAGTTAAAGGAATTTCTAATACATACAATAAACTAGTACCATTAGTTATAATTTTAATGTTTGCAAAATCTAAAGCTTCTTCTGCTGTAGCATAAGGAAGTTGTTCGTTATCTAATAATTTAGTAATCGTTTCTACCTCTACTTCTGATACCAAAAAAGAATTGATCATACCTAGTTTAGCCCAATGAATACTATATTTGATATTAATAATTTCTTCTTTTAATAATTTAATTTTATATTGCAGTTTAAATATAGCTTGATTGTCAATAATATTGTTATGTTTGATTGATTTTAATATTGCGTTAGTAATATTAGTTATATTATTTAATTTTTTATTGTAAAGATTATTTATTATTACTTATTTATTATTATTCTCCAGTAAATTATTTACCTTTTTCTTTATCATGACAAAATCGTCATGATCAGGAGTACCTGCAATCCATTTCCAGGTGGAACCTAAAAAATTAAGTGACCTTTTTTTCCGAATTGGTTTTATGTCATTTAGACACTCTTGTAGTTGTAAAATCTCATGATTTAAATATGGATATAATGGATGTGATTTAGTAATATGTGTTTCCACTGTGAATTTGACTTCATCTATTATTTGCTCCAAGACTCCTATTTCTGTAATGTGTATTATTCTAAAGCTTCCTTCTTGAATATTTGCTTTTCCCATACTTATAGCTACTATCTGTGATAATGTGTAATCCAATATTTCTACATTTCCAAATGTGGTACATGCAAGTATCCTGAAATTAATTTTTTATATAAGATTTGTGTACCCTTCGTCCACTTGCAGTTATAATGATTGTATTTTTATCTTCTTTAACGACTTCCTTTTTGTATCAATGAGTAAGTTTAAAGCCTAATCTCTTGTTATGTTTAACATAGATGATTTCCCCAGCAGTATAAGTTTTTATGGGTTTCCTTTTTTTGTTATGATATTCTAAATCCCTCATTTGTTTCATTTTAATTTTCTCTATATTACTTAACCTAGTTTTCTCAGAATCTGCTGGACTTAAATTAGGTGTCCTACCAAAAAAAAGTTCAACTGGTTTCTTTTTAATGGTTGAATGAATTGAATAATTATATTCATTTATGGCTCTTTCTAAAAGTTGTTCAAAAGTGCGATTGATATCTTCTGCTTTAAGACATCTCATAATTTCTGACAAGGTTGAGTGGAGTCTTTCAATTTGACCATTTACCTCACTTTTGTATGGAGGGGTGGTAAATATTTTAACTTTCATTTCATCTTCTACCATTTATTTAATAGAAGCTGAGTTGAATGTGCGAATTTCGTGAGTTTATCTATCGCGGTTAATGCTAACTTTGATTCGGTAGAAAAAATGTCAATATGCAGTGTACGTCCTGCATACTTTGGTATTGGAGTACTTTGGATTTCCGGAGTATTTGGATGTCGGTCATATTTATTTTCTTTGCAGATTGAGCAATTTTTTGCAAAATTCCTCAATTTGCTAGACATTTTTGGAAAATAATACCTTTCAATTATTTGTAATCTATTTTCTTCAGCATTTCTATGTGCACGACGATGTGCTGAAGCAATAATTTCTGTTTGTTGGGATTCATTTGAAACGTCTTTTACTAAGATCCTCGTGAATCTTATTTTGTAGTCTTGAAAATTTAAGGGATAGATACTTTGAATTTTCCCCATTATACTTTCTTCTGTCATAATTCCATTTAATATTTTTGGATTAAGATAGCTTTTCAAAATCTTAATTAAATCATTTTCAGTTCATTTTTCTTGTGTTATGATATGTCTATTATATTTTTGGAATGGATTAACTAACTCATAATCATTTTGGCCGATTTTTATTATTAATTGATTTCTAAAACCATTTATTGGAGTTTCTATAAATGGTATTAAATTCTGTGGAGAACTATCATCACTGTGATCAGTGTTGGTTAATGCATTATTTTGTGTCCCTGGTATTAGTCTTGACAATGCGTCAGCGACAATGTTTGTATGGCCAGGCTTGTATTTTAGTTCGTAATTATATTCTTCCAAAATACTTTTCCATCTTTTCATTTTGCTATTAGTATTTTTATTACTAAGAGCATACGTTAGTGGTTCGTGATCTGTAAATATAGTAATTCTTTTTGATCCGTATAAAAAATTCTTTAAGGTTAGAGCCCAGATAATAGCAAGCATCTCTTTTTCATTTGTTGCATAAGATTCTTCGGTTTTTATCAATGTTCTTGATAGAAATGTTACAGGTCTCTTATTTTGAGAAAGTACAGCGCCAATGGCATAATCTGATGCGTCTGTAGTTAGTTCAAAACTTTCATTAAAGTTTGGATGTGCTAGTAACACTTCTTTTGAAATTAGAGAATTCTTTAAAATTTCAAATGCTTTCAAAGCTTCTTCGTTTAAAGTGACAGGTGTGTTTCTTGACTTAGTTTTGGAAACACGACCTCCTTCCCCTCTTAAAAGAGATGTCAGGGGTTTTGCAATTACCTGACACCTGTAATACCCTGACACTCCCAGGAAAGATCTTAAATCTTTCAAAGTTTTAGGATATGGCAAATGACAAATTGCTTCCACTTTTTTCGGATTTGCTTTTATTCCTTCAAGGGATACTATAAATCCTAAAAATTCAATCTCAGTCTTTAGAAATTCACTTTTGTCAAACTGTATTTTCATATTGGCTTTCTCCATGGTGAGAAAAATAACATTTAAATTTTCAAAATGTTCTTCCTCACTCCTTCCAAATATGATTATATCATCTATATAAACATAGCATCTTTTACCGATATGTTCTCTAAGAATATTGTCAAGAGCTCTTTGAAATATTGAAGGAGCATTTTTAAGTCCAAAGGGAAGACGCGTAAATTCATATTTTCCGTTATTTACCGAAAATGCCGTTTTCTCAATATCTTTTTCTTTTAATAAGATTTGGTGAAAAGCACTTTTTAAATCGATCACTGAAAAAAGTTTATTTTGCTAAATTGGCTAATACTTCGTTAATATCGGGTATTGGATATTTGTAGGCTATTGTTACATTATTTAATTTTCTATAATCAATAACCAATCTATGTTTTTTTATCCCCGAAGCATCTTCTTTTTTTTGTACTAACCATACGGGTGAGTTATATGGTGACCGTGAAGGTCTGATAATACCATCTTGTAAAAGTTCTTTTATCTGTTTTTCTACTTCCTCTTTTAAACACATCGGATATGGATATGATTTTGAATAAATGGGGTCTGATGTGGAAGTTCTAATTTCAGCTTTAACAGTTGTGGTATATGTAAGTCTTTCATTTGGATCCGCGAATAAATGTGGACAATCGTTAATAAGATTATTAAGTTTGATTTTTTGATTTTCCATTAAATGAGAATTTCTTATATTAATATTGTTAATTGATATCGTAATATATTGTTTAATTGGAATTTCAAATTTTGAATGTATTGTAATATAATTGTCTTTAGTATTTATAACTATATTTAATTCTCTAAGGCTATCATTTCCTATTATTCCATCGAATGTCATTATTCTGGGTAAAATAAAAAATTTTAACTTAGGAATATCATTGTTAAATGGATTAAAAAGGAAGTGGTGTGAAATAAGAATATTTCCACCAACTGAATTTGCATAGAATGCTTTGTTGTTTTGTATAGGATTCTTTACTAAATAAGATTGGATATAATTCTTATTAGAACCAGTGTCCATTAAGAATTTTAATATTTTTCCGTTCTTCACTTCATATTCAAGGTATGGGAGCGAAGAACTATCTAGTCTAAAAAATGTTCGTTACTAGTGGGAATATTGTCATTACTATTTTTTTCTGCCTGAGTATTGCATGTGCAATGTTTATTGTAATGTTGTTCGTCACCTGTTTTCTCGGTTTCTGTATGATGTATTCTTTGTATTTTATTTATCTGACCATCCATTTGAGATTTTGGTCTTTTATCTGACCATCCATTTGAAATTTTGCTAATTCACAGCATGAGAATATTGTGTTCTATTTTCTTTTTTAATATGTGCAGTATTAAAATTTCCGTTATTCTGGAAATTATTATAGAAGTTTCTATTTTGAAAATTATTTTGATTATTTCTATATTGAAAATTATTATTTTGAAAATTAGATTTTTGATTTTGGAAATTATTTTGATTATTTCTATATTGAAAATTAATATTTTGAAAATTAGATTTTTGATTTTGGAATGGATTTGAATATTTATTATGGCTGTTATATTGTGGAGAAAAATATATATTCTGACCAGGCAGGTTTGGGGGAGAATTAAGTGGAAGATTAATTTGGGTTATTGGTGCCTTTAGTTGATTTAAAAGATTTTGGGGTTCTTTTAAAGTTAATTTATTGTAGTTTGGTTTAGCATCCACGTCTTCCAGTCTAAAGCACATTTCAAATGCTTCTGTTAAATCCCTAGGTGTGTGCCAATTTAAAAAAATTTCGTATATCTCCTTGCATACCCCCGCTAAAAGCTTTTAAAGCTTTTCTTTTATAAGTGGCTATATTAGATTGAAGAACATTGTCGGCAAGATTCATTGCAGATAATTTACTTAGAATTTGTGTAAGGTGTTGTTGGATTTCCCGGTAAAATTCTTGTGTTGAACTATTACTTCTTATTAACGAAGACATTTCTTCTTCAATAGTGTCAATATCGGTCTTATCAGCATAATGTCGTCTCATACATTTTTTTATTTCTTCCCAGTTTAAGGAGGTGATATATGATTTTAATATAATTTCAGCTTCTACAACATTTTTTTCTTAATTGTCCTTAACATTGCGTTGTACTGCTGTGTTCCTTTTGAGTCATCAAACATGTTCAATGCGTCTTCGACATCTTGTTCCCAATAATCATATTCCCCTTTTTTTCCCGAAAACTCCTTTAAATCTTTTACAATTTCAGGTATTTTTAAATTCTGACAAAATCTCTCATAATAATTTTGCCCTATTGCTTGAATTTGTGGTTGTACGGGCTGGGTTTCAATTTCAGTTCGAACCTGAGCTTGTGCTTGCTCCCTTTCCCGAATTTTCTTCGTCTCTATTTCAACTAATTTTGCTACAATAGCTTTTAAGTCTGAGGCATCTACGGGAATGGTATGGATTTGTGGGGGTACTTCGCTATTAATAACACCCCCATTTTTAGAATTATCATCAGCCATTGTTAAAAAAAATATATAGAAAACCCAAATTTTTTCAAAATAAACGATAAAAGTTTACAAAAAAAAAAAAATATAAGTAATAAATGCTGCTCCAACTAGATAGAAAAAAAAAATTATTTATTTTATAAGGATCAACTACTAGAAACAATCACTAAAATAAAGATAAATATAATAAGACTATAGTATTTTAAAAAGTTGTTTTAGATCATAAAAATAATAAAAAGATGGATTACTAGATTTACCTTTAACTATTACACTGAAATGTATTTTTTATTTAATATAATTTTTAATATATTTTTTGTAAAAAATTTCTTTAATAGTTTATAATATATTTTTTTTTTATAATAATTTTTTTTAATAAAATAGTTTAAAATATAGTATTTTAATTTTTTTTTTTATAATAATAATATAATTTTTTTTTTTTTTTGTGATAATAATTATTTTTAATAAAATAGTTTAAATTATAATATTTTTTTTTTTATAATAATTATTTTAAATAATTTCTACTTAATTATTTTGTTTGGGGGCCGAAAATTGTTTTTCTTATACAGTATCAGAGTTTTCTAACGACTCTATTTTTAAATCGGACATTGGAAAAAAAAATACAATAACCTTGACAAGTGAGGTTGAATTCGTTGAGAATTGCCCCAATTTTCTCCTTGTTAAAAATAGATACTTGTTCTTGACAAGGAATCTTCTTGAGAGAGAAGAAAAATATAACTTAAATTAACTTTGCTAAGTGAGGTTGAATTCGTTGAGAATTGCCTCAATTTTCTCTTATTATAAAGATACTTGTTCTTGGACAATTATTTTTTTCTATTTGAAAATTATTTTTTGAATTTTTTATTTTTTCTTTATCAAAATATTTATTTATTATTATATATTTTTTTCTTTTGGATTATTTTTTTTATAATCTTAGTTTTTCTGAAATTTTTTTTTTTTTTTTTTGTCTTAAAAAAAAATTTTATAAAGTCACATGAAAATTGTGCTCCTCATGACTGAGTTCATCATTTTCGGCACCGCGAGATCCTCCTGGCTTACGAGACAAGTGGCTGCAACAGTGATTTTGGTGATTTTTAGTTACTGTATCACTGGTGCTCCCGTTTGTTCATCCACTACTAGGACGCCTCATTCGTTGTCTCTTTTCCGTTTCGGATTAATCAGGCCAGATGCACTTGTCAGCAAAGAAACTTCTTTTTTTTGTCACTGTACCAATATTGTAATCACTTTTATTTTATTTTTTTTTTTTCAGTTTATTGTTTATAGTTTTTTTTTATTTTATTTAACTTTTAATGTTTTTGATGTTTTTTATTTTAAATTTTAAATAATTATTATTTACCTTGTTATATTTTAAATAAATTTATATTTACGTAAGGGCGACAAAAAATTTTTTTACTTTCACTTATTTTCCTTCTTTTTAAAAAACTAGTCAACTTGCTATATTGTGCCTAGAGCAGCCTCACTCTAGGTATTTTGTAGGCTTGATCACAATACAACAATTAGAATAGATCTTAAAAAAGTGATTTATTTATTAGTAACCGTGAACGAATTTTCTAATTGCTAACGAACGGTCCCTGCTCGGGCGCCAGTTAATCTATTTTAAATGATAGATAATAAGAACAATGAAATATTACAATTTAATAGGAGATAATCCTCCTTGGTTTATTAACAAATTAATAGTGAATGTTTTTGAATTATTCTTAGACTATTTATAATAAAAAATTTTGTTAAAAGTACAGTTTTTTCTTATAAATTTAGATTAGTATTTCTTAAGAATTTAGATTATTATTACATTGATTTATCTAGATTACCATTACATTTCCTAGAACTGATAATCTAGATTTTTTTATTAAAATTGAAAATTACATTATTTCCTTGGTGGTCTAAAAAAAAATGTTATTCTGACTAATAAGCGGAATTTTCATCAAGCAGAACTTTACTTTAAATTTGTAATACAAATTTCGCTTATCAGACAAAACAACGTACAAAATTATTAATAACAAATTCTTATTAAAAACTAAAAACCTACTTTCTTTTTAGAACACTGAAACATTATCATATGAGAACCTTTAAAAATAATAATTTTTTTTTATTGTTTTCTTCAAAGTGTCAAATTACAATTTTTTGTTTGAACACATTTTTATTTACAATTGAGGTTCTTTATATTTTTTAGTAATTTCTTAAAGTAATTTCATTCAAGTACCTAAATGCTAATTAATCAAAATACTATTACATAATAATTCAAGTTAAAAGAATAAAAACAAGGTAGACTGTAAACCAACGGTTTTTAAAATCGCACATTTCCAAACTCAATACAAACTGTTTAGAATTGTGACTTGCACAAAAATTTGAAAATTTCGTGTAATAAGAAAAAACGTGAAAATAGGACATTTTTAAAATTTTGAGGGGCCGTAAATCCGGAACCCTATATAACTAAAAAAAGCCGTTAACACGTGTAAAAATATATTATTGAACCTTTAATTTTCATGTCTTGCCTAAGAAAAATTGTTACAGGTGCCTAAGTTACAGCTGTCTAAAAATTGCAAATTTTCAATTTTTGAAGCGTAATAACTCTTAAAGAGGGAGTGCTACCAAAAAATTTTCTGAAGAAACTTATACTAATTCTAAAAGTTCTTTCTTGTCTTAAAATTTCAGGTTTCTATCTAAAGGCGTGCCGGAGTTATGAAAAAAGAAATTTCATGCAAAATATGGTTTTCACATAACGGTAAATTTAAAAGGTAAATTACAAAATATTACATAATTTTGATATTGTTTTATATAGATAATAAAATTTTCGATCTTCTGGTGGTTTTAGATTGTAAAACTATTACGCAAGGCCTGAGATATATACATCTGAAAATGGGACTTTTTCGCAATTTTGAAGAGCTGCAACTTTGGAACCCTTTACTACTAAAACGAACCTTTAACACACATTAAAATATATTACTGTAGCCTTAAATTTTAAAGCTTACAGAAGTAAAATGTGTACAGGTTCCTAAGTTACAGGTGTTTAAAAATAGCAAATTTTCAATTTTTAAGCCGTCATATCTCATAAACAGGGGGTGGTCCAAAAAAATTTTCTGAGCAAACTTATACTAATTCTAAAAGTTCTTTCTTGCCTCAAAATTTCAAGCCTCTATCTAAAAACGTGCCGGAGTTATGAAAGTAGAAAAATCATGCAAAATTTGGTTTTCACATAACGGTAAATTTAAATACTAAATTTAAAAAAATTGTATAATGTTGATATTAATTTACAAAGATAAAAGAAATACCTGTCGAATGACGTTTTCAGATTGAAAAAATCTTAAGTAGAACATAAGATATATGTATTTAAAAATAGGGCTTTTTCAAAGTTTGAGGGGGTGTAGCTCCGTAATGGGAGGGGCTACATGAAAAAGTTGTTCCACAAAATTATTTTTTTTATTAGACCTACCCATGGTTAAAATTTTTTGTCTCTATCTTTAACGGTGTAGAAGTTTTATAAACAGACAGACGGAAGGACGGACGGAGGGAGGGACGGACGGATAGAGTGAAACTAATAAGCACATTTTTTCAAAATTTTTTTGGAAATGTGCTAAAAATTATTTATTTGTTATTTAAAATGTAGAATTTTGCTAGATAATTTTTATTTATGGAATTTTTATAATATTTTAGTCTTGAATATTATTAACGTAGTTAACTTATATATTGTTTTGATTTCAATATTATTTGAAAAAAATAATCAATTACATACCTACATACTCATATGTTTGTACATAATATTATATTATATTGTTTTGATTTCTTTATTATATGAAAAAAATAATCCATTACATATCTACATACTCAAATGTTTGCTTATCATATTCATATATATAAAAATTTTAATATCTTATATACTTTGATGCTTTTATTACTCATATATTATATCATTTATCACAAATAGAAAAATTTTAAGTAAAAATATGTAGTGATTTTCACTGCTTAGCATTTAGTTCTATTATAAAAAACATTTCAAAAATTTTTATCATTAATACAATACTTAACCCACTTTACATATAAAATTTAATTTAATTTTAATTCTAAAAAAAGATATAATTGCTTTGTCATGCTTTTTTAAAATAACATAATATTAACATATGTACTGCAATAAACTTCTTTTCACTTTTTTTATTGTTTATAAAAAATTGTTAATAAAAAGAAATTATACAAAAACAACAACATTAAAAATATGTACATAATTGATTAAAATTGCAATTAGGTAAAAATCTTTTTTACTTAGAACGCTTAAGTAAAAGGTAAAGACAATAAACCATATGTACTTTAAGATATAATAAGACATTGAACCATGTGTGTTTATGAAATAATTGTAACTTAAAATAAAACAAATAAATTTACGCCTCTCTGGCATATTGATAAATTTGGAAATATTGGAAAAATGTAATCAACAATTTTGAAATTTGTAATCATAAAATTTTGTATAAATAATTCACTTTTTAAAAAATAAAATATTATCAATCCTGATCTTGACTAAGAAAGGCCAAGAAGAAAACAATTAATAGTTTTATTTCGATTAGACTGATAGACTGAACTCCATATTAGGCATTAGCCTAGGAGATTATTAAAACATTAAACTAGGAGTAAATCCTAAATATTTTAATAAGACAAAAAGACATAAAAATAAAAGATTAGATAAACGAGATCACATATTCCATTGCGATCAACACATTCAAAGAATAGTTCAACCCGGTAACAAAGCTGCGACATCTAACAGAAGTGATACAGGAGAATCCAACTTGGGGTCCAAAGCCAACCACCATAGAAGAATACAGAAGTAGGCAAACTAAGAAAACAGTAATTCAACCCACATCATCCACAAAGAAAACTAAAGGGAGCAAAGTTATTAACATCTGCAAACAAATAAAATAACTTTATAGACTGCTGCCGACATCAGACGAAAGAAACCGGAAACTCTTCTTAAAACAAATAGACAAATTAAGAAAAGAAAAGTGGGAATTCATCAAAAATAATAAAAAGAAAATGCGAAACACAATCCCAAACCAGGACGAGGTTGTAATAAATAACGCCAGTACAATAGTACCTCAAACAGCCAATAACAAGACAGTGATGAAATTGCTTAAGCACATCGAAATTGCAGTATACATCATCGTAATTTTAATGATCTTCAAAATAGTAACATCTTCAATTGAAAAATTCATCAAAAAATCAGTAAAAACTGAAATCGAAAATAAGCATCAAATAGTATAAATATAAAAAAAAATGTACAACTAGTTTTTAAACAATAAATTTTTAAAATACAATCAACTTTTTTTTATAAAATATAAATATTTCTTAATGGCAAAGTAGAAGACATAATAATTTTAAAAAAATACTTAGAAAAAATTCATATCTTAAAACAATTTTCTTAACATATTTTCTGAAATTATAAGTAATTTGGACCTAAAAACAAAAGACAAAGTGGAATTTGACATAGACAAAACACTGAAAATAATACCCATATTTGACGGTGACAAGAGTAAATTATCAAATTTTTTAAATCTGACTAAATACTTGTATGAAGCGACAAAAACAGATGACAAAGAAAAACTCATAAAATATATATATAACACAAGGATAACAGACAAATCAAAGAACAAATTAACGAACCATTAAATCTAACAGACATCACGAAAGCATTTAATGAGCAGCAGTGATTCAAAAGGAACTAATAGCTAGTGTACAGAAACAAAGATCTCTACACAAATACGCTAAAAGAATTGAAAGACTCATCTCAGAGTTAAACAGCGTACAGATTAATGAGGAATTAGAACAATCCCGAGCTAGAATAACCTAATTGAATGACCAATATGCTTATTTAAAAAAGGATTGAACCAAAACTTAAAATCTGTTATTCACGCCGCACAACCAAAAACTTTAACTGCAGTAATTAAAATAGCAACAGAAGTTGGTCAGACGAACAGCTCCATTAACAAAGTGATGTATATAAAAAAAAAATAATTCCAGAACAAATATTATTTGAGGGACAATAATAATTTTAAAAACAATAATATTAGGAATAATAATAATTTCACGAATTATAATAATAATTTAAGAAACAACAACCATAACTTTAAAAACTACAATAATAATAATAGAAATAACAATTTCAGAAATAGCAATTTTAGAAACAATTATAATAATAATAATAGAGGTAATTTCAACATAAACAGAAATAACTACATAAATCCTACAACAACTAATCAAGGAAACGAGGACAATCTCGAAGTTATACACCGTGTCGAGGGACTCAACTAATTAATGAACTAAAAATATACTATATAAATAATAAAATATCAACTATATAACCTTAAAAACGAATTTTACCAATGGACCAATAACATTCTTATTGGATACGGACGCAGAAATTTCAATAAGTATTGTTCTTATATAAATAATGATGAATTAATAAAACGAGCATGTCGTATGATGACTATGTAGTATACAAGCAACTCTACTCATAGAAAACTTTCATTTAAATCAGTCATGTCCAACCTACGGCCCTTTTCTTCTTTTTCTGCGACTCTTTAGTTGCACACTATCTATATATTTTACATTTTTTTATTCATAAAAACAAACAAAAAATTATTGCACGTGAAAATTATTTTTAATTTTTTTATTCATAAATACAAAAAAACTAGGGGCCCTGTACAGGGCTACAGGGTTCTTTACGCTGTGTACATAATTTCAAAGAGACACTTTATAAATTTACATCATATATTATAATATTATATATCTACACTTTATAAATATTTAAATTTAACGGATTTAAAAAAATATTCAAAATAAAAACAGTCAAACCAAAGCAATCTATCATTCATCATAATATTTTCAATGCATATATAGATGAAAGATGATATTTTATCAATTTTTAAATTTTTTTTTATTTCTATTTGAACAACACGCTAAGTATATATATACATTGAGTTTTATATATTTTTTTTTATTAAGTGGAATTTGATTGTGTATTTTTATTGTAAATAACATTAATAATTTACACTTATAGGTTACTTATGCGTCAATACAATGAAACATAATAACAATATGTATTTATTATTATTATAGGTTTTGTAATACAAAAACCGTATAAAAAAATATATGTACTTGGAATACAAGTGCATACATATAATATGTACTTATAATAATACTTAGCGAATGTTTGGCGTTTATCATAATACGTAGTGTGTTATAAATTTCAGTTTAAAATTCCAATTTTTTTTAGATCGAAGGAGACTAAATTAAATAAATTCATGGCTATTTTTTGCTATATATTTTTTATTTATATAAAGGTTGTTAACATAAATATAAAATATTTATATTTATGTTAACTTAAAATATACATTTTTTTTTTAAATCAGATAATATTTTCATTATGTCTGAAAAGAAGAAAAGGAAATTTGCAGATGAGAACAGAAGATTCCACAGTGAATGGGAAGTTTTGTACTTTTTTTGTTTAATAAAAGACAAAACAGTGTGTTTAATCTGTCGTGACATAATTTCAACTTTAAAAGCATATAACTTAAAAAGACATTATGAACAAAAACATAGTACTATAGAAAAACTTACTGCTGGCGAACGGAAAGCTAAGCTACAATTACTCAAGGCTAATTTGTCAGCTAAACAAAATATATTTCACAAACAAACGGTAGAATCAAATGCTATTGTTAGCGCCAGCATGCAAATATCTCATATTATTGCGAAAAAAATTAAACCTTTTATGGATGGCGACTACATAAAAGACTGCATAATTGCTGCAATAGAAGAAATCTATCCAGAAAAAGTCAAACTTTTCACTGCAATTAGTCTCTCACATCAAAAGGTGGCACGAAAAATTAATGATATTTCTACTGAAATTTGTGCAAGCCTCGACTTAGTATCAAAAAACTTTGTATATTTCTCATTGGCCTTGGATAAAACTACGGATATAAAGGATACTGCTCAGCTTGCTATTTTCATTAGAGGTGTTGACAGTCAAATGAATGTGACCGAAGAACTTACTCGATCTTGTGAGTTTGAAAAATAAAACAACCGGAAAAGATATTAAAGAAGCCGTTATAAATTGCACACAAGCTCATAAAATTGATTTGAATAATCTCATAGGCATTGCGACAGATAGGGCACCTTCAATGGTTGGTAAAAACATTGGAGCTGTAATTTTGATTCTCAAACATATAGAAGCCTGTGGAAACACATCAAATTTTGTTGAAATGTTTATATGTTATTATTTTTTGCACCTCGAAAACTTATGTACACAAGTATTAAATATGTCGCATGTGATGTCAGTTGTTGTTACAGTAATTAATTAAATTAAGAATAATACTCTCAAGCATCGTCAATTTCAAAAATACCTTCGCGAACTGGAACCTGAATACAGTGATATTTTTTTTTACGCTAAAATTCGGTGGTTGAGTCGTGGAAAATGTTTACAAAGATTTTGGATTCTAAGGGAAGAAATTGGGATTTTTATGAATGAAAATGGCCATGAGATTTCTGAACTTTATGATGAACAATGGCTATTAGATTTATGTTTTCTAACTGATATAACAACGAAATTAAATAGACTTAATCAGAAGCTTCAGTTTCATTACAGAACTCAAGCTTTATGAAACTCAATTAAGGTTGAATAATTCCATTCATTTCAGGTTATTAAATGACTTTAATAGTGACCATAAAGATTTTTCGAAATATTCAAACGAAGTCACAAAATTGTTAAGAGCATTTGAGGAAAGATTCTCTAATATGCAAAAGTACGAAGAAATTTTAATATTTTTAATCCATTTAATGTTGATGTACTATCAGCGCTTTGAAATTTCAATCAAATATGGAATTGAAAATTTTTTTTGAATCCCATGAAAAACTTGAATTTTACCGAAAATTCACTACGATAAATTTCCCAACCTAAAACAACTGGCAATCTGCATCGTAGCTGCAATTGGTACTACCTACCGTTGTGAATCTTTTTTCCCCAAATTGAAAATTGTCAAATCGAAGAACAGATCAACAGAATCAACTGCGTCGCGTTTCAAACAAATTGCCTGTTGATATTAAAAAATTATGAAATTATTCAAAAACAAACTTCACATTAAAATTTAAATTACTAATAAATTGAATTACAAAGTGTCCTTAGGACGTGGATTAATAAAATAAAATGTTTTTTGCATAATATATATATGTTTATTTTTATTTTGTTATTTTTTTGGCCCACAATAGCCTTTTAATTTTTTTATTTGGCCCAACAAATGGTTTCGGTTGGACATGGCTGATTTAAACCAAACATTTCAAGTAGTCAATTTAGATTTTCCTATACCCACCAATGGTATACTACGTACAGATTTTTTACACCGATGCTACAGCTTAATAGATTTTGAAACATTTACGATCACCTTAAAAATAGATAAGGAAGATATAACATTACTAATAGATACTTATATTCCAAACCAAAACAACTTAGTAATACCAGCAAGAACGGAAAAGATACAACAGATAAAAATCAACATAACAGAAGACAGCGTAATATTAAACCAACAAATAGAAAACAACATATTTATTAGCAACATAATAATACCAGCCAAAGGTGTAGCACATGTAAAAGTATTAAATACATCTAACCAACAGATAACTATATCAAATTTTAAACCCAAAATTAAACCACTCAAAACCTATACAATAATTAATTTGAAACAAAAGAAAACCAATAGAGAAACAAAACTTTTGAATGAGCTAAACATAAAAAACTGAGATAATGAAGCCAAAAACTCAGTAATTAATATATACAAAGATTTTTCAGATATTTTTGATTTAGAAGGTGACAAACTCTCTTACAAAAACTTTTATAAACAACATATAAACCTACAAGATAAAATTCCAGTTTATATAAAAATTTACAAACTTCCGCAAACTCAAATAAAAGAAATCAACAATAAGGTAAAGGAATTAATTAAAGACAAATTAGTAGAACCTTCAAATAATCCATATAATTCTCCGTTATTGATTGTTCTAAAGAAATCCACAGATAATGAAAAGAAATGAAAATTAGTCGTGGATTACAGACAATTAAACAAGAAAATAACAGATGATAAATTTCCGCTAACTCGTTTAGACGATATCTTAGACAATTTGGGACGAGCAAAATATTTCTCGACTTTACATCTTAGTAATTCCTTCTATCAAATCAAATTAGATGAAAAATCTAAACCACTAACAGCTTTTTCAGCAAATAAATGCCATTATCAATTCACAAGATTACCTTTTAGATTAAAAATCTTTTCAAATAGTTTTCAAAGAATGCTATCAATAGCATTATCCGGATTATATTCAGACCTATTCATCTACGTAGACGATATAATAATTCATGGATGCAGCCTAAAACACCACAATAAAAATTTAATAAATGTTTTTAGAAGATAGAGAATATCGAATTTAAAATTAAATCCAGCTAAATGCTCATTTTTACAGACAGGAGTCACAATAATTTAGGACATTTAATTACATAAAAAGGAATTAAACCTGATCCTTCTAAATACGACATAATATAAAAGTATCCAACACCTACAAATGCCGACGACGCGTGAAGATTCGTAGCATTCTGCATTTACTAAAGCAGAGTCATACAAAATTTTGCTGATATAGCAAAACCTCTGAACAACTTATCTAAATTATCTAGAATATAATTTTCAAACTTATCTAGAATATAATTTTCAAATGGACTTCAGAATGGGAAAAAGCATTCACAACACTAAAAGAAAATCTAATTAACCACCAATATTAAAATTTTCAAATTTTGACGAAGAATTTATGATAACAACAGACGCATCAAATTTTGCTTTAGGTGCTGTTCTTTCACAAGGAGAAATAGGCAACGACCGACCAATTGCTTACGCTAACGGATCCTTGAACAAACATGAATTAAATAAGCGGATAATTGAAAAATAATTGTTAAGCATACACTTTAAATCTAATGTATATGGCACAACATTCACAGTTGTCACAGATTTTCACACAACAATTATTCATCCAAAATGACGAAAATAAGATTAGAATTAACTGATTATAACTTTAAAATAATATATAAACAAAGCAAGATAAATACAAATGCCGACGCACTATCCCGAATAAAAATTCATTCAGAAACAAGGAGGTCATACGGGAATAAAAAGAACCATAAACAAAATAAAATAAAGCCATATATGCAAGAATTTAAATAAAATAGTTAAGAAATATATAAATAAATGTAAAGTATGTGCGAAGAATAAAATAATTAAACATAATAAAGAAAAATTTACAATTACAAATACACCATCATCTGCTTTCGTGCCCATAAGCATAGATACAGTAAGGTTATGTAACAACTACCTTTACATATCTACAATCCAATGCTGATTGAAAAAATACATCAGGCTATTCCAATTCAAACAAAAGAAGCAAAAACAATATTCAAAACTCTAGTTACAAACATTATTTTGAGATATGGTAATTTCAAGGGTGCAAAAACTGACCTTGGTACTGAGTTTATAAACGAATTTTTCGCCAACATCTGTAAAACTTTCAAAATAAAACATCTGAAATCAACCCCATGAAACATGAAACTTTATCTTAAACTATCATCATGAAACTTTAAGTTCTGTTGAACGGAACCATAGAGTTTTAAGCGAGTACTTGTTGTCGTTTACACAAGACTACCAATGGGACGAATGGATTCCATATTTTACATACTGTTTCAATACAACACTAATTATTGACCATTCGAACTACTTTACGGAATAATATTAAATCTACCAACAAACTTTAGTATAAATAAATTTAAAACTGAAAACCAGATAAAAATTCGCAAAACAAGCAAAAAATATGTTAATTACCGCAAAACAAAATAGAAAAAACAAACATGATATGAAAATTAAAACATTACTATTGAAAGAAAATAATACAGTTCTAATTAAAAACGAAACTAAAAATAAATTATGTAGTCCATATATAAGAACTTATAAAATAATAAAAACAAATAATGTAAATTCCGTAATAAAAATTAATAACAAAGAAAACGAAATACATAATAATAGATTAAAAATTTGTAGCAAATCTTAAAAACTTAAAAATTTTAAAATAATCTTAATAATATGTAAAAATCAAATAAAATATTGTATATAAAAAAACAAAATTTTTTTTTAGAATCATACAATATGTATATACACATTTTTATACCCGTACGATAGGATCGGGTATAATAAAATTACTCCTCCGTTTGTAACACCTCGAAATAAGCGAGCTAGATATACCTTCAAAGGTATGGATCGGATCAGAAAAAAATTCTAAGACTTTTGAGCCATGTCCGTCCGTCCGTCCGTCCGTCCGTCAGCACGCTAACTCAAAAACTAAGAAAGCTAGAATCTTGAAATTTACACAAAATATTTTGGGAGTAATTTGTAGGTTCCCTATTTTTTTTGGTTGAGTTTGGACCGAGCCTTAGGGTAGCTCTCGAACACCTAACTTTTAGATCCCCACATTTTTTTTGCAATAAAGCTATGAAATTTTAACTACTGATAGATCTCATAAAAATATTAATTTTATTTTTAATAACTTTTTTTTGTAGCCCCACCCGTTACGGAGCTACAGCTCCCCAAAGGTTCAAAAAAACTCTATATTTAAATTGTTATAGCACAAGTTGTATAAGGTATATCTTCATTTTGAAAACGCCAAACGATTACTACTTTTATTAGCTTTAAAAGTATATATACAATAAATATATATTTGTGGCATACGGTGTCTTAATTTACCGTTATGCGAAACTAAAATTTTGCAAAATCCTTTAACCCTTCTATCTTCTGAACGGGTTCAGCTGGAAACTTGAAATTTTGACAGAAGTTAGATCTTTGAAAATAAGTATGAGTCATTTCAGAAATTTTTTTGTATCACCCCCCGTTTAGGAGCTGTAAGGAGTCAAAAACTGAAAATTTCTTATTTTTAAACACCTGTAACTTGAACATCTGTTAAAATTTTTTTTAAGTAATACACAAAAATTAAAGCTTCGACATCATACTCTTATTTCTGTTAACAACTTTTTTTAATAATATAGGGTTACTTTATAATTGACGAAAGTGTTACTTGATTTTTTCAAATTTTCTAACAAATTTCTTTAAAACGAATTTTTTCCATTTTGTTTTACTCGATAATTTGAAATTGTTGAGGATATAATGCGTAGTACATAAAAATGCAAATAAATAAACAACATAACGGTTGCTTGAAGAATTTATGTCACTAGTGAATGAATGATAAGAGTATAGATGTATATTATATAGCGCCGTATTTACATACATATATGTATTTTATTGTACTTATAAGAAATTATTCTATCAATGGAATATTTAAATATAATATAATATAATATTTAAAATTATATTTACTATTTTGTACTAAGTAAATTTAATATACATTTACCGCTTAGTATTAAATGGTACTATAGAATATTTGAAAAAGTTTTGGATTGATAATCGTTATGTGAAAGGTTAGAATCTGCTTTCGAAGAATGTACATATAAACATATAGTTTGAATATATGTACAACCCATAGTTCTAGAAATTATAAAATTCGCCCAAATTATTTTAAAATAATAAAATATTAAAAAAATAATATTGTGAGCAGAGTGACAGGCTGTTAACATAGTAACGGTTCGTACGGGTATCTAAGAGTTGACAAAGGCAACTGTATTTTTCCTCGTTTTAATTCTAAAATAAGATATAATTGCTTTGTCATTCTTTTTTAAAATGACATAATATTAACATATGTACCGCAATAAACTTCTTTTCACTTTTATTGTTTGTACTTTATTGTTTATAAAAAATTGTTAATAAAAAGAAATTATACAAAAACAACGACATTAAAAATATGTACGCAATTGATCAAAATTGTAATTAGGCAAAAAGTCTTTTTACTTAGCACTTACCCTTTATTCTTAACACTTAAGTAAAAGTTAAAGGGGGAGGATAACAAAAACCCTGTTTTAAAATCCTTTTGTTTCAAAATACCTCGTTTTTTAAAAATTCCCCTTATCAAAATCCCTTGTTTTAAAATTCATGGTATCAAAATCCCTCGTTTTAAAATCTATCTCGTAACATCCATTGTTTTGTAATACGTTTTTTCAAAATCCCATATTTTAGCATTTTTTAAAATTTTGTTTTTATTCTTTTTATCTGGATTTCTATAAGAATATGCGTTTTTATTGTGTATTAAATAATTTATTCCAAAAATTAAAAATAAAGTTTGTACAAAAACATTCTTTTTAAGAATAAACAAAACAAAAATTAATTCATATAAAATATAATGAAACAAAAACAAATTATAACATATATTTTAGAATTTAAAGATATATTATTAGAAATATTTTTTAGAAAATTTATGTTTTCCATTTCAAGCCTTTTTTTAATCACAATTTTAGTTTTTCTTAATTTTTGAAGCTGTGATTTTGATTTTGGTAATTTTTCACCCGCACGAGCTTTAGCGATCTTAGTCTTAACAACAACATGTTCCTGTGCTAATTCAGAAATCAGTTTATATACACCCACGTGTGATTTGCCTACTATGGTATTCAAACGTCTGTGCCACGCTTCTACAATGTTTTGAATTTTAGGGAAATTAAATTTTTCTGCATCAGCAATAGACCAAAAAGTTGGTTTATATCGCGGTTTAGATGGCTTCCCATATTTTTCTGTATTACCTGCTATATAATTTACTTTCAAGTTGCAATGTTTGTGGGGTCATTATTAAGAATTTTAAATAAATCTGAAAAATAATCAGAAATTCTTTCTGGCGGCACAAATGCCAAACTCTTTATCATGCGAATCTGTAGGCTTAATGTTTCATTATTTCCATGTTTAACCGCCAGTCCTTCAGCTTGCACCTTTCGTCAAATAATTTGGCCGAAGTGTAATAGGCATCCCTTAAACATGGTTGATGGCAAAAAATCTTTTGCGGCAGCTACACTAGCTTTTTCGAAATCTGATATTATTCTTAAAAGATTCAAGTGTACATTCCATTGACAAGCTATGTAACAAAGTTCATAAAAGAATTCTTGGTAAGCTATCTTACTTTTGGAGTTCATTAGATAAAATACTAATGGAACTATTTGGTTATTGATTTGACCATGTATTGTAAATAATTGTCTCATGATATTTGGAACAATTCCATCGATCGTTCCATCGATCCATCATCCATCCATAAACCAACTTGAAAGTGTGCCCAAAATTATAATTTTCTCATCATTAAAAGTTTTTTCAACAAGAACAAACTGTTCGCCCTCCACAAATTTCAGACTTTCTGGTATTTGAATTTCTTGTAAGTTTTCGGGTTCTTTCATAATATTTCATCTTTGTCTTGAAATTTTTTGTTTTTGTGCTGAATTAGAAGGAAAATATATTCTGCATTCTTCATTACAATCAACTATACTCTTTCTAATATACTTTAGTTTTGCATTAATTTGACCAATGGTTTTTTTAAAAGCCTGCGGATCATGTGAATGAGCAGTTGGTTCTCTCTGAAGTATATGTTTTCCATCTACTAAAACTGTCATAACACGACCTGTAAAGAACTTACGTTGAGCACACGACCACCTAAATGTTTTTTTGCTTTTACTATTTAAATGATAATCGTACCCATCTACAAATAATTTATCATTCTTCTTATTTGATTTCAAAATTTCAATCTGCATTTTTTGAATAATATAATTTTAATTATAACAATATTTATTATTTTAAGTATAATTATGTTTTATTAATTTTTTAATTATAATTATGAAGCAATAAAATAGTCTACTAAAATTAAAAACTGAATAAAAATAATTTGGGGAATTCCTATTCCTATTGAAATATTATTTTAAAATAATGCAATTTTGTTTAGCAACAAAATCTCCCGTTTTTAAAGCTATTTTGTTTTTGTTTTTTGTAATTCAGGCCCTGGAATGCAATTTTGTTTAACAAAAAATCCCTCGATTTTAAAATTATTATTAATTTATTAATAATTTTAAAATCGAGGGATTTTGATACAGGGGATTTTAAAAAAAGGTATTTTGAAACAAGGGATGTTCAAACAAGGTATTTTGATACGAGGCATTTTAAAAAAGGGATTTTAAAACAATGTATTTTGAAACAGGAGATTTTGAAAAAGCAGATTTCGTACCCAACCCAGATAAAGGCAATAATATATCTGCTTGTACGAGCCTAACCCCAAAAAGATTAGTCTGGCATTACAATCGAGCTAACTGGGATGGCTTGAATCATTTTTTAAAAGGCTTCGACTGGTCTATATACTTTCGTCAAAGAAATGTTGATCTTTTTGCTGATGCCATTAGTAAAACTATAATGTATAAGTTTATTAAACCAAATACCACGTCATGGTTTAATGACATTTGCAAAAGGGCCATCAGAAATAAAGAGGAAACGTTTAAGCTTTATAAGGCTAATGTCTTGGAGACATCACGTAGATGTTATAAAGTGGCTCGAAGTTTTTGTAAAAAAATTGTCAGTCAACAATAGTTCCCGCATATCCAAAGGTTGAAGCATAAAATTCTGCAATCGTTCTTTTTGGACATTTGCAAAAAATGTTAAGCAGAACTTTTGTAAATCTTCATTTCCTTCCTTGATTGGTAATGACTCTATTATAGCAGATTCTGCTGGTAAAGCTAACTTGTTTGCAAAACTTTTTGCCGCAAATTCCACACTCCTTCCTACAACTCAACTTCCACCATCAATTCCTGAAGTTGGTCGCTCCTGTAGATTTGGGAAAGTTTACTTCAGGCATCAAGCTGTAATGAAAGTTTTGAAGAATCTGAACGAAAATAGTTTACTGGGTCTGATGGAATCGCCGCTGTGGTTCTGAAAAATACTGCCTTCTCAATTTCGAAACCTCTGCGCAACCTTTTTCACCTTTCGTTGTCGACTGGTATTTATCCCAGTGAGTGGAAGGTTGCTCATGTTTCCCTAATTCCCAAAAAAGGTGACAAAAGCTAACCCTCAAACTATAGACCTATAGCTATCATTTCGATCATTTCCAAAGTTATGGAAACTATTATGAACTCCAAGCTAAAGAAATATTTAGACGATAAGGGTATCTTGCATGATTGCCAATACGGTTTTAGATGCAACCGATCCACTGGTGATCTTATGACATACCTCTGTGGTAAACTTAACAGCAGCATTCACTACTCTTGTAAATGTTCTGTTGTTGCTCTTAATATTTCGAAAGCTTTCAATCGAGTATGGCATGCTGCTTTGTTGAACAAATGTTAAGCTCCAGGTCTTGGTCCAGTCTTATGCAAATTGATTGAAAACTATCTTTCAAATTGTTGTATTCGTGTTCTGGTCTACGGCTACACGTCTGACACATTTCAAATAAACGCTGGCGTTTCACAAGGATACGTCCTTGCACCTACTCTCTTTTTGATTTTTATCAACGATCTTCTATCTTCAACTTTCAATCCAATTCACAGTTTCGCCGACGACAGCACTCTGGTGGCATCTTATAATTTTCCGAGAAAGTCAAATGCCACAACCCCCGCAATTGAAATACCTAGGCTATCAATGAGTTAATACGCTTAACGATGATCTAACTAAAATCGCTAGTTGGGGCTCCAAAAACAGAGTAGAGTTTAATTCTTCCAAAACCCAATGCTATAGTAATTCTATAGCCCCGCTTGACATCCGTCGTAATATAGGAGCTCTTTCTCTTTTTAATAGATATTTTGTTGGTAATGACACTTGCTCAGTTGAAATTAAATTACTGATGCCTCCTCTGAAACAATTCCAATGCACCACAAAAGAGGCAGCAAATGCGCATTCCTACTATGTGGAACTACCTAAGTGGTACTCTACTGGTTATAGCAATTCGTTTGTTGTTAGAACTGCAAAAATGTGGAATTTATTACCATCCACCGTATTCCCAAAAGTTGGCGGTTTTGATATTTACAATTTGCTCAAATTTAAGAAGAATCTCAACAGATTCTTCCCTAATTTACCCTTCAACTACCCGTTATCCTCAGTTGTTTCATCCCTATCCCATCCCATATAATCACAACTACTTCAAGTACAAAGGATCATGTTCCTAGTTTGTGATTTTAGAATAAAAAAAAAATAAATAAATAAATCATATGTACTTTAAGATATAGTAAAACAATGAACCATGTGTGGCTTATGAAATAATTGTAACTTAAAATAAAACAAATATGATATCCATATTATAGTTCTATTAGAAATATAGTTAATCAATCAGAAAAAAAATTTTTTAAATTACCAACTTACAATGTATATTTCACCAATAGGAAAGTTTCTTATGGAGGTGTTGCAATTTATGTGAGTGAAAAAATATAGTACCTTAATTTTTGAAAATGAATTTCAAGTATCTAATATAGTAAGTATTAACATAACAAAACATAATATTAATATATTCAGTATTTATAGGTTTCACAATACCCACGTTGCCGTTTTTCTTGAAAAATTAGATGTAATAACAAATAAATATAGAAACTCCATTATTTTAGGAGATATGAACATGAATTTATTAATCCCAAACTTTTAATATTATTAACTCAAAATATTTACTATTTGTAATATATTTGTAATACACTTGCATAAAGTATATAAAATGTATCATATGTTTTACTATATGTGTTATATTGTATCACATTATTTGTTATACTACTATATTGTTATATACATGTTCTACTACTACTTTTATTACACTTATTATAATAATATATATATATACGAGAAGAGAAGGTCAGAAGATAAGGTCAAAAAAGTCGAAAAGGTCAAGTCAAAAAGGTCAAAAAAATCATAAAGGTTCAAAAGGTCACAATTAATAAAAGGAAAATCTCATGGTAAAAACGGAAAACATCGCATCATCATCAAAAAGAAACATGGAAAATTTTTTCAAACCGCCATCAAATATGGATTTAAATAAAACTTGGAAGATTTGGATTCAAAAGTTTGATTTATATCTTACAGCAATGGATATAAATAGTGAAGAGGATAACAGAAAAATTGCCATTTTACTACATTGCCTTGGAGAAACAGGTATGAAGGTCAAGCTAAAGAAATGTCTAAACGTAATGAAATGTCAATAGAAAACCCTACTAAATCATAAAAAAACCATTTAACAGTCACAGTAAAACCCAAACCACCAAACTTTTCAGTCAAATCAGTCATCCAATAGTCATTACAAAAATAAAAACCAAAGAAGGAAATTCACACAATGCCAAAATTGTGGACAACTAGAGCATAGAACAAAATGTCCAGCTGTAGGAAAGCAGTGTCATAATTGCAAAGGATTCAACCACTTTGCCAAATTCTGCAGAAGGAAGTCAATATTTCGATTCTCTTACTAACGTTATGTGGGGTAACATCTGCGAGAGATTGTTTAATTTGAATTTTTTTTTATTTTTTTTTTATTTTAAACTTAATTTTGGATTTATTGTACTTGTCTTGCACTGAGATTGGGATTTCGATTTTTGTTGTTGCAAAAATTGTATCTTTTATTGCTGGAAAAGTATAAATTATATTAATATAATGAATTGCGGAATTTGTAAGTTGAAGATTGGACGCCACATTTCACATATAGCATGCGGTGTTTGCAAAAAGTCTTTTCACTGTAGTTGTGCCAATACTACGAGTGAAGATTTGGATTTTTTTAAAGCTTCTCCCAGCGGCTACAGATGTAACATATGCAGCATGAAGAGACGACACTCTTTTCTCAGAGATAGCAGTTTACCACCACCTTCAACTACTATCACTCCGAGTTTCTCTAATGCTGTTTCTAATGCTGTTACTCAACAAACTACAATTTCAAATGTGGATATACCGTCTAATACTGATATTGTTTCACCACCACTAACAACAGTCAGTGATCATCTTAATTTGATAAAAACAACAAGCTCTTTCACTTCAGCTCAAAATAGTAATATTGAAGAGAATATTTCTCTCTCTTCTCTATACTATTTAAACTTAGAGATGAGAAACTTAATTGCTGAAAATGATTCTCAAATTAAGAGTTTACTTGAAGAAAGAGAGCTTTTAAGAGAGAAAATTAATTCTCTTGAACTTAAAGTTAATAAACTTGAACTACACAGAAAAAGGAAAGATATTGACATAATTGGAATTCCTAATGTCAATGTAAGCAATGTGAAAGAGCAGGTTATATCACTTTTCTCAAAGGTGAATAAAAATATTAATGAAAGTGACATTTCATACTGTTTCATAAAAAATGTAAATTCAAAACAAACAAGTAAACATTTGAATAAATCAAACAATAATGTTGTGTGTGTTGGACTTAGTTCTTTTGGCAAAAAACAACTAATTATGGAGAAAAAAAAAATTGCTAATTTTTAATAAGGATAAAAATAAGGAGTTTCCTGTCTATTTTAACGATTCCTTGACAAAGTATACGAGATTACTGTTCCATCGTGTACGGGAATTAAAAAAGGAAAAAAGTTATAAGTACCTTTGGATCAGGAACTCAAAAATTTACTTACGCAAACAGGATGGTGATAATAGGGTGGAAATTAGTTGTTTTGACGATTTAGTTAAACTTTAATTCTTATCGTTGTGTTATTATAGCTTAACTTTTTGATTTTTTAATTTTTGCTTTCCTACATAGCCTTCAAAACAACTAATTTAATATTTTTCTTATGGTTATTATATTTGTTTACATTATAATGTCTAACTCTCCTTCTAATATTTTAGTTTTTCATCAAAATATCAGAAGTTTGAGTAAGAACTTTATTCATCTTGTAAGCTATCTTGAGTCACTCGTTATTTTGCCTGACATTATATTTTTTACTGAAATTTGGATTTTTGACGAGGAAAAAGAGAATTACTGTATTTCTAATTTAAATCTTCAAGTTTGCTGTAATAATTCATATTCTGCTGGTGGAGTAGCTGTATATGTTAGAAGTGATCTTAATTGTAAGTTTTTTAATTTCAATTTTGTTTCGTGTGATTTGCTGAAATGGAGTGAGTTTTTGTTTCGTTTGCATTTATAAATTACACGGTATAAGTATTGGTGTTTTTGTGGAAGAATTATCAAGTTTTTTATCTTCAATTCCTTCAAAAAATCTAATTTTATTAGGTGATTTTAACATTAATATTTTACTGATCAATAATTCTGATGTTGATAATTATTTATCACTTTTGTCATCCTTTGGTCTCTGTTCTGTTATTTGTGAACCTACACGACCAGCCTCTGGTACTTGCCTTGACCATCTTTTTATGCGACAGGTAATTAATAATAATTCTTCTTATTCCTGTGAAGTATTAGATTTGCATATAACTGATCATTGCTTAATTTCTCTATCTATTCATTTATTTAATAATATTAAAGTTCTTAAAAGGAAAAATAATTCTTATAATTTTACCGTAATCAATTTTTCTGAATTTAGGGATAGGTTAAAGTTTGAGTGCTGGCCTAGTGTATATAACTCGGCTGATGCTTCTCTTGCTTATTCTAATTTTTGTGAGATTCTATTTAGTCATATTAATAATTGTTCTCATCAAGTTTTTCGTAATTCTGGAACAAAATTAAAACCTTGGATGACTCGTTCTTTGTTAAATTTAATAAAACGTAGAAATAAAATGTGTTCCTTAGTTAAATCTCATTCTAATAATATTCGTCTTAAACTATGTTATAATAAACTTTGTAAAAAAATTAAAACAAATGTAATTAGGTGTAAAGATAACTACTTTATTTTAAAAATGAACAGGAATCGTGGTAATCCTAAAAATGAATGGAAAGTAGTTAATGAAATTTTAAATAAAAATCTTCTATATAATGATATCACGCTTGAGATTGAAAATAATATTGTAACTAATCCTTTAACTATTGCTAATTATTTTAATACATACTTTATTAATGTTACAAATGATTTAGTTTTAAATTCTGATATTAGTATAGATCTGTCCTCCTTTCCTTTAATTATCAATGATTCTTTTCAGTGCAATAGTTTTCATTTCGTTGGCTTTACTTCATTGGAAGTACACAAGCTAATCTGTAATTTGGATAATAGTGTTTCTATCTCTTACGATAAAGTTTCAAATTGAATTCTCAAAGAAATTTCTTTGTATGTTGTAGATGTGTTGTGCTTTATATTTAATTTCAGCGTTAATTCTGGTCATTTTCCTGCAGGTTTAAAAATTGCTGAAGTTATCCCTTTGTTTAAAAAAGGTTCTTCGTTGAATGTAAATAATTACCGACCTATCTCTCTTCTCTCACCGATATCTAAAATTTTTGAAAAGGCTATCAAAAAACGCATTGTTAACTTTTTATATAATACTAAATTTTTTAATACTAATCAATTTGGTTTCACTATTGGAAAAAGCACTGAAGATGCTCTCTTAAAATTTTGCGGGGAAATATACAATAGCTTAAATAATGGTAATTCTACTTCTGCCTTATTTATTGATATTTCTAAAGCATTCGACACTATTTGCCATCGGATTCTTTTAGTGAAACTATATAAAGCTGGTTTTCGCGGCTTCATTTTGGATTGGTTTAGCTCCTATCTCAATGATAGAAAACAGAGAACAAAAATTAAGGGAAGTTTTAGTTCTTTAAAACATGTTCGGGTTGGTGTACCTCAAGGATCAGTCCTGGGGCCTATCTTGTTTAACATTTATATTAATTCTCTATTCTCCCAGAAATTCTATGGTAAACTTACAGCATTTGCTGACGACACCTGCCTCACCTATTCTTGTAAAAATTTTTTTGATATTGTTTGTAACTTAAACTTTGATCTAAACCTAATTAGACAATGGTTTCATTTGCACAAATTAGTTATCAGTCCAAAAACTAAATATATGTGTTTCAGTCTTTCAAATCTTTCCAATATAGATTATTCTTTAATGTATCATTCTCCTAGTTGTAAAAAATTCCCAATTTCTCCTGATTACACACACATGTTTTCTTTTATAGAGAACTTCTCCTGTTGTGAATCTTGTTTTGCTATTGATTGTGTTAAAATCTTTCTTGGAATTTTAATTGATAATAGTTTATATTGGTCAGATCACTGTTCTTAATAAAAAAAAAGTCTAAACAATGTCAACCGTCACCTGTACTACTTGCAGAAATTTTGCTCTTTGGTCCTCTTAAAAACGGTTTACTTTGGTATATTTAACTCTAAACTTCAATATGGTATAGTTGTTTGGGGGGGGAACTTATTTTAGCAGAATATGTGGGTTGTTATATTGTCATAAGCATGCCATTCGAATAATTTCAAGAAAAAATCGTTTCACTTCCAGCTTTCCAATTTTTAGAAAACTTGATAATCTTCCGCTCCGTCACCTGTATTTCTATAAAACTCTGAAAATATTCTTTACAAAGTCGGGCTATTTAACTCAACGTCATATTTCAAACTATAATTTAAGAATTAATCATAGTAATTTTGCCGTGATTCCTCGAGCCCGCACTTCTCATTTTGGTCACTTCTTCGATATTCTTGCTCCAAACATTTTTTATCAACTTCCTAGCTTTATAAGAAATGACAGGAATCCATCTTCCTTTTCTTCTAATGTAAATGTTCTAACGTCAATGGCTTTTTCAATTTAGCATATCAGAAATTGAATATCTATCTCTGAATTTAATATAATTTTAACATAAATTTCATTTTTAATATAAATATTTTTTAATCTTTACTTTTTTATTGTAATTTTTATTATATTTTGTGTTCTTCCTCAAATTTTGAAATCTTGAAATGCTTATAAAATTATTTTTAAAATTCATAAAATTGTTTTAAAAATTCTATATTACTGTACACTTATTTTTCTATTTTTTATTACTTCTCTTTAACCCCACAGTTAGTTAGTAAGTTTGTAAGTTTCTATTTTATTTTAAATATATCTTTTACTTTTATTTAGTTTTAGACGGATCCATCGCTACTTATACATATTAGTATAAAAGATGGACCTTTTTTAATTATTTCCTAATTTTAAATAGTATTCCTAAGCTAACTATAACTTGTATTATATATATTTTGTTATTATTAGTTATATCACATATATATTTTTAGTTGGAAATAAAATTGAATTGAATTGAATTGAATATCTGTAAAGGCGTTAGAAAAAACAGAAAATTCTGAAGATTTTTTTATTGGTGTAATTAATATAAATAAATTTAAAGAAAAACCAAATATTAATTTTAAAATAAATAAAAACAAATTTCTCAATTCAAATAATTTTTGTTTTAGGAAAGAATTTGTATTAAACAATGAAAGAATTAAAATTGAATTAGGTACAGGAGCAGAGGCAAATGTGAGGTCAAAAAGAACTTTTGATTTAATTAATTTCAACAAAATATTTAAACTGAAAAAGGATACAGGAATTTTAACCAGTTTTGCAGGATCAAAAATTGAATTTTTAAGCAAAATTAAGTATAATTACAGGACTAATTGAAAACCGTAAATTCTCTTTTCATTTTATTATTGCAAATGAAGAGGTTATTACTATACTGGAAAAGCCAGACCTTATAAAATATAACCTAGTTTGTTGTACGAACATTAATCAAATTATAATGTCTAATAACGAACTAATAACTGATATTAAAGATGATTATAAAAATTTATTCAAAGGTCTTGGGGTGCATTCCAGGCCTAATTAGTCTCAAAGTAATTAAGGATGTATTACCTGTTATTGATCCTACGAGAAAAATACCTTATAAATTATATGATAGATTCAAAGAAGAATTATGTCTCATGAAAAAAGTAAATGTAATTTGTCGTGTAACTCATACAACAGAATGGGTAAATTCGGTTGTCTTAGTTGAAAAACAAAATAAATATGTATGTCTAGATCCACGAAATTTAAATAAAGTATTACAACGCGAACACTACCTGACTCATGGCGCAGTGGTTAAGTCGCCAACCTTTCAATCGAAGGGTCTTGGGTTCAAACCCCGGCCAGGTCATAAATAAAAAATATGTAGTACTTTTATATCGTAATAATGTATATCGTATAATTCATATTACTAATAATAACAATAATAATACTAATAATAATAATAATAATAGTAATAATAATAACAATAATTACAATAATAATAATAATAATAATAATAGCTGCTACATTGGAGCCATCCTTGGTTATATCATGCAAGTAAGGTGTTATATACTGCTGCATGTTGAAATTCACGGATGGCGCTGACTCTGTAGTAAAATAATAACAATAATAATAACAATAATAATAATTATAGTAATAATAATAATAATAATAATAATAGTAATAATAATTATATTAAAAATAATAATAGTAATAGTAATAAAACAATAACTATAATAATAATAATAATAATAATAGTAATAATAATAGCTGCTACAGTAGAGCCATCTTTGGTTATATCATGCAAGTAAGGTGTTATATACTGCTGCACGTTGTAATCCACTGATGGCGCTGACTCTGTGGTAAAATAATAATAACAATAATAATAATAATAGTAATAATAATAGTAATAATAATAATAAAAATAATAATTAATAATAATAATAGTACAATAATTCAATAGTATAATAAATAGTACAATAATAATATAACAATAATTATAATAATAATAATAGCTACTACAGTGGGGCTATCTTTGATTATATCATGCAAGTAAGGTGTTATATACTGCTGCACGTTGTAATCCACTGATGGCACTGACTCTGTAGTAAAATAATAATAATATCAATAAGAATATTAATACCAATAATAACAGCCGCTACAGTGACCGTGGGTGTTGCCTTCAATAATTACCTCATGTAGTAATATACTACATGTTGTGACAGTTGTGACGGCTTTAGTCACTGTTAGCAAAATAATAATAATAGGCGGATTCATTGTTTCCTTACAGTCCCACTCCCAATTCAATGTTTCCGTATCCATTTTCCTATCCTTTCCTATACCTACTCCATAGCCAATATACTGCGTTCGCAGGTAAGGGTTTCATCCCCCTATATTGGCTAAAGAGGGAGGTGGGTTTGGTCAGTAAGAATCTGATACTACCAAGGGGCAATTCTTGGTGTTTTTGGAAGATTCCCACCTCCCTTAGGAAAAAAAAAAAAGCTATCCAATATTAGACTTGGAATATATTAAATCTAAATTAGCAGGTTCTAAGTATTTTTCAAAACTAGATTTCAGCAGTGGTTTCTGGATGTTGAAATTAGACTAGCCAAGCTCAGATCTATGTACATTTCAAACACCATTTGGAAAGTACAAATTTTTAGGCATGCCATATGGACTTAATGTAGCCCCGGAAATTTTTCATCTTATTATAGCTGAATTATTCCACAGTCTAAATGTTATAACTTATATAAACGATATTTTAATTTATGCTAAAACGGTTACTGAACACAATAAAATTTTGGAAAAGGTTTTAGATAAAGCTAGTTCAGTTAATTTGAAGTTCAATAGAAAAAAGTGTCAATTCGGAGTGAGCGAAATTAAACTTTTCGGACATATTTTTAATTCGGACCAAAATGTGTAAAAGATTTATAGAGATTTTTAGGAATAATTAATTACTTTGGTTCGTTCATTCAAAATCTATCAGAAAAGTCAGTATCTTTAAGGAATCTTTTAATGCTGGTGTTCTTCTTCGACTCTCGACTCGTAATCTAATTGGTTAATTTCTGGTGGTAAGTTTTGCTTTTGGTGAGTCTTTGGTTGTATCTGCGTTCAATAAGGTCACTTAAAAGTGTATGTTAAAAACTGTTGAACGTTGTTACATTGAACCATTTGCTCACTCAAGGCAAAATATTGAAAAGTATTAATGTTGATATAAAGTATTGCTATTGACATTGATAGTAATTTATTTTAAAGTGTTGTCAAGTTCGGGTTATTTAAATCGTGCACTTTTACTTTTGATTTTAATTTTGAATAAATTTTAATTTTTGTTAATTTTAATTTTTACTTTAATCTTAATTTACATATTTTAATTTATCTTAAGTCAGATTTTGATCTTGGTTAATTTTAAAATTGATTTTAAGTTTAATTTTGATTTTGATCACAACTTCAACTCTGATTTCATTTTAATTTTGCTTTTGATTTTATTTTTAAACTACATTTCAATTTTAATATTATTATTTATTATCTTAACTTTTCTTTTATATTAATTTTTTCCATCAAAATTACCAATTTTAATGTTAATTTCTGTAACATACGCCGGTTGCAAACGAATTTTCATGCCGTCGATTGCCATCTTAGTTCAATTAAACCAGCAATCTTAGCCCTATGTAAAACACAAGTCAGTAACCACAATGATAACTTTAATGTTACCGGCTACTCACTTATTTCACACTGCGTACCTAAAAGAGATATCGCTGTCTATATAAAAAATGACATCGCTTTCAACACACTTCCAAAATATAAATGTTCTAGCCCAACCTTTCATTATATTTGGGCAAAATTCTCGTTGAAAAGCATGTCATACATTTCTGTTTCCTATGCAGATCACCCAACTCAAATGAACAAGAAACTGCTATGGAAATTGAAAATCTATCGAACCAGATCAATGAAATTTTGGACGCATCTCCAGAAACTGAAATTGTTCTGGCGGGAGATTTCAACATTCATAACAGGGACTGGCTTCATTTTTCTAGCAACATCTCCTCGAGTCAAAACTCAATTGGGAAACAAGTTGAATTATTCTCCACACTGTTCCACCTTTCTCAACTTGTCCAAAGTACCACTAGGATCCCGAACCGTGCTGATCATGAAGGTCACCTCTTGGGTCTGTTTCTCACCACACACCCTGAAAAATATGTCGTTTCAGTTGGTTGCCTCCTGGGTAATTCCTACCATTGTTTGGTTAACACAAGTTTCCGGGTAAAGTCCCCTCCCAAAAAACTAATTTGGCGTTGCAGCCATGCTGACTGGGAGGGCCTTAACAATTTTTTTAGAGCCTTTGATTGGTCATTCCGCTTCCGCAACAGAAATGTTAACTTTGCTGCAAATGCGATTAGTGAAACTATTTTATTTGGAATGAGGTTATTCATCCCTCATTTCATGAAATCTGTTAAGAGGAGTCCCAAATCTTGGTTTAATCGTATTTGCAAAGAAGCCATTTCTAGAAAAGAGGAGGCTTTTAAACAGTACCAAAACAATAGGTCGGAGGCTCGCAGGGCCAACTATATAGTGGTGAGAAACAAATGCAAGAGAGTTATCAATAAGCAAAAATTCTTGTTCAACCAAAAGTTGAAACGTAAAATCATCCACATGCCAAAGAATAACAAATCTTTTTGGTCATTTGCCAAAAGTCTAAAGGGAGACGTTAGAGGGTTTTCCTTTCCACCACTTATTGATAATAATAACAGAACCGTATCAGATTCTAAAGAGAAGGCGAACTTGTTTGGCAAGCAGTTCGCTTTCAATTCGACACTGTTACAGTCAGCTCACGTGCCACTGTTCCAGGAGCTGGCTGCTCCTTCGGTAAAATTTACTTTAGGACGCAGGCGGTGATGAAAATTTTAAAAAATCTTGGTACAAATAAGTCAGCCGGTCCAGATGGTATAACCACCATGGTGCTATGGTGGTAATGTCCACTATTTCAAAACCTTTTCTATCTCTCCTTCACTCTCTCTCACATCTCTCCTACCCAATGGAAGGTTGCACATGTTTTCCCAATTCCCAAAAAAGGTAATAAAAGCAATCCCTCCAACCACCGCCCTATTGCTATAACTTCGGTCCTCTCCAAGGTAATGGAGAAAATAGTGAACCAAAAGCTTCTGAAATACCTGGACCACAAAGATTTGCTTTATGATCGTCAATACGTGTTCAGAGCCTGTCGTTCAGCCGGTGATATCACGACTTACCTTTGTGAAAAGCTAAGCATCAACCTTCATCATTCTGGTGAGTCTAATGTTGTGGCTCTTGATATTTCTAACGCTTTCGCTCGAGTTTGGCACGATGATCTTTTGGAAAAATGCAAAGCATTAGGTCTAGTTAGAGTCTTTCTAAAATGCATTGGAGATTTCCTTTCGAATCGCACGATTCGTGTACTGGTCGGTGAATATTTATCTGACATATTTAAAATAAATGCTGGTGTCACCCAGGGATCAGTTTCACGAATTTAAGCATGCTGGGCATCGGGTTAAACCAGAAATTGACTTGGTCAAATCACATTTTTGGTATAGCTAAGGATGCAGCTAAATGTTTGGGTTTTTTGTATCGCTGCAAAACTTTCTTTTCCGCATCTGACCTTCTCAATATCTATAAAACGTACATTAGGCCGAAAATGGAGTATAATGCACATATTTGGGCTGCAGGGCCTCAAACAGCACTGGGTTATTTAGATAATGTGCAAAACAGAGCTATTCGTTTGATTAACGACCCCAGTGTAACTTCAATGCTCACTCCACTCAGCCACTATCGCACAGTTGGGTCACTGACCTTGTTTTATAGGTATCTCGTAAGGATTAACACTTGTTCCAAAGAAATAAAATAATTAATGCCTCAACTCAAAGTTTTCCAACGAGAAACGAGGAGGGCAACAGATGCTCATCCCTACCATATTGAGTTATTAACATGGCGAAATACAGCCTATGGAAATTCGTTTATCATCCCGCTTGTGGAACCATATACCATCGCATGTGTTCCCTAAAGTTGGTAATTCATATGTGTACTAGTTACTGAAGTTTAAGAAGAATATTAACATCTTTCTTCAAAATGTCCTCCAAATTTTCCTACCTATCCCCCATAATACAATTTCTCAATTCCAATTTCCCCAATTTTCCTTCCTACATCCCTATCCACAAAGCCAAACTGTACACTTGTATTAAAGGTTCCATCTTAAAGTTTGTTTTTAAAAGGGGGGTGGTTTTGGTAGGTTAAATTCCAAAATTACCCTGAGGAAGCACGTGCAGTTCCTCTTGGTGACTTTCGAGTTTTCCACCAACCCTCGTAAAAAAAAAAAAAATAAAAAAAAAAAATAAATAATTCAATGAATTGAAAATCATTAATTATTATTCAGTATTATAGCTGAATTATTCCACAGTCTAAATCTTATAACTTATATAGACGATATTTTAATTTATGCTAAAACGGTTACTGAACACAATAAAATTTTGGAAAAGGTTTTAGATAAAGCTAGTTCAGTTAATTTGAAGTTCTATGTGTTCCATCAGAGAAAAGTGTCAATTCGGAGTGAGCGAAATTAAATTATTCGGACATATTTTTAATTCGGATGGTACAAAACCAGATATGACCACAGTAGATGCAATTTTAAGAATGCCAGCACCAAAATGCGTAAAAGATTTATAGAGATTTTTAGGAATAATTAATTACTTTGGTTCGTTCATTCAAAATCTATCAGAAAAGTCAGTATCTTTAAGGAATCTTTTAAAGAAAAATGTAGAATTCCAATGGAATTCCTCTCATGAATCTGTTTTTAAAGAATTAAAATCGTGTATAATAAATCCTCCATGTCTAACTTATTATGACGGTTCCAAAGCTTTAGTCCTAGCATGTGATTCTTCTCAATTTGCGGTTGGAGCAGTTTTACTTTAAGAAAACCGTCCATTAGCATTCGCATCTAAGACGTTAATCAACTGCCAACAAAACTACGCTCAGAGCGAAAAAGAGCTATATGCAATCGTTTTTTGAGTATCAAAATTTCATAATTTCATATATGGTCAAACTGTTACAGTTCAAACTGACCATAAACTATTAATATCAATTTTTAAGAGTCATTATGCAATGTTCCACCTCGATTGCAGAGAATGATAATGTCGTTACAGGGTTATGATCTTGAGGTAAAACATATACCTGGAAAATATTTAGTGGTGGCGGATGGCTTATCCAGAGCACCACTGGATATAAAAGAAGAAAACTCTATTGGTCTAAACATTAAAATACATACAATCTTTTTCAAATCAAATTTATGTTTCTCAAAAATTATGTTAAAACGAATTAAAATGAAATAGATAAAGATAAACATGATGTTTCTTTTAACCTGTGAAGTGTCAACACTTCTCTTTAATTAGTTAAAAACTTTTTTATTATATGAACCTTTTTTTCTTTACTTATATCTTTTTTCTAAAATTATTAAAATTAAACTAGTGAACTTTTTTAATTAATTTTTTAATTTTTTTTCTTTCACTAAAAAAAATATTTTTAAAATTGTAATATATTGAACTAAATTTTAAATTACACTCCAATGGCGAGAAGATAAGTATTCTTAATTTATTTTACAACATACAAATTTTATTTTTATTTTTTTACACTTATAAATTTATCTACATATTAACTTCTTTTTTTTTTAATTTAACATCTAACTTTTTTTTTTTAATTTAATTTAATTTTTGATTTATTTTTGATTTTTTTCGAACTATAGTAAATTTAAATAATTTTTAATTTTTCGGATTCAAATTATAATTTATAATTAAACGCGCTCGGTTGGTTTTGTTTACATTAATTTACTTTTCTTTTCTATTTATTTCATCTTAATATCAACTTGTCGTAAACAAAACAATTATATATCCAACTCCCTCCCACATGTATGATGGATGCTGGTGTTCTTCTTCGACTCTCAATTCGCTTAATTTTTTTTAATACCACCATAATAATTACCGTAATCTAATTGATTAATTTCTGGTGGTAAGTTTTGCTTTTGGTGAGTCTTTGGTTGTATCTGCGTTCAATAAGGTCACTCAAAAGTGTATGTTAAAAACTGTTGAACGTTGTTACATTGAACCATTTGCTCACTCAAGGCAAAATATTGAAAAGTATTAATGTTGATATAAAGTATTGCTATTGACATTGATAGTAATTTATTTTAAAGTGTTGTCAAGTTCGGGTTATTTAAATCGTGCACTTTTACTTTTGATTTTAATTTTGAATAAATTTTAATTTTTGTTAATTTTAATTTTTACTTTAATCTTAATTTACATATTTTAATTTATCTTAAGTCAGATTTTGATCTTGGTTAATTTTAAAATTGATTTTAAGTTTAATTTTGATTTTGATCACAACTTCAACTCTGATTTCATTTTAATTTTGCTTTTGATTTTATTTTTAAACTACATTTCAATTTTAATATTATTATTTATTATCTTAACTTTTCTTTTATATTAATTTTTTCCATCAAAATTACCAATTTTAATGTTAATTTCTGTAACATACGCGGGCTGCGAACGAATTTTCATGCCGTCGATTGCCATCTTAGTTCAATTAAACCAGCAATCTTAGCCCTATGTAAAACACAAGTCAGTAACCACAATGATAACTTTAATGTTACCGGCTACTCACTTATTTCACACTTGCTGATCATGAAGGTCACCTCTTGGGTCTGTTTCTCACCACACTCCCAGAAAAATATGTCGTTTCAGTTGATTGCCTCCTGGGTAATTCCTACCATTGTTTGGTTAACACAAGTTTCCGGGTAAAGTCCTCTCCCAAAAAATTAGTTTGGCGTTACAGCCATGCTGACTGGGAGGGCCTTAACAACTTTTTTAGAGCCTTTGATTGGTCATTCCGCTTCCGCAACAGAAATGTTAACTTTGCTGCAAATGCGATTAGTGAAACTATTTTATTTGGAATGAGGTTATTCATCCCTCATTTCATGAAATCTGTTAAGAGGAGTCCCAAATCTTGGTTTAATCGTATTTGCAAAGAAGCCATTTCTAGAAAAGAGGAGGCTTTTAAACAGTACCAAAACAATAGGTCGGAGGCTCGCAGGGCCAACTATATAGTGGTGAGAAACAAATGCAAGAGAGTTATCAATAAGCAAAAATTCTTGTTCAACCAAAAGTTGAAACGTAAAATCATCCACATGCCAAAGAATAACAAATCTTTTTGGTCATTTGCCAAAAGTCTAAAGGGAGACCTTAGAGGGTTTTGCTTTCCACCACTTATTGATAATAATAACAGAACCGTATCAGATTCTAAAGAGAAGGCGAACTTGTTTGGCAAGCAGTTCGCTTTCAATTCGACACTGTTACAGTCAGCTCACGTGCCACTGTTCCAGGAGCTGGCTGCTCCTTCGGTAAAATTTACTTTAGGACGCAGGCGGTGATGAAAATTTTAAAAAATCTTGGTACAAATAAGTCAGCCGGTCCAGATGGTATAACCACCATGGTGCTATGGTGGTAATGTCCACTATTTCAAAACCTTTTCTATCTCTCCTTCACTTCGGGTATTCATCCTACCCAATGGAAGGTTGCACATGTTTTCCCAATTCCCAAAAAAGGTAATAAAAGCGATCCCTCCAACCACCGCCCTATTGCTATAACTTCGGTCCTCTCCAAGGTAATGGAGAAAATAGTGAACCAAAAGCTTCTGAAATACCTGGACCACAAAGATTTGCTTTATGATCGTGAATACGTGTTCAGAGCCTGTCGTTCAGCCGGTGATCTCACGACTTACCTTTGTGAAAAGCTAAGCATCAACCTTCATCATTCTGGTGAGTCTAATGTTGTGGCTCTTGATATTTCTAACGCTTTCGATCGAGTTTGGCACGATGATAGAGTCTAGGTAGAGTCTTTCTAAAATGCATTGGAGATTTCCTTTCGAATCGCACGATTCGTGTACTGGTCGGTGAATATTTATCTGACAAATTTAAAATAAATGCTGGTGTCACACAGGGATCAGTTTCACGGATTTAAGCATGCTGGGCATCGGGTTAAACCAGAAATTGACTTGGTCAAATCACATTTTTGGTATAGCTAAGGATGCAGCTAAATATTTGGGTTTTTTGTATCGCTGCAAAACTTTCTTTTCCGCATCTGACCTTCTCAATATCTATAAAACGTACATTAGGCCGAAAATGGAGTATAATGCACACATTTGGGCTTCAGGGCCTCAAACAGCACTGGGTTATTTAGATAATGTGCAAAACAGAGCTATTCGTTTGATCAACGACCCCAGTGTAACTTCAATGCTCACTCCACTGAGTCACTATCGCACAGTTGGGTCACTGACCTTGTTTTATAGGTATCTCGTAGGGATTAACACTTGTTCCAAAGAAATAAAATAATTAATGCCTCCACTCAAAGTTTTCCAACGAGAAACGAGGAGGGCAACAGATGCTCATCCCTACCATATTGAGTTATTAAGATGGCGAAATACAGCCTATGGAAATTCGTTTATCATGCGCAAGTCCCGCTTGTGGAACCATATACCATCGCATGTGTTCCCTAAAGTTGGTAATTCATATGTGTATTCATACTGAAGTTTAAGAAGAACATTAACATCTTTCTTCAAAATGTCCTCCAAATTTTCCTACCTATCCCCCATAATACAATATCCCAATCCCAATTTCCCCAATTTTCCTTCCTACATCCATATCCACAAAGCCAAACTGTACACTTGTATTAAAGGTTGCATCTTAAAGTTTGTTTTTAAAAGGGGGGTTGTTTTGGTAGGTTAAAGTCCAAAACTACCCTGAGGAAGCACGTGCAGTTCCTCTTGGTGACTTTCGAGTTTTCCACCAACCCTCGTAAAAAATAAATAATTCAATGAATTGAAAATCATTAATTAGATTAGGGTGGCCAGATAGTAAAGATAAACTTCCGAGGCATGGAATTCTAGCCACTTTTGCGAGGCATGGAATTCTAGTTAAATTAGTGTCTGACAATGGTCATTTACATCGAGCCAATTCGAAAAATTTTTATATGATTGGTACGTTGAGCATGTAACAAGCAGTCCCCACTGCCCCCAATCCAATTGCTTAGCTGAAAGGTCCATACAAACGGTCAAGAAAATGCTTAATAAATTCTCTTTATCTAATACTGACCCTTACTTGGATCTGTTGATCTAAGAACAGCACTCATATAGGGTACTCGCCTTCTCAGTTGCTAATGTCACGCAACTTGGGAACTAGAATTCCTATGACAACAGAATATCTAAAGCCTAAAATAGTCGACAACATTTAATAAAGAAACAGGTTAAAAAATTATCAAGAGAAAATGGTTCAAAGTTACAATAAAAAGGCTACCATCAGATAAGATGTATAACTGAATACCCCCATATTGTTCAAAAAATTTCCAAATGATAAATTTTGGAGAAGGGGAAAAGTAGTACAGAAATCAGATGAGCCGAAATTAGTAATTGTAGAGAAATAATAATAAAATACACTACAGTAATAGTAGATGAAAACGGAAACAAATTTCGAAGAAATGAGATTCATACAAGATTAGATAAGCTGGCAACCCAGATTAGTAATAATGAATGTAATAAAAAAAAATGATCAAGAAAAAATAAACCAAGAAACACGAAAATTACGGTCCGGTAACACTTATTAATATATCGGGATAATTGAATTTTATAATATTTGAACTTTTCATCACATTTGTCTCCTCGAAAAAAAAAATGAATAAATAAAACAATAACAAATAAGTAAATTAAATCTCAATATAAAATAATAATTACAAACAAATAATAAATAACAAAACAGGTTTTAATTTAAATTGAATTGAATATAAGAAACTTTGTTATGTACATTTATTAATTATGAATTATGATTACAATAATAATAAATTGAATTGGATATAAGAAACTTTCATATGTAGGTACATTTATTAATTAATTTATAATTGATGATAACAATAATAAATATTATACTATAAAAAAGGGCATGTAATATATTTGTAATACACTTGCATAAAGTATATAAAATGTATCATATGTTTTACTATATGTGTTATATTGTATCACTTTATTTGTTATACTACTATATTGTTATATACATGTTCTACTACTACTTTTATTACACTTATTATAAGTTGCATTATATAATAAATAATTATGATCAGTCTTAAAAGTAAAGTCATTGGTTTAATTATAATCAAACACTATTATATAAATTATTAATTCTCAATAGTGAAATCAAAAACTATTTTAGTACATTACTAAGTAATGGTTTTGTTATATATAATAATAAAACTGATAAATACGTAACAAGAATTGGTGAAACATCTAAAACTATTATTGACCATTTTATCACTGATATGGTTAGATTCAAATATTTTTTTTATATTCTAAATACTTCACTATCTGACCATCAACAATTTTTTATAAGTGTTGGTCTAAAACCTATCAAAGAAAAAATGAAAACAAGGCCAAAAAAGTTCTAAATTATACCAACTTAGAAAAAGATAAATTTTGGTCTAATTTAAAGTTAATAATGATTTCAATGCACTCTAATAGGAAATAACACACAAGTTTATAAAGTTGTTGAAAAGAAAAACAAAGCATGGATAACATAAATGAGAAAATAAACAAAAATAAAATTCGATAATCATTTTACAAATATAACTACAAAAAAATATCCAATTGATTTCCGTGTTAAATAGCTTTACAAAGATATTAAAGAGAAAGTAAAAAATCTTGTTGCTGAAGCAAAAAAAAAATTTTACTCTGATGAATTTAATAAGGATCCGGGAAATAGTAAAAACTGTGGGACTAATATAAAAAAGTTATGTAACAATCAAATTATTTCTAACGAACAAACCATAGCTGAATCAATGAATAATATTTTCATTAATATTACAGACAAACTTAACATTTCTACACTCGCTGTAGACTATGATTATTTAAATCAATTTTCAACAAACATTTATTCAAGCTTTGAGTCCAACCAATATTGAAGAAATTTTCGAGACGATTAATATGTTAAAATCAAATGCCGCAAGTGGTTATGACAACATCTCGGCTAGATTTATTAAAAAATATTCAGAATTCTTTGCTCTCTTATTAGTCAAATTTTTTAAATATTTCATATCAAAATTCAACTTTTCGGGAAAGCTTAAAAACTGCGATTGTAACTCTCATATTCAAAAGCGGTTGCGTAACTAAAAGAACAAGTTACCGGCCCATTTCAATTTTAAGTGCGTTTTCCAAAATATTTGAAATAGTTATTAACAATAGAACTTAAATTTTTCTTAAAAGTAATAATATTTTCCGTAGCGAGCAATATGGGTTTGGAAAAAACTCCAACACAACTGCGGCGTGTCTTAATCTAACAGATTTTGTTACTAAAAACATAGACAGTGGTACATATGTTGCTTGCATTTTTTTAAACTTGCAAAAAGCATTTGACTGCGTAGACCATAATATTCTACTTTATAAACTTAAAAAACTAAATTTCAATCACAACCAAATTAATTTTTTCAAAACATACTAATCGGAAATAAAAAGTTAAAAATAATTGTGCCAGTGTCAGTAAAAAAAATGTTCCGCAAGGGTCAATTTTAGGGCCAGATTTTTTTAAGATCTACATAAATGACCTTGCCAATTTAACATTAAAAGGAACAATCCAAATATATGCAGATGTTACAGTTTTAAAATATTCTGAGAATTGTGACACTAACTTGAAAAATTCCATTAGTCACGATCTCAGTGTAATAGAAAGATGACTCAATAATCATAAACTTTTACTGAATATTAAAAAAAACAAAAATTATTCTTTTCGGTAACAAAATATACAGTAGTTTTAATATGATTTATAGGCACACCGCTCTAGAAGGGTGCAGTGACAGAACGCCCTAGAAAATAAGGGCTTTAATTCCAAAACGTTGGACATTATTAAAAGAAGAAAGTAATAGAATTTTTAGAGCGAAAGCATTAGGAGGGATTTTAGAGTTTTGGGTAAAAATTGGAGTATCCCCTTTTTCCAGAATATTAACGAATATGTATATGTGAGTTAAGTATAAGTATATAACTACGTAAAAATATATATATATATATATATATATATATAGGTATATAATATTTAAACAAAACAAAAAAAATAATTATATGTAATACTAATATATATGTACATATATAAAATTTTAATTATACAAAATTTTACTGATACAAATTGCCAAACGTTATTGATCGAAAATGCAAAATGTAATTTTTTGAAAAAAGAAACCGAATTCTTAGGTCATATTTTGACTGAAAACGGTCTTAAACCAAATCAGAATAAAATCGAAGCTATAAAAAATGCAGAGTTACCTAGAGCAGAAAAACAGATAAAAATTTTTTTAGGATTGACCGGATATTATCGTAAGTTCGTTAGAGATTACGCTAAAGTAGCTCAACCAATTACGAAATATCTAAAAAAGAATACTAAAATTAATAACAACGCTCCGAACTATATAGCTGCTTTTGAAAAACTGAAGAACCTTATAATTTCGCATCCGATTCTAAGATATACCAATTTTGACAAGTCTTTTACTTTAACAACAGATGTTTCCAACTACGCTATAGGAGCCGTTCTTTCACAAGAAGGTCACCTTGTATGCTTCGCATCTCGAACTGTTAACAACCATGAGAAAAATTTTCGGCAACTGATAAAAAAATTTTAGCCATAGTGTGGTCTGTGAATTATTTTAGACCTTATCTTTATGGTAAGAAATTTAAAATATATACAGATCATCAACCTATAAAGTTCTTATATACCAAGTATAAAGGAAGAGACTTATCACCAAACACCAAAGATGGATACTTAAACTAGGTGAATATCAATTTGATATGGAATACACAAAGGGAAGGGAAAATAAAGTTGCAGATTTTCTTAGCAGACTAGAACTCAATGAAAATATTAAACCGGAAGAAAAAAATAGGGAAACAGTTATGGCAACTGAAAGTGAATCTAATTCTAACATAATATTTAACATTGAAAATAAAAATGAGAGTATTACAATGGCAACAATTCATTTCGCTGAAGACGAACTTCTATATCAAATACCAATTAGAGAGGAAATTGTTAATAAATATAAAACACAATTAATAATAACAAATAATAAAATTGTAGAAAAAGAAATTATTTCTGGAAAAACCGTCACATATATAGCAGAATATGACTTTAATAGACTAACAGAAATATTTATTGAAATACCACAAAAAGCCAAAGTAGGCATATTTTCAGAAATTTCTGACCATAAATATAACATAGTTCAAGAAAAATTAATAGAAATGTTCTCAAATAACAATCAATTGAAATTTATAAAATATTCTTATCGAGCTAGAAAAGTTAGAACTGAAGTAGAAGCTGTGAAACAAATTTCTTTATATCATACCAAAGAAAACTGAGGTATTCAGGAAACTTACAATCAAATAAAAAGTAAAATTTATTTTTCAAAGTTATTAAAATTAGTTCAAATTGTTATTAATTAGTGTGAAGTTTGCCAAGAAGTTAAATATGATAGAAATCCAATTAAATCTAAGTTCAAATATAGCAAAAATGCTACAAATATTAATGACATAATACATATAGATACAAACGCAATTATGAAGATTAATTTTTTAATAGTCATAGATAAATTCTCCAAATTCCGAGCAGCTTACTTTTTAACAGACAAAAATCACTTAACGTTAATAGAACAATTAGAAGATCACTTTACCAAATTAGCAAAACCAAGCAAAATAGTAGCTGATAATGAATTCAAAACTATACAAATAAAACAATTTCTGCAAGATGAAGAAATTACTCTACATCTTACAAAACCTAATAATCATACAGGAAATAGTGATATATATATTCCACAACTCAATAACTGAAAAGTTTAGAATTTTAAAATTTTTAAATCAAAATTTATCTGTAAAACAATTAATATCTGTTAGATACTATAATGAGAGATTTCACTCAACAATCAAAAGCATTCCAACCGAAGTTCAAAACAGAAAAGTAAATTTAAGCAAAATTAAGAAAAATTTAATTTTAGCGAAAACAAACAGAATTGGAAAACTTAATAAAGCAACAGAGGTCTATGACCAATAAAGAACAAGAGGTTTCGTTAAAAATTATAAAGCTGTCAGGCATAAAGAACAGCCCAAATACAAAAGGTTGAGATTAAATAACATTTACTCTGCAAATATAAAACGACCCTAAAAATTTTATAAATTAGGTAATGAATAACGACAATATTGACAATAATAATTTCCAACAAATATTTTTTTACTCTCTACAATTAAAACTATGTTTCTCATTCATTTCATTCACCTAATATAGATAACTATGAAATAGACCAAACTAATGAATATATTGTTCAAATCGAAAACAAAACATATTTATATGAAGAAAATGTATTAAAAAAGATTTAAAAATTTTAAGTAACTGTTCAAAATTGCGATAGTAGAGATATTATTTTAAATAAGAAACTAATAAACTTTTATAATTGCCAAATAGAAATTTTTAAACAAAGATTGTCAAATAAAATTGTAACAATACAAGCAAAGTATTATATGCCAAATAAAAATTTAAATATTACATTTGAAAAAAATTTAAGCTTTTTTTTATGAACAAATTTTTAGTAGCTTTAAATAAAATTAAATCAAATTTCACGTTTTTTTTTGCTTTCAATTTCAATTTCAATGTCAATGTTAATTTTTTTGTAATGTAAAATATAACAAAAAAAATAAAATAAAATGAATAAAATTGCAAAGTTTTTTTATGTTATTCAAAACGTCCAACTTTAGAATTTATTCAGTTTAATATTATAATGTTTTTCTAAAGAGTAAATAAAATCTAATTATATATTATCTGATAGTATGTTATTCAAATTTCTTTATATATGTGGGCCCAGTACTGTGAAATTATTATAATAATATGATGACGTCACAGTACAGTTTAATCTAACAATATACAAAAACAAAATTCAGGAGAATTTTAAACTAAAGGAGGAAAAAGTTATGTATGAGTATTTAAATCAATGTAATTTTTCAACCAATCAGATTGCTGTAATTTTATTCCATTTTAAAGGCATTGTTTTAAATTTCGGTAATGAATAATATATTTATGTTTATTATTTAGATCAAGCAATAATTTTGGTATTTTGCTACCGATCGGAATTTATTTTCTGCACAAAACGGAAAATCATTATGCAGATCATTTAGATTCTGTGGATATTCTAAATCTACTTCTAAAACATATCCTATTTCCGAATCATCTGGAATTTCCATTACATTAATACTATAGGGATTGTCAACCCACTGGTACATATTTTAAACTTTTAAATGGTACATATTGAGACATTGCCCAGCCATATAAATTATTCGCATCTAAATAAACAATATATGTTGAATTTTCTTCTTTTTTATAATATTCCCCCATATATTTATTGTTGGCTTTTGAATGTCTTAAGGAACATTGACTAATACCACCACGTATTCCTTTTTGGAAAAAATTGTACATATTAATATCAGTTAATAACTCTAACTCAACACCTGTATATTTTAATATAGCAACCCAAGTAAAGCCTGGTGCAGTGTAAAAATTAGCAGGATCTAGTTGATAAATTTTTCTACATATTTTTCGGAAAATTTCAAAAACATCTGCCAATATTAACACATCAGTTTTTAAGAATATTTTCATGTAATCCGCGAGATTTTTACAATTAAATGTGTGCCATAAGGTAGTTGCGTGATTATAGTCAGTATTAGAACAAGCGGCATTTGTCATTCGGTTCTTAAATGCTTCTTGATGTAGTAAACATTCCTCATAAAGTTTTTCTATCGAATCAATGTATTCATAGGGGTAAACTCCTTTCCGCCTCATTAATTCAAATTTTTCCTCAGAATCAAATGCTTTTCCGATGTGCTCTAAATTCTGTTTATTTAAATTCCTAGACAAGATTTGAGGCCATAAATCTAAAACTATCAAGAAAACGTAAATAAAAATGATTGCCTCCATCAAGTCTAATTTGTTTGGTCAGTGAAATGTAAAGTTCTTTATTTAAAGGTAATACAGCAATATTACCTTTAATTTCATTCAAAGCTCTAAACAATAAATGACAAACGTATTTTGAAAAATTATGGAAAAAAATGGGAAAAACGTAGGTCGTCTATATAATATGTTACATGACAAATGTGCAGGACCTCTATATCTACCTGAATAATGAAAATGATCTTTTACTCTATCAATATAATTTAAAGACTTACTACAAATATGACAATTCCTCTGTGTTAATTGGTGTAATTCTTCGTCCAATGTTAGATTTGCCATTAATTTCGGTAGCATGTGATGATTTTGAAATATATTTGTGCATTTATTTACCAATGATGTTATAAACTCCTTAGCACAATCAACTCCTACAAACTCCTCATAACCACTCAAAGAATCATCGAAAGTACATTTAAAATAATATGAAAATGCTATTGGTACATGTCTATGTATATTTATAGTTGATGAAATTTCTGGATTAGGGTTACATGTGGAAATTAGTGATAAAATACTTTCAGCATGAGCATAAATCACAAAAGGAGCTTCCATTTGTTGTTCGTAATTTTTATATATTAGAGTGTTGTTGTCTTCAGTAGGAAGTATCTCAAGAATTTTCTTACACTCCTCCTTGTGTATAATAAGCTGTTGAGGATCATAGAAATTGGAATTACATATATATATTTGATGTTTATGATATGTAATAGAACTCTGTAATAACTTCGAGATATGCTTTATATAAACAAAGTGGAAGTTTCATATTTTTCAAGTAATAGTAGATTTACGTGATTTAGTTTTTCTTCTTTGGTTATATAAAAAGGTCCAACAATTTGATGTTTTGCATTCTTATACCCCAATCCAAAAACTTTAATGCTTATATCATCATTAATTTCTTCAAAAATACCTAATTCGCTTAACTATGCTGGAAATGACATACCCTCAAAATGCAGTTGACGTACATAAGCATATTCTAAATCAACAGTTGGGGATGTTATATCACTAATTTTATACGATGATGTTTCATATTCACTAGATTGTGATGCAAGTCGTTGCGTAGTTGATATCATACTCAACTTGAAACAGTATACGTCTTCATTTCGTACATTTATACAGGCTCTCCTTCGAATAATTGATATTGGGAGAGCGATATATGATGATCCACGGATTGGTTGATATTTATTTATATTTATTACAACCCGCAAAATTCAACTATCTTTTTCCTGAAATTCTTCAGCTTGTTGTTGGATGTAGCAATTTTCATTTGGGTTTGAAAAGATTTGGTTGATAAATTTTTTATATCGTCATCAATCGGCTTTATATAATCTCCAAAGAGTTCAAGGTTGAATTTTACACTGGGCATTGTAGTAACTCAATAACTTCATTTTTGATACAATTGAGAAACTCTCTGGGATTTAAAATCGCTTCATTTTCATTATCGCGCAGGTATGTTTCCAATCTACCATCAAAAGACTGGTTAATTTTTCGTAAATTTTTAGTAACATGTTCAGCTGAATTCATTTTATGTGAATTTGTACGCAGATGTGCAGCTTGAAACTTTTTAGAGATGTATTTTCCACAGGGGGTGCAAAACAAATCTTCTTTTTCAGTGTTATGTACCAATTTCAAGAAAATCTTCTTTTTCTGCGTTATGTACCAATTTCAAGTGTTTTTTCAGGTTATCAGCTCTTGTGAATTTCTTGGAACAGATTTCACAAGCTAATTTTGACCTCTTGTCTTGTGAGTTCATTTTTTTTTGGTTTTATAAAAAATAACTTCATGTTATGCTATTAATATAACTTTACGTTATGAATCGATTTTAAATTACATAAATTCTTTTATGCTTTTTTGAAATTGTTATAATGGATTTATTAAGATTTAAAAATAATACAGTAAGTATGTCATAATGTTAATTTTTAAGATTTTTTTATGTAATTCGTGCATACATAAACTATAAAAATAATACATTTGGAATATTCACTTGAAATTAATTAATAAAATAAATGCAAAAGTCATAAACCTTTTTATAATAATAGAAAAATGTTACAAAAGTTCTTGACAACTTTTCAAATACTGCAACAATGTTGCACCATATTAGATATTGCATTTATTATAAATTAAATGCTATGCTACAAATTTTAGGTGTGTTTTTAAAAATAAAATGAATAATGATTAAATAATTTGAATATAAATAAATGCAACAATGCAATGCATAAGTAAAAAATGTTTTTTTTTTTCATTCTGTTAAAAATTAATTGTTGTATTGAAAATTCCATGTGTTATTGAATTATTATCTACTCACGATTATTTAATCAATATTTTGTTTTTTTTTTATTTTACAACATTGTATTATTATTTTTTTTTATTTTTATATCAAGTTTGAGATGTGTCACGTATTGAAGTCAATGTTGAAAACGCAACTTGTAAGTTGTTGAAAAGATTTATTGTTTTCACAAAGGAATTTATGAATAAATTTAGTTTAGTTCCTGGCTGCTATAAATAATAATTCGAGGTACATATGTGTCATTATTTAAGAAATTACATGATAATTGGCATAGTTCTATTGCATTAGATATAAACTAATAATTGCTTAGTTTATGCAGTTTTTTTAATTAATCAGAATAAAGAAACTATGTATGCATTATATTTCTAAAAGAAGTAGTGGGTATTTGCTTTCAAACAGTAGGTATATAATGCTTTGAAAATTCAAAATAGTTCTTTGAAAAACGAATAAATTTAAAATCAAATCCAATTAAAATTATAAATTGAAAATGGTAAGATATTTTTTCGATCAATATTATTTCTGTTATCCTTATTATTTTCAACATTCTAGGTTTTCATTAATGAATTAATAGCATTAAGACTAATTTTCATGGAAAAAATTTCATCCGATATCGGATATTTAGAAAGAGTAAACTATACTTAATACCATCAATAGGAAAGAGGGAGAAAAATAATGAATTCAAATGCCATGTATCCATAGAATGTTAGTAGTGTGTCCATTTTTTTTGTGTACATACAAATTTTTTGCGTATCTGTTAAAAATATCGGAGATAATTATAGAAAATTTAGCTTCAGCGAGCTAAATTTCATCCAATATTTTAGCATATCCCCGATATTTTATGAACGCTTGTACCAATATTTTTGTGTTTTTTCTCTGTCACACAAGTAGTGTTTTTGCATCTTCTGCCTATGCTCTAACAAATATCGCCGATATTTTTTTCCATGAAAATTAGCCTTTAGCAAAGGATGAACAAGAACTTTTTAAAAATATTTATGTCCTCGCCATAGACAAGATGTATAAAGTTATAACGTTTAAATTTTTAGATACAAAACGAGAGCAAAAAGCACTACTTTGTGAGGTAAAGGATCTGTTCGATAATGAAAAAATAACGTTTTACATGCCGGACAGATTTAACAAAAAAGTGTCAACAGATTCTGAATTAAGCGAATTAAACAAAGTAGGTTTCTATATTAAGTTCTTGGTAAGAGACGAACCCAGCTGAAATGGGACCTTATTCTGGCGACCCCCCCTCTCTTGATTCTGGATGGGGTCCCCGGATGTCCGAAATATAGTCCCCAAGGTCCGGTGTTAGTCCTTGAGGGTTCGGTCCTCAGAGGTCCGAAATATATCCCCCAAGGTCCTGTATTGGTTTTCGAGGATCCGGCATCGGTCCTTGAGGATCCGGTATCGGCCTATATTACTGCTAAAGGCTCCCTTCCCCTAGGGGCAAGGATCCAAGGGTCCCTAGGGGATCCCTCTTGTTTTCTTCTCTTTTTAAAATCGTATTAGGTATAAATTAGAGGTTTTCAAATTATTTTAATATAATAAGGCACAAAATGAGCAGCAGGAAGGCAGTAGTTGATCTACAGTTTATTGTTGGAAATAATAAGCAATATTTCTTGAAGGAATTTGCTCTGATAGCTGAAGGGTCACTGATACCAAAGCTGTTTATGTTTAAAGCACCTTACTCGTTCGAATACTTAAATAGTGATGTTAAACAGCAAAATGAATTCAATGAAATGCAAATAAATAGGCTTGACTGGGATGATGGATTTATAGAATATTTAGCAATTAAAAATATTTTAAAGGAACATTTAAATTCATTCGATGTCGTTTACGTAAAGGGGTACCAGAAAAAGGAATTTTTAGATAAATTTGTTTCCAGTTCAGTAGAAGTTATCAATTTAGATAATGACATTCCATCTCTTCAGAAACTAAGGAATTTCACAACCATTTGCGCTCACCATAACATAACTGAAAATTTAAAAAGATGTGCTGTAAAAAATTGAATTTATATATGTATTTAATAAAAGAAAATAATTGGTTTTAAAAAATATTTGTTTTATTTATTGTTGACCAAGATAATTTTTCCCACAGAAACATAGGTATTTCATAAAATAGTCTGGAAAACTATTACTACTATAAAAAAACGAGTGTACTCATCTAGCTGCAATGTAAGTTTTTTAGTGTGCTCTGCATGATTAAATGTTAGCGAAAATCCTTTTAAATATAATTTTGCTTGACTGCTTTTAAAATCATGATAAAATGTATACCATTCCAAATAATTCATTTCGCTTATAACTTTGTTTTATCGTTGGAAAATTATTGATGCGGAAAAATTTTCAATATTAAATCAAATTTGAATTTTATTGTTTGTTTTTTATCCAAAAAATAAATATAGCTTAATAAGAGGTTCTGCGGTGGCTCACCTTTTTCCGTTTCAAATAATTCTGAATTTGTAGACTGCTCTATTTTTTTGTTTTAACTGGTGAATTTTATTTTAGAATTTTCTATTTATAGTTTTTCTTCCACATTTTTTAAAAAATTTTCGAAATATTCTTTGTATTTCTTTATCGTTTTTAAGTGAGGATGATGTGTCGAATAAATTAAGAAAATATTTTATGCTTTTACGAGAACTACGCATCCATAGATATACACAACAAATATGTCCGCAAACAGATGTTAAATTACTTTGTAAACGCTTATTGTTGAAAACAAAACATGTTGATTGATTTTGTAGAAATTTTAACAAATATTGCTAAGCAATGTGTTCCCTTTTCATTAGAAGTATTGGTATTTACCACCAAAATACTAGGTATTAAAACTTGTTTTGGTAATTGATCAAGAGCATAAACGCCTCTAAATATTTCATGTTAACTTATTACATTTCAGGACCTTTGAAATCTGAAGGGTATTCATATTGCAAACGTGAAATATCAATTAAGCGAGTATTTGGTCGTATAAATGTTGTCAAAAATTCTGCTTTAAGTTTTCCATTTGTTAAGACTATATCGAATTTTTCAAGCAAATTTATTAAGTTATTAGTTATTTTTTCGTTATCGATATGTTCAAAAGAGTAATTCTCAATATCTGTTTTTTTTAAATCTCTGACAGGAAATTTATACTTTAATTCTTTCTGATGACAAATCGTCACCGTCTGATGATAAATCAAAAGCCAGTATTGCATAACCTTTTGAAAATAGTTCTTTTGAAATTTGATGTCCTTTATCAGAATGATGTATACCTGTTCCACGAAATAATATTAAATATTGGATTTATAAAATTTAAAATAAATTTGTGGACAAAAAGTATAAATAAAAAACAATTTTTTACTCAATAAATCTAATTAAGATGTTCCACAAACTTACGGTTGAAAAAATTCAAGGATAATGTTAAATATGATCGAGAATTACAAAAATTATTCGATGTAAAACTTGTTTCAATTGCAGAGTTGGGTGTAGGCACTCCATTCACATATAATTGAAATTGTGTGAGATTTCGATGGTCAAAATGGTATGAAAGTAGGTAATGGGGCACCTTGGCGTGGGAATTTTGTGAGAGAAAGAGATAGTAATATCAATGTCAATTAACTCACGACAAAGGTGTTTGAACTTTTAAGGAATGTTGTTGGCGCGTGCACATAGGAATATGATTAAGCTTTATGGTAACGACAAAGGTGTTTGAACTTTTAAGTAATGTTGTTGGCGCGTGTGCATATAGAGAAGTTGTTTATTGTGAATAATTGTTTGAAAGCTTTTTTAACACAAAAATGCAGTTGTTATTTATGAGATAAATAAAATGCAGTTATTGACCTTGATATTGTTTCTTAGTTTACAGTAATTTAAAGCAAAGGTTGTATGTATAAAATAATGAAAGAAAAAGAAATAAAAAGTTGTATTAGATTAATTAAAAAGTTGTATTAGAAAGATAAAAAAAGTTGATTGTTGACATGGTATTGTAGAAAAATGAGGTGTAGTTTTTAGTTTTTTTTTTTTAAATTATTAATTTAAGTTAAAGTAAAAAAGAAAAGAAAAAAGTTGTATTTATTGATTTATAATTACTTGCTATTGTAGAACGAAAATTTAAGAACAAGTATAGAAAAATGAGGTGCAGTTTTTATTTTATTTTATTTTTTCTTTTGCATTATTAAAATGCTCGTTTGAAAGCTTTTTTAACACCCAAATACAGTAGTTATTTATAAGATAAATAAATGCAGGCATTGACCTTGATATTGTATCTTAGTTTTATGTATTATGCAAATTTGAGATATGTTATTGAAAACTATAAATGTGCAAAAAAATTTAATAATTAATTGTAAAAATAAAAAAGCAAATTAGTTTCATATAATATCGTTTTTATTTACCCAAGAATTGTGATCTTTATCAAAAACTAACCATTTAACAAAAACTTGATTTCCTTTTCTTTTCAATATTTTTTCAACAAGAAAAATGTCAGGATTTTTAACTCGAGTAAGTTCAGTCTCGTAAAAAGAACCTGAAATCGGTGTTTTTGTATAATCAAGTAAGTTGTAAGTAATTGGATCTGTGTTTTTTACTTCTTTAATTGTAAATATTTCTGTTGACCAGTTTGGTTGATAAACTTTTACAAAGTCTCCTTTGTATTTACTTATGCGTACATAATCTCCAACTTTGTATTTTGCTTTCTGATAAAATTTCGGTTGCATGTAAATGTTCTTCAAAATATATTTCTCCTTTGCTTTTGTAACTTTTTTAGGTTGAAGTTTAATTGTATGATGATATGTTGAGTTGTATTTCTCAATAAGTGAGGGCAAAATAGATATCCACTTATAATTACCCTGAAAACTAAACTGCTTCCACATTGAATTTTTTAAAGTACGGTTAAAACGTTCTACTATGAATGCTTTCATTTTAGAATATGTATGATAATGATTAATTATTTTTATTTCCATAAGTTTTCTAAATTCTTTGTTAAAAAACTCTTTACGTTGATCAGATTGAATAGTTTTGGGAGTGTTCCAGCACGTTTGAAAATGTTTTGTATGCCAAGTAAAACGTTATTAGCATTTTTAGTTTTAATTGGCTCAGCATAAGCGTATTTTGAAAAGATATCTATTACAGTTAATAAATATTTATTTCCTTTGTTATACTTTGCATATGGAGTCATTTCTACTAAATCGATTTGCCATGTATCGTTTAAATCTTTTTGAATAAATTTTCTTCGACGAAAGTTTCGTCTGGATGGTCTATGTATTTCCGATACTATTTGTGCTATTGACATTTGCCTCTACCATTTAATTAGATTTTCCAATTCTATTTTATAATTTTCTATAGAGCAGCAGTTACATGCATCCGGTCTAGATGACGAGAACAAAGAGCAAAATGAGTTCCTTATATTGACGTAAATTTTTCTGTTGCTGAAAATTCTTTAATGTATATATACATGTGAAAAATACGTTGCTTATGCTCATTTAATAAGACAGAGGAATTTGATTTTAAAAACTCTTCCACTTTTTTCACCTCCATCTTTTAAAATGAGAATAAGTTATACACGTACATGCTTTTATATATATAAAGAACAAATCTAATTACCTTTCAATGATTTCTAAAAGACAAGCCGATAATGATATATTTTAATCATTTATTTACAATGATGGTTGCGGAACCATCTGGAAGTGGAAAAACAACATCTGTATGTAACTTAATTAAAAATATTAACAGATTGATACATCCAAAAATTGAAAAAAGAAAATGGTGTAACCCAGAAATGTCTGCTATTCCAACAAGTATAAATTTCCCTGATATAAATTTTTATAACAGAATTCCTGAAGAGCGTGGAGAAATTAAACCTACTTTAATTGTTTTAGATGATTTAATGTTAGATTCTGCAAATAAACAGGTATGCGAACTTTTTACTAAAGGTTCGCACCATCGCAATTTATCTATTATATTATTAACGCAAAACGTTTTTCATCAGGGGAAATTCTCCCGAGATATTTCATTAAATTGTAAATATTTGGTGCTTTTTAAAAATCCCCAAGACAAATCCCAAATTTTTCCATTAGCTAGACAACTATATCTGGAAAATATAAAAGGGGTATATAATGAAGATATATTCCTAGGGATATATAATGAATCAACCTCAAGTCCACATGGTTATATTGTGTTAGATTTAACACAAGACGTTAACGATTTGTTTTGTATTAGAACTAATATTTTTTCAAAAGAATATTGTATATGCTACTATGATACGGCTGATTTGAATAACAGCTGTCAAAAATATGAAACGATTGAAGTAAAACCAACATATGTTACATGTACTAGGAAATTGCAACAAGAAGAAATTTCGTGAAAATATTCTTAAATATTGTGAGGATGATATTATAAAAACTATTGCTGAAATTGCAATCAATATATTAAATGAAAATAATAAAATATCACCAGCACAAAAAGCAAAATTAAAAAAAACATAAAAAACAATTAAGATTTCTAGCCTGTGCTAAGAAAAGTATAAAAACTTCTCAGTAAGAGATAATGCAGCGAATGATTGTTATATCACCAGAAATATCTTCAAAATTTAGCAAATTATTTCAAAATGATAAAAACTTGGATTTATTGGATCAAAAAATGAAAAAAGTTTTAAATGATGAAAAATTAAAACCATTGCAAAAATGATACTAATATCGTCAAAACGTTCTCAAATATGGAATTAACAAAAGATACACAAAAAGATTACCAGGAAAGGCTAATAATCTTACATTTGATACAGGCACTCAAACAAAATTCTTTTCTAAGCGAAATGCATATACAGAATACCTAAATACAAATCAACATCAGCACAGACCGATTTTTTACCATTAGTTACTGATGATGTATTTGAATATGACCCTAAAAAAAAGTATTCAAATATGAATATTGAATTAACACAATATTACGATTTGGATGATGAAAATTCATTTAAAAAATTAGTTCAAACTGAAATGTTGAAAGATGGAAAATTTGTAGAAAGATCATCTCTAAGCTCTGATTATCGAATGTTTGAAACACCAAGTGATGATGTAATTACCGTTGCTGTACCTTCTCCTGAAAAAAAGAAGACACTTAGATCGGCCGGTAGTTCAATTTCCTCAACTATACTTTCACAGTTTCCCGAAACAAAAAAACTAAAACTTTTACTAAGAAATCCAAAACTAAGAACTTCATCAACACCCGAATGGACAACATATAAATAGTTCTACATTTTATGTTTTAGCAGAAGTTAACAAATATGGATAGTCAAGATGACTTCTATGTAACATTGTTTAGTAATGATAATTTAACACTGTTTCCAGACAAGACTTTAGCTTCATTCAAAAACAAATTACCTATTCACTTTGATTTAAGAAATGGAAATTGGAAAGTTGGTCTTTCAGAAATATATCTGAACGATTTACTACAAAGAGAAGAATTTAACAAAGAGAAATGTGCATTTATCAATTTTAGGCAGTATAATGTTTATGTAAAAAACATTGAAAAACCTCTCGAAAAAATTAAAGTAGCCAAATCTATAGGCTACACATATTATTCATATGACGATTCGGAATTACATTTGGATGATTGGAAATTCTATTTTTTGTCAACGCTTATTAAAAATATAACTCCTAATCCCGGATTTACTCGAAATCAAGTTTTCAAAGAATTTTTTAATGAAGTTTTGACATATATCTCTACTCCTAAAAATTATGATGATATAATATTTAAAAAAGTTTCAGAATCTAACCGATGGGATTTAATTCGAATATCGCAGACTTTTGAAGAAGATAGTTTCTATATAAAAGTTAATCAAAGTTATAATGTAAAAACATAACTAACTGAATTATTTCAACAGAAAAAAAATATAAAAAATTTCAAAACAAAATTACCTGAACTATTCAAATTAGCTGTTGCTAATAATAAAAATGAATTGAATGGAATGGTGATGATTTATTCAGATATCATTCAATCATCTGTTTTTGGAAGTAGCAATGTGCGGGCGTTGAGAGCTATCAACATAGAAAATTCTAGAATACCTACAAATATTGAATTTGAAAATGTTCATTACATACCCATAGAAAAAAATTGTTTTGAAACGATAGCGATTAAAATTTGCAACCAATACGGTAATGGAATAAATTTTGTTTCCAGTTACTATCCAACAAAAATTGTATTACACTTTAAAAAGCATTGATTGCCTAAAAACAATATAATTACTACTACTCAAATATGGTATCCTATCAAACATGGAGAGAGCTTACGTGAGATATTATTCCTCTCAAGTAGGAGGTGGAATCAACGATATTAGACCTTTATTACAGTTTTATCCAGCTATACAAAACAGTTTTATCCTTTTATCCAGGTCGTGGTTTTGGAAATATATCCGGAAGTTTAATTCGTTACTTAAAGCCAGTTTTTACATCAGGTTGGGACTTAATTAAAGAAGAGGCTGTAAACACAAGTAAAAATATTTTTAATGATATGGCATCTGGTGCAAACATAAAAGAAGCCGTAATTGATCAAAGAAAAGGTGGCATAAAAAATTTTCGGAAATCAGTAGTTAACCAGCTGCATTCGATGTATGGTGGAAGACGAAGAGCTTTAAAAAGACGAGTAGTTTTTAGAAAGACATATTTGAAGTCGAAAAAGCGACGAAGAAAGCAAAGTAAAATCTCCGATATATTCAATTAAAAATGGAATGTATGAAATCTGAACTTGATGTTTTCGCATCATTACCCGTACAAACAGGTATTTTGCGTTCAGAAGAGGTAGCATACAATTCTTCAGCTTCTTTAGAGGCATCGCCGTCAAACATTGAATTTGCTTCGCTTGGGCATGGAAATACATATTGAGATCTATCCAGTATATAAAGTTTAAAGTTCAAATATTAAAAAAAGATGGATCACTTTGGAGTGCAACCGATAAAATAGGAACCGGAACTGAAGCAAGGGCAGCTCCACAGCCAAGTGTTATAAATAATTTATTACGCTCTTTAATTAAACAATGTAATGTAACTCTAAACGGAAAAAACATCACTCCTTCAGATTCCTTATACCATTATAAAGCATACATAACTACTCATTATAAATTATATTCAGCTTTCCTTTTTGCGTCCTTAATGTTTTAATCTTTTGTTGAATTTTTTCTCTGGATTAGGACTGAATAAAACCCAAAAAAATTTATCTTTGCGCGAATGTTTCGTATATTTTCTATACTTTTTCAAGGCCCAAAAATTTTTTAGAAATAACATAAAAAGAAATTTAAATTTAACATAAAAAAATAAAAAATTATAAAAAACGAGGGAGAATACAGTTGCCTTTGTCAACTCTTAGATACCCGTACGAACCGTTAGTATGTTCACAGCCTGTCACTCTGCTTACAATATTATTTTTTTAATATTTTAGTATCTTAAAATAATTTGGGTGAATTTTATAATTTCTAGAACTATGGGTTGTAGATATATTCAAACTATATGTTTATACATTCTTCAAAAGCAAATTCTAACCTTCCACATAACGATTATCAATCCAAAACTTTTTCAAATATTCTATAGTACCATTTAATACTAAGCGGTAAATGTATATTAAATTTACTTAGTACAAAATAATAAATATAATTTTAAATATTATATTATATTATATTTAAATATTCCATTGACAGAATAATTTCTTATAAGTACAATAAAATACATGTATGTATGTAAATACGGCGCTATATAATATACATATATACTCTTATCATTCATTCACTAGTGACATATACGATATGTAAATAAACATGATATTATATAAGTATGTATATATATCAATATCATATAAATAAAAATTCTTCAAGCAACCGTTATGTTGTTTATTTATTTACATTTTTTTGTACTATGCATTATATCCTCAACAATTTCAAATTATCGAGTAAAACAAATGCAAAAAATTTGTTGAAGAAATTTGTTAGAAAATTTGAAAAAATCAAGTAACACTTTCGTCAATTATAAAGTAACCCTATATTATTAAAAAAAAATGTTAACAGAAATAAAAGTATAATGTTGAAGCTTTAATTTTTGTGTATTACTTCAAAAAAATTTTAACAGGTGTTCAAGTTACAGGTGTTTAAAAATAGGAAATTTTCAGTTTTTGCCCCCTTACAGCTCCTAAACGGGGGGTGATACAAAAAAAATTTCTGAAATGACTCATACTTATTTTCCAAGATCTAACTTCTGTCAAAATTTCAAGTTTCCAACTTAAATTAAGACACCGTATGCCACAAATATATATTTATTGTATATATACTTTTAAAGCTAATAAAAGTAGTAATCGTTTGGCGTTTTCAGAATGAAGATATACCTTATACAACTTGTGCTATAACAATTTAAATATAGAGCTTTTTTGAACTTTTGGGGAGCTGTAGCTCCGTAACGGGTGGGGATACAAAAATAATTTATTAAAAACAAAATTAATATTTTTGTGACATCTAACAGCAGTTAAAATTTCATAGCTCTATTTCAAAAAAAATGTGGGGATCTAAAAGTTAGGTGTTCGAGAGCTACCCTAAGGCTTGGTCCAAACTCAACCAAAAAAAATGGGGAACCTACAAATTACTCATAGAATATTTTGTGTAAATTTCAAGATTCTAGCTTTCTTAGTTTTTGAGTTAGCGTGCTGACGGACGGACGGACGGACATGGCTCAAAAGTCTTAGAATTTTTTTCTGATCCGATCCATACCTTTGAAGGTATATCTAGCTCGCTTATTTCAAACGGAGGAGTAATTTTATTATACTCGATGCTATCGTACGGGTATAAAGAGTTTAACAATCCAAAATAAATTTATATAAATATTAATAATTTAAGCGCTTAAAAACACGAACAAAATGTACTAATAAATTACAACAACAATTATATAATTATGTATATATTACACTTGTCATATCATATATTACACATATCAAAATAGACAGACCAAAAAAATCAGAAAAAAACCAAAATAAAAAAATAACATAATCCCTATTGACCTATATTTTATTGCACTATATTAACTTATTACTATATAAATTTTATATTGTCGTTAACGAAACATCAGGTAGAAAAAATTCTTGATATTATTTGTTTGTAATGCATTCTTTATAGTCACATAATAGTGATTTATATATGCAGTTTAAATTTTGTGTATCAGTTTTGAAATTAATGTTATTTGAGTTTAATTGAATATATATCATTTCGCTAATGTTTCTCTTAAGCCAATTTTTTTCTTTGTCTAGAATTTTGACGGTCATCGTCATCGAAATTAAAAACATGATTTTCTTGTTCAAAATGATGTTGTGCCACAGCAGTTTTTCCTTCTTTATTTATATTTATATTCTTACAATCATATTTGTGTTGGTTCATTCTATTTTTCAAAAATTGTTTAGTTTGTCCAATATAACATGAATTACATATAGCGCAATCAATTTTATATATTAGATTCGATTGTTGGAATTTATCTTCCTTATCTTTTAATTTAGAAAAAAGGTTGAAAACTGTCTTACTATTATAAAAAACTATTCTATGGTTGTTTGTGAAATTCTTGAAAAGTCTTTCTATTTTATTTGATAATTGTGGTATATATTAGAACTTTAAATATTTTATATTTTTATTTCATGGAACGGTGTGTATCATGTCTATGTTGTTGTGGTCATCTGTATGTTTAGATAAATAATTGTTGTAAATCTTATTAATAAAAAATATTGGATAATTATTTTGAACTAGTAGATCTTTCATTATGTTTATTTGTTTTTTTCCTAAGGGAGGTGGGAATCTTCCAAAGACACCAAGAATTACCCCTTGGTAGTGTCAGATTCTTACCGACTAAACCCACCTTCCCTTTTAGCCAATATAGTGGGATGAAACCCTTACCTGCGAACGCAGTGTATTGGCTAGGGAGTAGGGATAGGAAAATGGATACTGAAACACTGGATTGGGAGTGGGACTGTAAGGAAACAATGAATCCGCCGATTATTATGATTTTGCTAACAGTGACTAAAGCCTTCACAACATGTAGTAGTAGTATATATATTACTACATGAGGTAATTATTGAAGGCAACCCCCATTGTCACTGTAGTGGCTGTTATTATTGGTATTAATATTCTTATTAATATTATTATTATTTCACTACAGAGTCAGCGCCATCAGTGGATTACAACGTGCAGCAATATATTACACCTTACTTGCATGATATAACTTAAGATAGCCCCACTGTAGTAGCTATTATTATTATTACTATTATTATTATTATAATTATTGTTATATTATTATTGTACTATTTATTTTATTATTTATTTTACTATTTATTTATTAATTATTGTACTATAATATTATTAATTATTGTTATTATTACTATTATTATTATTATTATTTTACCACAGAGTCAGCGCCATCAGTGGATTACAACGTGCAGCAGTATATAACACCTTACTTGCATGATATAACCAAAGATGGCTCTACTGTAGCAGCTATTATTATTACTATTATTATTATTGTTATAGTTATTGTTTTTTTTTTTTATTATTACTATTATTATTATTATTATAATTATTATTACTATTATTATTATTATTACTATTGTTATTGTTATTATTGTTATTATTTTACTACAGAGTCAGCGCCATCCGTGAATTACAACATGCAGCAGTATATAACACCTTACTTGCATGATATAACCAAAGATGGCTCCAGTGTAGCAGCTATTATTATTATTATTATTATTATTATTATTATTATTATTATTATTATTATTATTATAATTATTGTTATTATTATTACTATTATTATTATTATTAATAATATTATTATTGTTATTATTTCTAATATTAATTATACGATATACATTATTATGATATAAAAGTACTACATATTTTTTATTTATGACCTGACCGGGGTTTGAACCCAAGTCCGTTCGATTGAAAGGTTGGCAACTTAACCACTGCGCCATGAGTCAGATAAATATATATCAGATTATATTTTTATTTAAAATTCTTTTGATGAAATTTTGTAAATTTTGTTGAGAATATTTATAACCACATTTTTCTTGTGGTGTATAGGATGGTTGGAAAAAAAATTTAGCGTTCTCCCCGAAGTGGTGGGTTTCCTGTACCAATCCGTCGATATAGTGCCATTACTATTTCTAATTATATATACATCGAGAAAAGGTATTTTGTTGTCTTTTTTTATCTCTAGTGTGAATTTGAGTTTATTATGAAAACTATTAAAACAGGATACCACGGTGTCTATTTTATCATTAGGGACAGCTAAAATCATATCATCTACATATATCTTCACAAACGGCATAACAAAATTAAATTGTTTAAGTATACCAGTAAGTTTATTAGTACATTTTGTTCGTGTTTTTAAGCGCTTAAATTATTAATATTTATATAAATTTTTTTTGTTTGTTAAACTCTTTTTTTATAATTTTTTTATTTGGGTAAATAATGTTAAATTTAAAATTTTTTTAAAAATATTTATAATGTTTAAAAAGTTTATTAGACGACCTTAAATTATTATCTTAAGGTAGGATGTAATTGTAAAATGTTAATGAGTTAAAAAACAATATATAAAGTTCTAAAAATTTTTTTTAGCCTTGAAAAAGTATATAAAATATACGAAACGTTGGCCCAAAGATAAATTTTTTTGTGTTTTATTCAGTCCTAATCCAGAGAAAAAATTCAACAAAAGATACATAACTATTTTACTAAATTATGGTACAGATTCCAGTCAAACACATCTGGAAGCATCTGGTTGGGAATTAGATAATCCAAATGTCAATGAATTTCAACAATTCTGGTTCTTAATCAAGACAAAAATCATACAACAATCCTGCAGTAGTAGAATTAATGGGAAAGTTACATGTTGATTTCTTCAATACTTCCAAATTACTTTTAAATAATGTTGACATTCGCCTTTCTTTAGCATTAGAGAAACAAGTTTTTTATATTTTCTATTATTAACGATAACGATGAAAGTTATTTAAAAATTCTCGAAGCTACATTATACATGAAACATTTAACAATTAATCCTAGCATATTGATAGTACACAATACTGTACTGGAAAAGGCTAACGCGAAATATTTTTATACGAGAAGTGATATCAAATCATTTACAATTCCAGCTAACACTTCCAACATATCATTGGATAATATATTTATATGGCAAATACCAAAAGCTCTTGTATTTTGTATGGTTAATAATGAAAATTTTAATGGTAAAAGATCGAAAAATCCATACCATTTCGATCATCAAAATCTCACACAATTTCAATTATATGTGAATGGAGTGTCTACACCAAACTCTGCAATTGAAACAAGTTTTACATCGAATAATCTTTGTAATTCTCGTGTATATTTAACATTATTCAGTGGAACTGGAATGCATCACTCTGATAGAGGATATCAAATTTCAAAGGACCGTTTTCAAAAGGTTATACAATACTAGCTTTTGATTCATCACCAGACGGCTCGGGAACTGATGGTTGGTTGGTTGGTTTACGTGGCTGGTGCTGTCAACCATGACAAGACTTTTTGACAAGACTCAAGACCATGACAACAATTAGCACGTTAGCACCGTTTTGCTACCACCTCCATGACCACAAGGCTTAAATTTAGGCTATAACGGATTTAGTTTCAGATCCATTTGGCGGCATTCAGGAACCTTACCATATCTGCAGGTTGCTTAGCCGCTAGATCGCTGAGATCGTTAAATTCATGGCTACCCAGAGCCGCTTTTCTGGCCCTGGCCAGCGCCGGGCATTTACACGTTAAGTGTATAATGGTTTCTTTCTCATTCTGTTCACCACAACTACGGCATGATGTGTTGAATGGAATACCTAATCTGGCCGCATGTTCGCCAATTGGCCAGTGTCCCGTGAAGACATCTATTACTCTGGCTATGTCCCGCCGAGATAGTTTCAACAGGTTGTCCATTCTTTTGTTATCGTACATCGGCCATATTTTCTTGGTCGTACAGCATGAGGTTAATTCTTTCCATCTTCTTTTGGCTAGGGATAAAAAGTGTAGTCAGATATCTCTTTTAACGCTGTTTAGTGGTGGATCCACCTGTTCTTCCAGTGAAGCATTCAGATTGGAACCCCTCCTTGCTAATTCATCAGCATGTTAATTTCCTGTGATGTTCCTATGTCCCGGAACCCACAGTAATGTAACATTGTATTGATAGCTTATATTCTTGAGCTCGTCAGAGCATTTTCTGACAAGCTTGGATGTTATCATCGCAGAGTAAAGAGCCGCGATTGCTGCTTGGCTGTCAGTGACAATGGCAATGCTTCCCCCCAGAGAAGTATTGCTCCTAAGTATTTGGCATGCTTTCCAGATTCCTAGTATTTCAGCTTGAAATACATTGGATTTATTGGGAAGTCTGAAAGCATATCCTATTTTGAGTTTTTCTGAATAGACACCAGCACCGACACTAATTATGTCAAGAAATTTTCCAGACACTAATACTGCTAGATCATCTGCGTATGCAAGGGCTCTGATTCCCTCATCTTGAAGTTCTTTCAGTATTCCATTCATTACTAGAAGCCACAGTAGTGGTGATAGCACCCCGCCTTGGGGTGTGCCTCTGCTTACTCTTCTAGTAATTTTCTGGTTACCAAGTTCCGATTGGACCTCTCTTGATTGCAACATATTAACAATCCACTGACTAAGGACAGTTTCTGACCCTAGTTCTTCCAGTGAATTCTGTATGGCCGCTACATGTACATTATTGAAGGCTCCTTCTATGCCTAGAAATGTAGCTAATGTATATTCCTTATACTGAAGCGATTGCTCCACGTCCCGCACTAGTTCACTCAGTGCAGTCTCTGTTGACTTGCCCTTACAATAGGCATGTTGGTACTTACATAGCGGAGTACTCTCTAGTACTCTTCTAAGCTCTAACTCGACTGTTCTTTCGAGAGTTTTCAATAAAAAGGATTATAGACTGATCGGTCTAAAATCTTTAGCGGTTTCGTGCCCCCTTTTACCAGCTTTTGGTATAAAGATCACATTCACCCGCCTCCATTGCAGGGGAATATTACCAAAAGTGAGGCTGCTTCTGAACAGCTTAGTGATTAATGGAACTACAAGCCCCTTCATTTCTTGCAGCATTTTAGAAAAAATACCGTCTAATCCTGCGACTATGTATGGGGCGAAGTTATCAATTGCCCAGGCAACCTTTTCCTCCGTTATAACTGAGTTAACCCATTCGTCAGGGCCACTTCGGACTCTAGTGTCAACCGCTTGGTTAATCACATGAGCATCCTCAATGCACTCTGGAAAATGGGTAGACACTAAAAGATCTAGGGTTTCAGCGGCTGAATCAGTCCAATTCCCTTCCGCAGTTCTCAGGAAGGAAGGACTGGAGTGTTCTCTAGATAAAACTCTGCTAAGTCTGGCTGAGTCTCTAGTACTTTCAATTGATTCACAATAATCCTTCCATGATTGGGTTTTAGCCAGTCGGACTGCTCTCTTATATTCCCTAAGTTGGTCCTTATAGAGTTGCCATTTATTCTGCCTGTAGCAGATATTGTAGGCGTCTCTAGTCTCCTTTCTTAGGTTACTTAAGTTATCATTCCACCAGATCGGGTATGTCTTTTTACTACGCTTGATAGGACATGCCAATTTGAATGAGACCTCCATGGCCCTTGTAAACATGTCAGTTCTCTTTTCTAACTCATTTTCAGTTGCAATATCTGAGTTAGCTATTACTAAAAGTTTTTTTCTGGCTACTTTTCTGAATTTCCTCCAGTCGGTAGCCCTGCGGTTTCTGCAGGGCTTGGGATTTTCAGGCTTAATATTGATATTGAAGAGAATCCAATTGTGGACCGAAAAGGACCTTTTCTCGGATACTCTCCATTTCTTTATATTTCGGGTTTCGTCATTACTAATGCATGTAATATCTAACACATCTGCCCAACCTGGAAAACTATCCTAGCTTGGAAATATGAAAGTGGGGTTATTGCCCCTGTTGCATATATTTAGATTGCTATTTAAAATAAAATCAAATAATGACTCACCTCGTTCATTCGTTTCCGAGCTACCCCATAGCCGAGCATTAGCATCACAGCCTGCGATCAATTTGCCACCTGTGACAACTACCAACTGCTGGAACCGGGGCGGTGGAGCAGGTTCGTCATGTGACATGTACACGGAACTTATATACACGCTCACATTGTTCCTCATCTCCAGTTTGACAACTGTCAAATCTTCGTAACTTAAATTAGAACAGAGATGTGCACCTATATGTTTTTTAACTAGAATACAAGTTCTTGGCTTGCCTAGTTCTAAATCTACATTCTTGTAGAATAGGTTATAGTTACAGGTGTTTAACACTCTAATCTTAGAGGCGTTAACCCATGGCTCTTGTATGAGGGCTATATCTAAGTCCTCCTCACCTAGGAGAACTAGCAGATTACCTGAGGCGCACTTCGAGTGCCTTAGGTTAGTCTGCACCACCCGCATCGCTTATCTCACAACGAGCTGCGGTAGACTCCTTGTCTATTGCCAAGTCTCCCAGCAGCTCGCTTGCTTCGTCCAGGTCGTCTATGTCTGGACTCCCTGGCTTGAATATTTTTAGTTTGGTATGCCTTATACCAAACCTCAGTTTGTTCCCCATCTTCTCCAGAGGACCCAGACTTTCCTCACTGATAAGAAGGAGAAACGATATACTATTTTTCTGCAGTTTATCTGACGATTTCTCCTTCGTTATCACCGACCAGTTCCCCATTGAAACCGTCGGGTTATGCATGCGGAGACACTCGAGGAGCTTTTCCCCGCTTATCTCCGTCCTGGGCAACCAGATACGGGCTTTAGGTCTCCTAGGGATTTTGCTAGCTGGGATTATTCCAATTTTGGCTTCCTCCAAAGCATTGCCAATCTTAGCAATGCTTTTGCTAAAGAAATCCAAGGAGAACTGATCCTCGCATCTGATTACCCTGTAGCCCCTGACTACGTCGGATGAATCAAAGCAAGGGAGTTGTCCCGCTGCACCTCCTAGGATGAACTCATTGACGATCTCGGAAAGTTTCGCCTCAAGCTTGATCCACAGATCATTGGAAACTTTCCTGTCACTCGCTCTCTCGTTGACAACTGCAACACATAAACTGCCTTTTACAATATCGTTGTCATTTTTATGTGCTACAGTTTTCGAACCGCTATGTAGATTCATCCTAGGCACCTTAGTTCTCTCTGCGCCAGGACTGGTCCCATCCTGAGACCTATTCCTTTTTGACGAATCTTTTCCGGAATTGTGCGATTCAAACAGTCGCACAATCTCGCTATATTTCTTTTTATCTTCTGGATCCCTTTCATTAACAATACCTTTGGCTTCGTTCTGGGCTATCCTGCCCAATATAAACTTAGCTTTCTGGTATTGTTTCTTCAAAGCCGATCCAGAGCTTCTACCAGACTACTATGACTGGTATTTCCACTACTATTTGAACCTGATGGCTTTGGAGCACTATGACAGGTGCTTCCTCCACCAACAGGCACTAAAACTTTAGCAGGACCTTGGCTGAGTCCTGGTTTCGTTGCTGAAGGGGTACTCTGGCTAGTACCGATAATAGTCTCCTGACTGGAGGCAAGTAACTTCTTCAGAAGATGAGTTGATGTTTGTTTGTTTTTCTTTTTTAAATTTTCCATTTTGTTCCCACGACTTTGGCGAGAAAGGACGGTCGACATATGCAGAGCTCCCACACATATGCAAGGCTACTTACAATGGGGTGGCGCCTGGTGCCCCAAGGAGACCGTTAGCGATACCATCTTTATACACTTGGTACCATTCAGCCCTCGGCGCGGTTTTTTTTTCTTTTTTTTCCTAAAGGAGGTGGGAATCTTCCAAAGACACCAAGAATTTCCCCTTGGTAGTGTCAGATTCTTACTGACTAAACCCACCTCCCCCTTTAGCCAATATAATGGGATGAAACCCTTACCTGCGAACGCAGTATATTGGCTAGGGAGTAGGAATAGGAAAGGATAGGAAAATGGATACGGAAACATTGAAATCGGAGTGGGACTGTAAGGAAACAATGAATCCGCCTATTATTATTATTTTACTAACAGTGACTAAAGCCGTCACAATAGTTACAACATGTAGTAGTAGTATATATTACTACATGAGGCAACTATTGAAGGCAACCCCCACTGTCACTGTAGCGGCTGTTATTATTGGTATTAATATTTTTTATTAATATTATTATTATTTTACTACAGAGTCATCGCCATCAGTGGATTATAACGTGCAGCAGTATATAACACCTTACTTGCATGATATAACCAAAGATGGCTCCACTGTAGCGGCTATTATTTATTATTAATTATTATTATTATTATTATGATTATTATTATTATTATAATTATAATTATAATTATTATTATTATTACTATTATTATTATTATTATTATTATTACTATTATTATTATTATTGTTATTATTACTAATATTGATTATACGATATACATTATTACGATATAAAAGTACTACATATTTTTTATTTATGACCTGACCGGGGTTTGAACCCAAGACCATTCGATTGAAAGGTTGGCGACTTAACCACTGCGCAATGAGTCAGATCTACTTTGGTTTACTTTCACACCTTGGCTTAAGTGTACACCTATAATCAGCCGATTATCTGTCTCCAAAAACAACATCTAGTTTGACGATGACAGGTAACGTTGCCCGGGTACACCGCTTGGAGGAGTATAGGTGATTAACTGTACCCCGGGAACTGATACATGTCAGAGTTTATTAAACCACGGAGTAGTAAAGATTGACGCAAGACTCAAATCTCCATTAACTTCAACATTAACTTGTTTTGTATTTGCAGAATTCGATGCCAATATCGAAATTGATAAAAATCGTAACGTATACGTAAACATATAAAAGGAAGTTTAATGGACTATTTCTATTCATTTGAAAATGGCATGTGCTCTAGTAGATTTATCGTTCTGTACGGACGATAACAATACAATATTTGTAAAAAATATTGCTGTGGCTGGCATAAAAGAAAAATGTAAAACTATTGTAAAAGAATTAAAGTATAAATTTCCTGTCAGAGATTAAAAAAGAACAGACATTGAAAACTACTCTTTTGGACACGTCAATAACGAAAAAATAACTAATAACTTAATAAATTTGCTTGAAAAATTCGATATGGTCTTAACAAATGGAAAACGCAGAATTTTCGACAACATTTATACGAGGAAATACTCGACTAATTGATATTTCCCGGTTGCATGAAAATGAATACACTTCAGATATCAAAGGTGCTGAAATGTAATAACTTAACACATAAAATATTTAGAGGCGTTTATGCTCTGGATCAGTTGCCAAAACAAGTTTTAAAACCTAGTATTTTAGTGGTAAATACTGATATTTCTAATGAAAATGGAACACATTGGTTAGCAATATTTGTTCCAGTTCAAGGGTGTTCAGAATATTTTGACTCATTTGGAAATCCGCCATTTCACAGTGAGATTATAAAATTTCTACAAAATCAATCGACATGTTTTGTTTTCAACAATAAGCGTTTACAAAGTAATTTAACATCCGCACACACATTATTGCTGTGTATATATATGGATGCGAAGTTCCTGTAAAAGCTTAAAATGTTTTCTTAATTTATTCGACACAATATCCCCACTTAAAAACGATAAAAAAATACAAAGAATATTTCGAAAAATTTTTAAAAATGTGGGAGAAAAAATATAAATACAAAATTCTAAAATAGAATAAATCAGTTAAACCAAAACAAAAAATGGAGGATCCAACAAAGTTAGAAGTATATGAAAGAGAAAAAGGCGAGCCAGCGCAGAACTTTTTATTAAGCTATATTTATTTTTTCGATAAAAAACAAACAATAAAAATTGAAATTGGATTTAATATTGAGAATTTTTCTGCATCAATAATTTTTCAACGGCAAAACAAAGTCATTAGTGATATGAATTATTTGGAGTGGTATACATTTTATCACGATTTTAAAAATAATCAAACAAAATTAAACTCAAAGGGAGTTTTTGCTAACCTTTAATCATGCAGAGCGCACTAAGAAACTTACATTGCAGTTAGATGAGTATACTCGTTTTTGTCTTATGCTAGACTTTATACAAGCAGTGATGTCATATAACAATGGAGCTGAACTAAATATACGAGAATATATATTCAAATATTTTGAGAGATGTATTGAAAAGAATAAACTAAGATTGGAACAAGAAGATTTTCAGTAATGTTATGGTGAGGGCAAATGGTTGTGAAATTTCTTAGTTTCTAAAGAGATGGAATGTCATTATCTAAATTGATAACTTCTACTGAATTGCAAACAAATTTATCTTAAAATTCCTTTTTCTGGTACCCCTTCACATAAACGACATCGAATGAATTTAAATGTTCGGTTAATGTATTTTTAATTGCTGAATATTCTATAAATCCATCATTCCAATCAAGACCATTTATTTTATTGAATTCATTTTGCTGTTTAACATCACTATTTAGCTCTTCGAATGAGTAAGGTGCTTTAAACAAAAACAGCATTGGTATCAGTGATCCTTCAACTATTAAAGCATATTCCTTTAAGAAATATTGCTTATTATTTTCAATAATAAACTGTAGATCAGCTACTGCTTTCCTGCTGCTGATTTTGTTTTTTACTACATTAAAAAAAACCAACAGCCTTTTATTTATATCTGATTTCACCAATCATGGTGGGGTAGTTGCGCATTGTACACAATGGCAAATTTCTTTAAATAAAAGAAAACTAAATATTATACATAGAAGGTTGTCTGATGTAAAGTCAATTAAAAAACCATGAGTATAGTAACTATGGCCTGCAGGTTATTCTCGGCAATAATAATAATCAATATTTAACTGAAAGAATTAACTTTTGCAAGTGCAGATTCATTAATACCAATATTGCACGTTTTCAAATTACCGTATTCCTTGGAAGATATATCGGATGTCAATAAAAAATCTTTAACAGAAATAAAATTCAAGGTAATTTGAACATAGTATATTATGTAAGTTAAATTATTTAACTTAATAAATATTCTGTAAATATGTTATTGCAAATACAAATATAGTCTTAATATTTTAATACACACCTGGAAAAATTTTAGAAAGTTGTTTTTAATGCAACATGAATTTAGTATAAATTAATCTATATTATCTTTATTAAAAATAAGTGCGTCATGTCTAAAACTTATTCAATAGAACCTTTTGAATACCTAATTGGAAAATGTGAAGTTTTCCAATTAGAGACAGAGTTAGATTTATTCCAACCAATAAATTTAAAAAGGTTACCGTGCAAGCCAGTGAAAAAAACAAGTGCGCCGCCAGAGCTCTCGCCCGAACTGTCAGAACACACACAAGTGACAAGAATACCCAGACACCAGCAGTCAAAGTTAGCAAAAGTGGCGGTGGAAAAGCTTTTCTGTCTTGAGAAAATAAATGCCCATATCTCCATTACCGGGGTCAACAGAAGTGGCTGTAGAAAAACTTCTCTGCTTTGAGAGAATGCCCACGTCTCCTTTGTCGGAGCCGACAGAAGTTGGAAAAGGGTGTAAAAATAAATAAAACTGAAATTTTTAAAAATAAATAAAAGAGCAATATTTGAATTTTTTATGTTTCATTTATTTTTAATTTTTTAGTTTTAGTATAAGACCAAAGAGCGAACATGAAATGTAAAAAGAATTAAACCTGTAAAAAGAATTAAACCTGAAATTTTGAAAAATAAATAAAAGAATAATATTTAGATTTTTTATGTTTTATTCATTTTTAGTTTTTTAATTTTGATATAAGACCAAAGAGTGAACCTGTAAAAAGAAAGAAATCTGAAATTTTTAAAAATAAAATAAAAGAAAAAGAATTAAAATTTTGTAATTCTATATTTATTTTTGTTCTTTCCTAAATTTCTGGAATTAGATCAAGGAGTGCCATATTATATTTGGCGGTATCTCTTCCTGTAAATTTAAATTGAAATTTTTTGGAATTGAGCTCTTGGAGCTCCGCCTCCGTTGTTACCTTTTTCAAAAAACGTTCTGGTAAAAAGAACGTTATACATTTTTTAGTTGACGGGTCCTGCACCTTTGCCAAAAGAACTCTTTGGCCCCTTTTGGTTTTTGAAAACCACCAATTTAAAACATCATGTTGCACTCTCACAGTAAGTGCATCGATTGCCTGGTACACCTCTTGTTCCTCTTTTCCTGCGGCAATTAAATTGTTTAAAAAAGAACAAAAAAAAAAAAAATCATATAAAATTTATATTTTTATTAAAATTAATTTATATATTCAATTTTAATTAATAAGTTTTACTTACCATAGTTAATATATTACCAATTATTGAAAGAAGTATGAAGAAATTATAAATTTAAAATCCTTGTATAAGATTTAAGCAATGATATTAATTTTCCCCAAAAATTAAAGATAAAATTACAATACTGAATTTTAAATTAAATTTTGATCATTAACAACATCAGAAATATTCGTAACTAAGTTTTTTTTTTTTTTTTATGAAGAATTTGCAACTTTATAAAAATATTAATAAATCTTTTAAAATAATTTATTTTTTTTTTTATCAACTTTGTAAGAATATAAATAAATCTTTTAAAATAAAAATAACAATTTGAATGATAAACGTACGTGGGTTCATATCGTCAATCACTAAAATCAATAGCAATAGCTAAGTGGCTGTGTTCAGGAAAATTTAAATTCAATTATTACGAATATTTATGCATTCGTATGGATATTCAAAATATTAAATTTTATTGCCCCTGGTTAAAGAAGGATGTCACTATTCACGAATTAACTAAAAATTGTAGATGGGTAGGAAGAAAGAAAGGTCCAGATGGAAAAAATCAATTTACTGTAACCTATATGTATGAAAAAATAATTGCAAAATGAAAAACAATACAAGTTTTGCTTCGATTCCTGTAAATACTAATTAAAGGATGCTAAATAAAAAATAAATAAATAAAAAAAATTGGTTTTTCTTTTTATATAAAATATTTAATTACAGCTCTTTAACATATTTTACATTATTTAATAGCTTCTTACTCTTTTATATCCAAAAGGTTGAGAAGAGAAATCATCAAAGAATTTACATTTTTCTGATTTCGCCTGATATTTTTTCATTTCGGGGACCGTAACAACCTCATGTTTTTGAGTGCGTCGGATATTGAAGAAAGTATATTGATATTGGTGTCATTTGAATTGAGTACAGCATCTATAATTGAATTAAAATTAACCTTTTGAGAAGCTGAGTAGTTAATTCCTTAGATTAATTCTTTTGACTTTGTAGGTTATCTTTTCTTTACCATCCTTAGTACTATATACTTTGTAAGCATAATTTTTTGGTCCACCACTTACAAATTCTGTGATGTAACTGTTGACTCCATAGCATTCTAGCTCATCCGTCATATCACCAGTAAAGTTCCCTATTTTTGGTTTATATTGTCCTTCTTTACTTATATATATTACCGAATCTGTATCACAATATAGTATACGATCACCAAGTTGTTGCAGATAATTATATAATTTAATACGAGCCTGAGTAGTTGTGTAGGCGGCAATGCATACATTTACGGTAGGTAAAATGTCTGCTACTTCCTCTTTATAGTGCCAGGTAATTACAATATTTTTTTCATTCACAGGTAAAATATGATACACTTCTATATTTGGGTTTCTTACCATTTCATAAAGTTCTGATGGATCATTTACTATCTTTGTTTTTTGTTGATTCTCTCTCTGATCAAAATTCAGATTTCCGCAAAAAGAGTTTACCATTAATTTTGCAAATGATCTTAATCCAGAATTGTGACAAATTTTAGAAGACTCCAGCTTAATGTTTTAATTTTTTTGAAAATCTTCAATGTATTTTTCTTTTTCTTCTTCGGTTGAACATTTACTGGGCCAGCCAGAAGCTTCTTGTTTCATTTTTAAAAACTTATCCATCACGTTAGTGAATAATCCATCAATATTTGTTAATTCATCATATTGCACAACATTGTATTTCCATATTTCATAAATATTTAAAATTTTATAACCCAATTTAACTGCTGTATGAACTTCATCAAAAACCCATGTACTTAATAAGGCTCTTTCTTCATCTAAATGTGAGCAAAATTCATTTTGATTTTTCTGAAAGCTGCAGCTTTTGCATAAATTTACCAACAACAGTTTACCATTTTGTTTAAGCGGAAGCACAGGATGTAATAAATTTTCTGGTGGTAATATTTTACATTTAATAAGCCCATCAGTATCTTTTGATAACGCCATTGGAAAATAATTCTATATTAAATTATAACACAACTAGGGGCCCCTGTTAATGTGTAGTCAAATTCTATGTTGAATCCCAATTCAAATAATAGATAGTTGCAGTTTAGAAAAATAGAATTTATGGAAAAAGTACAATCCGTAAAAATTCAGAAAGCAAAACCAAATTCGTTAAAACACTAACTGAAATTATTTTTAAAATAACGCCAAAACAGAATTAAATTGTATAAAGGGTCTGTAGTAGGTGTCCGTACATAGATTTAGATTATTTTGTATTGTGAGTGAGAACTATTATGTCTATTTATTTATCGAGTTCGAAATGAATGTTTTAAAGGTACGTGGTGAAAACAGAATTGGTATCCGTAAAATATTCGTAAAATGCACAAACAAAGTGTGAAGCAAAATTCAGTTAAATTTTTATAAACTACGTTGTCTGTAACAATATTACAGTTGTTCGTTTTACCTTGCCCTAATGTAAAAAATTAAAAATCTGAAAAGACTGTATACTTGGCGTACAATCCTTGATTAAGATTGTACAGAGGGCGAGAAAAACATACAAATATTACCACAATTGTAAATGGTAACCCTGCATAAAATTGACATACAAAATATTTAAAAATATAAAATTGTTCAAATTTAATTTTGGTTGTAAGACCTGCTGTATACTAAAATTTAAGTACTTATGTATATGAGAAGAAATTGAATTAAAACGAGGAAGAATACAGTTGCCTCTGTCAACTCTTAGATACCCGTACGAACCGTTAGTATGTTCACAGCCTGTCACTCTGCTTACAATATTATTTTTTTAATATTTTAATATATTAAAATAATTTGGGTGAATTTTATAATTTCTAGAACTATGGGTTGTAGATATATTCAAACTATATGTTTATACATTCTTCAAAAGCAAATTCTAACCTTCCACATAACGATTATCAATCCAAAACTTTTTCAAATATTCTATAGTACCATTTAATACTAAGCGGTAAATGTATATTAAATTTACTTAGTACAAAATAATAAATATAATTTTAAATATTATATTATATTATATTTAAATATTCCATTGACAGAATAATTTCTTATAAGTACAATAAAATACATGTATGTATGTAAATACGGCGCTATATAATATACATATATACTCTTATCATTCATTCACTAGTGACATATACGATATGTAAATAAACATGATATTATATAAGTATGTATATATATCAATATCATATAAATACAAATTCTTCAAGCAACCGTTATGTTGTTTATTTATTTACATTTTTTTGTACTATGCATTATATCCTCAACAATTTCAAATTATCGAGTAAAACAAATGCAAAAAATTTGTTGAAGAAATTTGTTAGAAAATTTGAAAAAATCAAGTAACACTTTCGTCAATTATAAAGTAACCCTATACTATTAAAAAAAGTTGTTAACAGAAATAAGAGTATAATGTTGAAGCTTTAATTTTTGTGTATTACTTCAAAAAAATTGTAACAGGTGTTCAAGTTACAGGTGTTTAAAAATAGGAAATTTTCAGTTTTTGCCCCATTACAGCTCCTAAACGGGGGGTGATACAAAAAAAATTTCTGAAATGACTCATACTTATTTTCCAAGATCTAACTTCTGTCAACTTAAACCGTTTAGCAGATAGAAGGGTTAAAGGATTTTGCAAAATTTGAGTTTCGCATAACGGTAAATTAAGACACCGTATGCCACAGATATATATTTATTGTATATATACTTTTAAAGCTAATCGTTTAGCGTTTTCAGAATGAAGATATACCTTATACAACTTGTGCTATAACAATTTAAATATAGAGCTTTTTTGAACCTTTGGGGAGCTGTAGCTCCGTAAAGGGTGGGGGTACAAAAAAAAGTTATTAAAAATAAAATTAATATTTTTGTGACATCTATCAGCAGTTAAAATTTCATAGCTCTATTTCAAAAAAAATGTTGGGAACTAAAAGTTAGGTGTTCGAGAGCTACCCTAAGGCTTGGTCCAAACTCAACCAAAAAAAATAGGAAACCTACAAATTACTCATAGAATATTTTGTGTAAATTTCAAGATTCTAGCTTTCTTAGTTTTTCAGTTAGCGTGCTGACGGACGGACGGACGGACGGACATGGCTCAAAAGTCTTAGAATTTTTTTCTGATCCGATCCATACCTTTGAAGGTATATCTAGCTCGCTTATTTCGAGGTGTTACAAACGGAGGAGTAATTTTATTATACCCGATGCTATCGTACGGGTATAAAAAGAATGCAATTAGAAATGTTTTCTAATGGCTTCAAATAATATACAAACATTCATACATAAATGTAACAATTTAATAGAAAAGTACAAAACCAAACAATTATATAAATATTTGAATTTTAAAGAGACTCTGCCAGCTGGTCATACATAAGTACATACTTAGATACATATTGGTTATTAATATCAGATCAATATCACTCATCATTATTTAAAATTTCAATACATATTGTGATAAATGATGATTTTTATCTTTTTAAATTTTTTCTTTATACATGAATAAGTTAAAGTACATTACATACACTGACACACAGCCAAAGAATAGTTGAGCCATTGAGGTAGAGACTCGAGAGCAAAAAAAATACACAATTTTAAAGAGAGCGAGTAGTTAATCCTGCACTTGGGGATGGGAAAAAATCATGCCATATCGCACCGAAGACCACGCCCACTGACCTATGTTTTGATTGATGGGTTTAATGTAGGTTATTCTTGTTTAGTAGGTCAAAAACTTGTTTTGTTTGTTTTGGTTTAGGTTATAAGCATGGGTTGTTAACTTGCAAGTGGTTGTATAGTAGGAAATGAAGGTTGTTGGTACTGTAGAAGTTGTTAGGCAAGGTTAATGAACTGAACAATTGTAGGATATTTAGGTTTTTCAATAAATTCATTGATACTTTGTAATAGGATATCATACAAACAGATAGATGATTTTTTTCAGGTCAAATCAAGTTTATTTTTTTAAATTGCGCAAAATCGCATGCTTAATAAAATATACCTACATACGTAAAAGGTGATATAAAAGAAACGAAAAAAACTTGTTTTTATTATTTAATAAGAAAAATATTCATAGGTACTTTTGAATACCAAGATTTAAATAATAAAAATAAAAACAAAACGTAAACAAGAAGTACAAAGTGTAGTTTGGCTTATAAAGAAGATTAATAATTGTTAAAAGTTGTTATTATAGCTTTAAGGTGTAAAATAAAAATAAGAAAAATATGTTACCTATTTTAGGATATGAGTTGTTTCTCTATATTCTATATTTTGTTCTAAGTACATATGAACTTAAAAAATATTTAGCATTCTTCTAATTTCTGCTTACCTGGTGTAAAATAAATTGTTAAAACTAGTTTGACTCTTTTAAAATATGTTAAAATTTATGAATGCAGTAAAAAAGTAAAAATAAAAACAAAAGAAAGAAGGAAATTATATAATTATAGGTGCATCTGTTATGTAGGATTTCTTTTTTCTGTTCTATAAGAATATTGAGGAAATAACCTGAAATCTTCGATTTTACTTTGTTTTGTTATTATTACGTTCCATTCTATGCTGTAAGAAATGAAAAAATAAAAAATAATAAAAATCAAAAAGAAGTTAATTGCTTTTGGTACCTATTTTGTAAACATAAGATAAATATAAAAGACATTTTTATTTTTATGTTAAAAATCTTTTATTAAATTTTTTATTATTATATTTTTATTTAAATCTAAGTTGAAAAATTTTTTACGATAACCAGATGTTAAGATTTTAAAACTTTTAAATTAATATGTAAACAAATTTGAATGATTACGGTAATACGTAAAGAACTACCATCTTCATTAAATTTTCGTTTTTCCGATTTTGGTTTATATATTTTTATTGCAGGAATCGTAAGTACATCGTGATTTTTATTTCGACGAATATTTTCTGAAATGACGTATGTGTCTGTGCTATTAATAAATTTAAAACTGCTTCCTTTATGCTATTAAAATTAATTTTTAGTGAAGCTTCATAACTAAGAGAGAATCCTTTAACTTTACAAACAATTTTTTCGGTGTTATCTTTTGTACAGTAAATTTTGTAGGCGTAGTTCTTGGGACCACCACTTATAAATTCTGTAATATAACTCCCTATACCATAACACTCTAACTCATCTGTCATGTCTCCTATAAATTTCCCTGTTTGTGGTTCATATTCTCCTTCTCGACTAATATACAACACCGAATCGGTGTCATAATATAATACTCTACTATCTAACTTCTCTAGATAACTGTAAAGTTGAAGACGAGCATGTGTTGTTGTATAAGCAGCGATACTTACGTTGACAGTAGATAAAAAAGTTACTGCTTCTTCTTTATACTTCCAGCTAGCCACTATGTTTTCTTCATTTACTGGAAATATGTAACATACTTCTACCGAGGGTTTTGTTATTAACTCGTAAAGTTTAAAAGGTTGATTTATAATGGTGGTTTGTTGTTGATTTTCCTTTTGCCCAAATTGTCCCCAGAATGAGTTTAAAATAATCTTAGTTTAAAAGATCTTAAACCAGGATTATTAACTACTTTATCGTATTCTAATTTAATATCTTCCTTTTCAAAAAACTATCAATATATTCTTCCTTTTCTTTTTGAGTTTGACATTTTATTGGCCATCCAGAAGATTCTTGTTTAATCTTTATAAATGTATTCATCATTTTAGTGAATAAACCATCAATACCATTGCAATTGTCATATTTTACTGTTTCGTATTCCCAAACTTCATAAATATTTAAAAGTTTATACCCTTTTTCAATTGCTTTTTTAATTTCATCAATTACCCAAGTTCCTACTAATGCTCTCTCATCGTCTGTATGTTCACAGTTTTTTCCTTGATATTTTTGTTCACTACAAGTGTTACATAGTGAGAACAGCAATTTATTATTTTGTTTGACAGGTAACACGGGGTGTAATAGATTTGTTGGTGGTAAGATTTTACATTTAATAATACCGTCAATAGTCATTCTGTTTAACTTAGAGCAAGTATCTTCTCCAACATAAATCTTAGGATGGTTTATGGGAAATTTTGCTCGTTTACAAACATATGGGTATAAGGAACATACATCTATGCATTTAATTTTTTCTCCTTGTTCACATTTATAATATGTGTAAGTATTTCACGTTCTTCCGCCATAAAATGCATCACGAGGATTTAAAGGAGCTAAATTAATTAATGAATGATTTTCTACATATCTCATATTTTCATTGTGTCTCATTAGCTTCCGGAATTCACATTCCCACATCTCAATAACTTTATATCCACATGATTTTATAAACTCTGATCTCATTAATGTGTTTTCATATCGTAGATTCAAAGTATCGCCACAGTTATCATGTAATGGTATATCCCCCTGGTTTGTTAAACATTTTGGATGTCCATGATAATAGCAACCGGAAAATTCAAATATTTCTTTAGTCTCTTCGCAAAATCCATCGACTTTAACATTTCCGATTTGTTTTTCTTTTCCATTAAATGCACATTTCAAATCAATTTTTCTCAAATCTTTTTCCCAAATAAGCCATTGCATGGCAATTTTTGACTGATTGTCTTCCATCCTATATCCTTTTCTTGGTATAATTCCTATAGTATTCGATTTGAGAAAGTTTCTTCTATATACAAGATTACAGGCAGAAGCTATTGTTGTTGCTTCTACAAATGGTTCCACATTACATTCTTCTATAAAAAATTTTCTGAAAACCAGACATGCTCTAGTTAAAATTTCAACATCATTTGTACAGTATTCTAAAATATCTTTCTCCATATTAAATTCTGAGAAATTCAAAAAAAAAACAATTTCTATTTTGTTCATACCACATTAAAAATTCATTACGCTCATCTGCTTTCATTATATTAGAGTTATAGTATTTAATTGCTGGAAGTGGGCCAATATAATTTTCATTTTCCAATTTATTAAATAGATGCGGAAAATAACTCTTTTTCAAATTGATTGATAAATTAAAAGCTTTTGGTAATTTTGCCAAGGCCATAGGAAAGTAATTCATAGAATCTATAAATTTAATATTATCAATTATCATAACAATAATTTTTGTACCTCGCATAATTAACTTTGGTTCAAGTACAGTTCTTTTGAGTATATAATTCAGAATAAATTGCTGGTCAAACGCCTGACCATTATGAGCAATTATGGCAATCTTTTTGAATTCCTTTCTTAATTTTAAAATAAATTCCATGAAATCCTCTATCACATTTTTCGTTTTAAAAATTCTCTCTCTTAATTTACATTTTCCACAGAAGTATAGAGAATCAATGTTAATACATTTAAAGCATATTAGCTGAGCCACACATAAACTTGGAACATGTTCTTTTATTTTTGTAGAGCTCATTTCTTCTTGTCTTGTTTCTAAATCATAAAAATTCAAAATTTCAAAATTTACTTTTGTTTTGTCTTGCTGAATGAAGCATTTATGGTTTTCAGGAACATGATTATCGCAAATCTTACAAAAATATTCTCCACATATATGAGTCCTACTGCTTTTATGAACTTTAAAACAAGATTTGCATTTTCTAATTTCTTCACAGATGCTTCTATTTTTTGAACTGGAAGCCTAATGGCTTTCAAAACATGTTTGACCACGAAATGTTCGATTACACTGCATACATAAAATATTTTTAACATTAAGTGAACAAGCTGGTGAGTTTTGACAGCAAGGGCAACTTTTCGAACATCTATGTTCATTTTTCTTAGAATATGGAATTTGACATTCTTCACAATAAAATGCTGTGCAAAAAGCAGCTGTGAGCGAAGTTATTACATTATAATGATTATTATGGTATAGCAAGTTACATTTTTTTCCCATTATTCAATCCTTCAAATATTATTTCTGCACCCCTTGTTCCATATTTATATACAACAATCTTGTGTTTGTGTAACAATTTTTGAAATTGATTCAATTCACGAATTCCGCAACCTTCAGATGGAATTGTTATTTTTGATTTTTCTAATAATTTTAAAGCTGTTAAAGTTTGAAGTTTTCCTATATTTTTTCGAATTTTTTCATAATCATTAAATTTTTCAATTTTAGCTATTGAAACAACAAGTGCACGCGGTAAACATAAATTTTCACTATTTTTTATTGCTATTATTCCACTCCTTTTTAAGCATTCCTAATCAAAATTTGAATATTTATTACTTCTACCTCTACCAACGGGTAATTTAACATGGGTAACTGTTAAACAAAAAGTGTCTGTACTTAAACCTGTGGACGTAAAATTAAAATAGTTTATAATAAATGAAGCCAAAAATGTATTATAAATAACTACCTTCAGAATTACTTTGGAAAACACTAGAAATTACATCCCAAACGTCGCTAAATTTTAGTTCATGAGCGGATCTAAAACTGAGATACGCAGGACCTTGATGTTCAAAGCTCTCTCCACAAAATGTTAACCCAATTTTATCCCTGCAATTCACATCTTTCACAGCAATGTTGATTATTTTTATTAAGTATGCTATAATTGGGTATAATTGGTTCTCTATTGTCTAAGATCAGGGAGGGAGATCTTGATTATTTCAATGATTTAATAATCCTAAATAATTTTAATTAAATAATCTAATGAAAGGTGTACAGGAAAATATTTTTCTATCTAAAACATATAAATAAAAAATAAAAATTTTTATATTATTTGTTGTGATTTATTTTGTTTGTTTTATGTAGTATATTACAGATTTGTTCCTTTAAAATTACAGGAATTTCAAAAAATAACTTTGAATAATTACATTGTACATTAAAACGTTGTATTGGTACATAAATTTCTCTTTCTAACCTAAATAGTTGTTGTTCGACAAGTTAGACTTGTTAGATATTCCCGAACATGGTCTTTTACTGCTTTCTCACTGCGTGAAGAAAATCGCTTAAATTGTAAAACTGCCCTGCTTCTTTCTTTGTTAATACTTATACTTTGCCAGTTCGCTGATTTTAGCCCATGAGGAAAGTTCTGTTTTATTTCTTTTATTATCAACTTATCGAGTTTTTTGTTAAATTCGTAATAAAATTTATTCCATTCATGATATTTTAAGACAATTGACTTTTTACCAATACGGTGAATTATAGTTGATGCTTCAAATGACTCACAGTCAAATCCAACAGCAATTTTTAATGTATGACTCTTATTGAGAAAATACGTGTAACTTACCAATAAATTTGTGTTCTGACCTGGTGCTTCCATTCCTTTAATTTTAGTAAAACCTGTTTATATTGTTTTTATTATTTATAAGTTTTAGGAACACAAATTTGTAATGAGTTATATTTTCCAAATACATTTTGAAAAGTACTTAAAATATACTTATCGTTTTCTAGTTGATTTCCTTTATTAAATTTTTTTAAAAAAGCGTTCATACTATAACCGCAACATCTATACTACGAATAAACACAACAATATTGCCCACAGACATCTGAATAGTTACTTTGTAATTGTTTCTTATTAAAAATTATACATTGGTTTTTTAAGTAACTTAAAATTTCTAATTTATCTGGTTTTCTACCAAACGAATCAAAATATTCAGCATAGCCATTCTTTGGCTTAAAAATAGCTAACCAATGTGTTCCCGGATCTTTTGATTTATCAGTGTTTACAATTAAAAGTTTGTTTTTCAATTATTCTGGGGAGTTGATCCAGAGCAAAAGCTCCTTTAAAATATTTACGTGTGTGTTTGTTACATCTTAATACGTCACTTATCTCTAGGGTATTCATCAATCAAATTGACTCAAGTCATATACTTTAGTTGTTTCTTTAATATAATTTGATAAAAACTCTTTTTTGTTTTTTTTTATTTGTTATAATAACATCAAATTTTTCTAGTATTTGACAGAGCTCTTTATTTATTTTACCGTTGTACACAGTTCCAAAAGAGTAATTATCAAAATTATCATTTATAAAATCCCTAGTTGGAAATTTATACTTGAGCTCTTTTACAAACTTTTTACAAGGTTCTTTAAAACCAACTATACAAATATCTTTCGCAAACAAGGTATTATTATCATCACTACAAAATGTTACATCCAGAAGTGCACAAGACAGTGACATTTTGTCAAATATTCAAATTTACTTTTATGTATGCTATTTATAGGTTTGAGAATATATTTCGGTTTTTATCAATTTGTAAACTTGCATCAAATTCTCCATAAACAATAGCAGTCAGTGTAGATGTAAGTGGTTTTGATAGCCTTGCCTCAATTCTAACTGTACCTTGATTTAGTAGACCTTGACACACTTCATTTCCTGATGCATCTGGAGTTAAATCAAAAGCTAGAATGAAAAACCCATTACTAAACATGGTTTTTGTTATCTGACCTTTATCATTATGGTAAATTCCAGTTCCCGAAAAAAGTGTACTGTATGCTCTTGTACAGCAATTATTTTCATCTGAAAAACTGGTTTCAATTGCTGAATTAGGTATTTGAACACCATTTACGTTTAACACAAATTGTGAAATATCAAAATGTTTAAAATTGTATGAGTTTTTTTACTTTTTTCCAGAGTAACCTGTATTTTCTGTCATACAAAAAATGATTGTGTTTGGCAACTGTCCAATAAAAACATTATCAAGTGATATTGATGAACTATTCTGTGGAATGGTAAAAGTTTTTACCTCTACCCGTTTGTAATTGTATTTGGCATTAGTTTTTTCCAATACAGCATTATGTGCTAATAGCACACTAGGATTAATTGTTACATGTCTCATAAATAAAGTGGCTTCTAAAATTTTCAGTTGAGATTCATCAGTATCATCTGCAAAGAGGTAAAAATCTGGTTTTTCTAATGTTAGGATAACTCGAACATCGACATTGTTTATGAGAAGTGTAGGTTGGTTAAACATATCTAAATGTAGTTTCCCCATAAGTTCCACTACATTGCTATTTTGGTATAATTTTTGACGTTCTTTTGAACCACTATTATCAGTTTTTGCTATATTTTGCTTATCTAACATCCATCCACCATACTCCAAATGCGTTGTAGCGACATCCGTACCATAATGATAACAATGATTCAATATAAGCTCTGTGTAATGATAATTGCCATCTGATGGAGATATATTCTTTCCATTTAGTTGAACATTGCATTGTTTTATTAATGAATGTAACATATTATTAACCACACTTGGTTGTTGTATAGGTGTTCCATCAGTTTTTTTATCTTTATTCCATTGAGTTCCATCTTTTTTTAAAATTTGAACGTTTAATTTTAGATATGTCGAAGACAAGTCTCTACATGTATCACCGTGCCCTAGTGAAACAAATTCTATGACAGATGGATTATCTAAAGAAGCAATAGGGTTATAGGAAACTTCTTCAGATCGTAAAATACTTAACTGAATAGGCTGTGTTTTAAAAATATTAAGCTCTGATTTCATACATTCAATCATAATTATTCAAAAATATCTTTTAGTTTGTTTTTGTTATTAACTTTGCGTCGCTTCGACGTAAAATAATTTAAATTATTAATGAGAGGTCTTTTTATAGGTTTTCTTCGTTTTCTTTTGCCTTGTCCATACATTTCATTGAGTTTCCGAACTGCACCTCGTCTTACATTTTTCATTATCTCTTTACTTCGATCTTGAACCACTTCTTTTACATTTGCACCTGTGGCAATATCAGATAATGCATTAATACCAGAGTTAATAACCTCTTTTTTTTAATATATTAGATCCAGACGTAAATATTGGTTTTAAATATCTAAAAAGACCACCGAAAAAGCTCCCCAACCCTCGTCCCCTTTGGTAAGGTACAATTGAGTGTAACAAAGGACCAATATCCTCAAGACCTTTTCCTGATTGAACTAAATAATATGTGTAGTACGCTCTCTCCATAATGAATAAAATAAAATAATATATAGTTTTGTAAAATCGCTTTTATTTATACTTTTTTAAAATGTAATACAATTTTTGTTGGAATTGAACTATTGGAAAAGTTTATTTTGTATCCATATTTATCACATAAAAGTAATGAAATGTTATTAAATGATTTCTCCACATTGCAATATTGAATATTACTGAATTCTTTTACAGTATCAGTGAAAGAATTTTGTATGTTAACAGATCTTAAACACCTTATATCTTTATCACCTATTTTTTGCGGTTCAATTATGTCTGTGTATATAAAAAACATATCTGATTTACTAATGGGAATCAATTGTACACTATCTATGAAAGTTTTGAAAGCTTCTATTACACGTGATTTATATTTTTTAAAATCTGTAACTTTAAAAGATACTTGATTGAAACATGTTGTCAAAAGTCCTTCGAGGGTATAAGGGTAATTTGCTCTTACTTTTATATCTATTTTAGGCTTAGTAACACATATTGTGGTGTAACTTAAATTTTTAAACATCTCCTCAGCTTTTGTTGGTTGTGTATAATGAACTTCATCGTTTATAAAATTAAAAATTCCCCAAATCAACTGTCGTTCAACTTCTTTTCTTGTAAACCGTATATTTAAGTGGGCGTATATTTTGAATTAGTGTTGGTAGTAGAAAAACTTTCCAGTCGCATATCATTTGTTTTTCTATGTATGGAATATATGATGTTCCAACTCCTATCATATCTTTCTGCATACCTTTAATAAATATTTGAGTACTTTTTTCCCATTCTTCACCATACACATTTGGAACGAAATCATTAACATACATTTCTGAAATACCGACTTTCCACCTTGAATCACACATGTATTTATTCATTTTATTTTTAAAAAGATGATAACGAATTTTTTGGATAATAGTTCATAGATGAATCACTGAGTAAAGTCACATAAAATTCTTCATTTACTTGTATGTTGTCCATGAGCTTGCGGATTTATTACTAATTGGAAAATTAAGTTCTGTTTGAGTATTACCTACTGCTGACCTTAAAACACGACTTGATGAATTATTCAACTCTTTGCTATTTATAGTTTTTTCTTTTTTCGTTGGTGGGCTTGGGCTATCTAAAGGAACAGTTATAATGTCTCCTGCATCAGTTTCAAAAATTTGTACATTTTGATTTCTAATTGATTTTCTTTTTCTAAGACGTTCTCCAACTGAAGCAGCTGACAATGCTTTTGTTAAAACATTTTCCTGAACTTCATCATCAAATACTTCGTCATCAGCTTCTTTTTCATATACTTCTTCATATACTTTTGTTTCCGTAATTTTTATTTTCTTCTCTTTATTTCTAGGAAGTTGTCTTTTTTGTTTCTTATTTTAAATAAATTTTGTCTGCATAAATACCATTTTTGAATATCCGTGAAATGTTTATTTAACAATATTTTTTTCATATTTTTATCCAATTCATTGAGTTCAATGTCTGCATTTTGCTTCATTCTTTCATAAATCTCAGTTTTTAAAATTATCATTTTATTAAATGTTGTATTATTCATTTTATAAAATTTCCGATTATCCCTGATAGTATTGCACCAAGAAGTGAAGGTAAAAATCCACCACGTTGAATAATAATTTTTCTTTTGCTATTTATAGATTTTTTCCGGCAAATAAGTGATTTTAATTCTTTTTTATACTTTCGTAATTGGGTTGTTCCTTTTTTACTCAGATTACAATTACCTTTTAAAATATTTAAAGAGATTTCGCAAAATGTTTTTATTACTTCAGGGTCACAGTGTTTTATAATTACTTTCTGGAATTTTGGTTTAGATGTTTTTAATATGTGCAATATATGTCAATTGGTCTTCAAACGTTTCATATTCCTCCCCAAATTGTTCTAATTGATCTCTCGTACAATAATACAAACCTTTCCCAAATATATCACTTCTTAATCGAAATATATCATTAACGTTTTGAGTAAGATCTATTAATATATAGCTATATGGGACTGACGTCACATCATTATATACTTTTTCAAATGCTTTAATTTGATTGGGATATATTTGGCGAGCTAGAGATAATATCTGCGATTTATCTCTTGAATTTTTGAAAAGTACTAAATATTTACAGTTGAGTGAAATATCTCTTGAAAATTTACCCTGGTGAAAAACATTTTGTGTTACAAATATTACAGATAAATTTCTATGATGTGATCCTCTAGTAAATAAATCACATACAAACTTATCATAAGAACTTAACATCATATCATCGATAATAACTAACAAAGGTTCTTGATTATCAATAAAATCTGGAATAGTGTTACTATATTCAACATCTTTCATATATAGTGGAACAGCATTTTTGTCTGGATTACACCAAATAATTCTATTAATATGTGGTAGTATATTTTCTTCTTTATATTTTAATAAATTACGAATAAATGTGGTTTTACCACAGCAGGATGGGCCCGCCACCATTATTGTAAATGGGTGAAACAACATAGTTGTATTAGTTAAAACTATCATTGCTAACATATATTTATATGAACAGCTCTTTTTCGAAATGAATATAAATGTAAACTTAGTTATTTCATTGAACATTCTTTTACAAACCTTCGACATGGTTAAACAAGTTTTTATAGTTGACCTACAATTTTTGCGAGGAAATGAAAAACAATATTTCCTAAAAGAGTTAGCCATACTTGAAAAAGAAAGTTTAATTCCAACTGTGTATCATTTCAAAGCACCGTATCCCGCAGAAGAGCTTAGTCAAGATGTGAAATATAAAAACCAGTATTGCGAAAATTAAATAAATGGACTTAAATGGAATAACGGTTTAGTTGAATATTTAGATGTAAAATGTATATTAAAACACTATTTAAAGTCAGCGGAAAAAATTTATGTTAAAGGAGAACAAAAAAAAATTTTCCTTCAAAAGTACATTGACAGTGTTAAAATAGAAGAGCTAACCAGAGACTTGCCATCATTACAAAAGATTGAAAACTTTAATTTAAATTGTCCTATACACTTATAAAACAAGAGTTTCAAATGTGCTGTTAAAAATTGTTTTAATGTATATATGCATCTTTTAAAAGAAAAAATGTTAGATTAAGACCTTCAATTTTCATACTTGCACAATATGAATTTAAATAACAAAAAAAAAGTTTACTTCAACATAAAACAAGAAATTCACGTTATGCATGTCTATGCTTACAGATCAGCAAGGAAAGGTCATTGGGAAGAATACGCACGTGATAGAAGTAGATTTCAACGACGTATAGAAAAAGTTGGTCTCGCTATTTCTAAAATCTTAACATCTGATCATCGTAAAAAAATTTTTCAACACAGATTTCTGTAAAATTATAAAATATTTTCAAATACAAAATTATTTCAAACATATAAATAAATTTGTTTTATTTTTGTTTTCAAATAGGTACCAAAAGCAATTAACTTGCCTTTTTGATTCCTTACAGTATAAAATGTAACGCAATAATAACAAAACCAAGTAAATCAAAGATTTCCGGTTATTTTCTCAATGTTATTATAGAACAGAAAAACCTATAATTCCATAATTTTTATTTTTTTTTATTTTGCAACTTTAAAACTATAATAACAACTTACAACAATTATTGATCTTCTTTAATAAACAAAAATACATTTTGTACCTACGTATTGTTTACGTTTTTTTTTATTTTTATTATTTACATCTTGGTATTCAAAAGTACCTATGAACATCTTTCTTATTAAATAATAAAAACAAGTTTTTTTCGTTTCTTTTATCTCCTTTTACGTATGTAGGTATATTTTATTAAGCATGCGATTTTGCGTAATTTAAAAAAATAAACTTGATTTGACCTGAAAAAAATCATCTTTCTATTTGTATGATATCCTATTACAAAGTATCAATGAATTTATTGAAAAACCTAAATATCCTAAACTTGTTCAGTTCATTAACCTTGCGTAACAACTTCTACAGTAGCAACAACCTTCATTTCCTACCATACAACCACTTGCAACTTATAAGTTAACAACCCATGCTTATAGCCTAAACCAAAACAAACAAAACAAGTTTTTGACCTACTAACCAAGAATAACCTACATTAAACCCATCAATCAAAATATAGGTCAGTGGGCGTGGTCTTCGGTGCGATATGGCATGATTTTTTCCCATCCCCAAGTGCAGGATTACCTACTAGAGTAAGTGAGAATGTCTCTTATAATTTTGTGTTTTTTTTTGTTATTCCGTTGGGTACTACTTCCGATTTGTTACTACTACCCAGTACCGACTATTGTAGGTACCATACTATTGTAATGTAAATATGAAATATGTTGTTTATGTTGTTTTATTATTAATATTACGTATAGGTTTTATAGTAGAAAAATCATAAAAAATATGCAGTTACTGATGTTCAAAACTTAAAACGGAATTCGTAATACGTAGTGTGTGGCTGAAAACTACTAAATTATAATTATAGATTCTATTATAAAATAATATATATAGGGTGTTCAAAATTGAGGTATCATTTTGATTCTCCCGCCATTTTTTTTCTACCTGGAATTTTTATACGAGATTTCTTTAAGTATATTCCAAATACATTCGGGTTAGTTAATATGGAACATTACACGGAGGAACAACGTGTTTTTGTTATTATAACATTTTTTTAAAATGGTAAAAGTTTTCAAGATGTAATTAGGAAATTTCGAACAAAATTTGGTAGAGAAAATGCTCCAACAAATCGTGCCATCAAGCTGATGGTTGATAAATTACTAGAAACTGGATCTGTTAGAAGCAACATTTATCAACGTAGTGGCCGTTCAACCGAGAATGTAGCAGCTATGAGCAGAAGTGTTGAAGAAGATCCAAAAACTTCCATTCGTCATCATTCGCAACATTATTCAACATTTTGCATCGTGATCTCGATTTAAAGGTTTTAAGATCCAGCTGACGCAAGAATTAAAACCAACTGACCATGCATTACGTCGGCAATTCGTTTCTTGGGCAATCGAAAAACAAGAAGAAACTGAGAACTTTTTTAACAAAATAATCTTCACCGACGAAGCTCCTTTCCAGCTCAATGGCTACGTCAATAAACAGAATTTCCGCATTTGGGGTGAAGAGAATCCAAGGATTATCTTAGAGCAACCAGTACATCCACAAAAAGTTACGGTTTGGTGTGGTTTGTGGTCAGGAGGAATCATTGGACCATATTTTTTTGAAAACGCAAATGGAAATGCGATTACGGTCAATGCAAATCGCTACAGGGAGAGGTTCCGAAGCTTTTTGTGGCGGGAAATTGATGATTTGGACGTAGAGAATATGTGGTTTCAACAGGACGGTGCCACTTGCCACAAAGCAAAATAAACAATGGATCTTTTGAAGGAAAAGTTCGAAGATCGCATTATTTCTCGTAGAGGAGGAGTGATGTGGCCACCAAGATCGTGCGATTTGACACCGTTGGATTTTTTTATGTGGGGTTTTGTGAAATCGAAAGTGTACAGCAATAATCCCACAACAATTCAAGAGCTTAAAAACAACATTATCGAGCATATTTCAACCATTGAGAACAGTTTATTTAACAACGTGATTCAGAATTTTGGTAAAAAATTGGAAGCCTGCCAAAGTAGTAGAGGGGACCACTTGGCCGACATAATTTTTCATTATTAACCGGAACCTATTTGTAATAAATTAAAATAAAAATATATTTAATATTTCAAAAAAAAAGTCTTTTTTTATTAAAATTAAAATGATACCTCAATTTTGAACACCCTAATATAGTTTCTGGCTTCAACGACGTATTTTCCAAAGTATGGTTCAATATGAATTGGTGATCGTACGCTTCATCGTTATCTGCTACCACGATTATATTTTTAAATATTTTTCTTTATGTTAAAATATAAGCTAAGAAATCGCTTATTACATTTTTATTTTTAATCGTAGTGTGAAATTTACATTTTTGACAAATAAAAGATTTTCCTCATATAAACCTAAATTTCATCGTTGTTAAAATATACATAGGTTGGCTTCATGTTGTTTAATTTCTCCTATAGATTCTTCATTTAACTTTTTTTCTGTACAATTTGTTCTTGTCGACTTTCCAAATCGTAAAATATATATAATATATCTCCTGTTTTTGCTTGCCGAACATCTGTCTGTATATAACATAGATTCTCTTGGTCCACTTGTGTTTTACAAATTTTACAAAAATTCTCCTCAAAAATGTCTTCTATTTCGTAAATGTGTTTTTAAACAAACATAAAATTTCATGATCAACATAAAATTTCATATAAAATTGAAGATAATGAAATATCTGATCATAAGAGTGCCCTAGTGTGTATTCAAATGATAAAAACTTCATTAAAACCTTATTTAAAGCTTTCACATGGCAGAACAGACTATCATAAATTCTGTAATAGAGTTGCTAATAAATTAACTGAGAAACAAATTACTGAAGTTGATGAACTTGTTGGAATCATACAAGAAGCAAAACAATGCAGTACAGTAACATATGAAATAAGATCAAGAAATAATAATTGGATTACACCAGTTATTCTTGACAAATTAAAAATTAGACGTTCGTTATATAAAGCACACAAAAAAGATCCAAGTAACATGGTTAAAAAAGAAAAATACTTAAAATATAACAAAAAGATGAAAAATGTCATTCTGGAAGCCAAGAATAGCCACATTAACAATTGCATTGAAAAAGCAGGAAATGATAATAGAAAACTATGGAAAGTTGTAAATTACACAATAAAAAATAAAGAGGATGAAAAGAACGACTATATTGGTAATCTGATTAAAGAAAATGGAGAAATTACCACAAGCGATATTGAAACTGCTAATACACTAAACAAATATTTTAATGAAATAGGAGAAAACATCATAAAAAAGAATAGAACTAGCAGAGTGCTAAATACAATGCGCAATTCCATAAATCTAAGATCAGTATATTTAACGCCCGTGACAGAACATGAAATTGTTACAATTGTTATGAATCTTCATAGAAATTCAGCTCCAGGGGCTGATAAAATTACTGTAAAAGATCTACAAGAGCTGATACATATTATCAAGAATATTTTATGTAAAATGATAAATTCATGCCTTGCAGATGGAATTTACCCAGAGTGCTTAAAACAAGCCGTCATTGTGCCAATTCACAAAGGTGGACAAAAAACAGATTGTGGAAATTATAGGCCCATATCGTTATTAAATTCAATCAGTAAAATATATGAAAGAGTTATCGATACAAGAATAAGATCATTTATTAAGCAAACTAGTGGCTTCGATTCGAATCAATATGGATTTATAGAAGGAAGTGGTACAGATTCTGCTGTGTCGGTTACAATAGACCAAATTCATGACGCATTAGATGAAGGGTACTATGTTGCGGCAATGTTTATTGATCTAAGTAAAGCATTTGATGTTGTCAATCATGGCAAACTACTAGATTTTCTTGAAGACTTGGGAATTAGAGGTATAGCAAATAGGTTATTTAGGAGTTATTTGTTAAATAGAACTCATTGTGTGCGAATTGAAAATACTGTAAGCTCTGAACTAGTGATTAATACTGGAGTCCCACAAGGATCGATATTGGGCCCACTTCTTTATTTATTATATGTAACGAATCTCTCAAAGTGTAACTTTGAATCAAAGTATACAATTTATGCAGATGACACAAATTTTATATGTAAGGCTAAAACTTTAATCCAACTAGAAAATAACCTAAATAAAGATATGGAAATATACGGTAATTGGCTGGACGGTAATGGTCTCTGTATGAATCCCAAAAAGACATATTATATTGTATTCAAAACACTTAGGAAAAAATATCATGAAATTACAATAAAAGCAAGAGGTGTCACGGTAGAACGAGTTCAACATATGAAATATCTCGGAATGACTATAGATTAAATGGGATATAAGAAAATCTTAAATGGGATAAACATATTAAACAATTAAAGAAAAGCATAATACCGATCATAATGGCAATCAAAAGAGCAGGTGGTGTTCCAATCAAAGCCGCCAAATTAATTTACAACGGATGCATCTTGTCAAAAATTCGTTACAATATATGCAGTTGGAGTAACAGTACAAAATTCCATGTCAATCAAATGGGTATGATTATGAAAAAATCGTTAAAAACATTATACAAATTGAACCCTAGATTGAGTACAAAGGAATTGTATATAACCACAAATGAACTTGACATAAACCAGTTAATATACTTCGAAAAATGTAAATATGTGTATAAAATAATAAACAAGAAAATGAAATCTTCATTAACAATTATAACAAGAGATAACGTGCACAACTACAACACTAGATATAGAGGACATCTTGTAGTACCTAAAGCAACTACAACTAAGAAGCTACAAGCATTAAAATGTAGTGCAATAAAGATGTTTAACGCTCTACCTATCCAACTAAAACGCAGCCAAAACTCACATGAATTTAAACATAGACTTAAGAAATATTTAAAAAACTTTAGAAATTAGCTATTGTTCAAGTAAAAAAAAAAAAAAAAAAATTGTAATGTGATTTATAAACTTTTAGTTTTTAGAATTAGTAGAATTAGTTTAGATTTAGTTTAGAATTTAATTTCTTATACACAATTTTTTATATAAATTGTCTGAAATTAATAATAATAAAAAAAAAAAAAAAAAAAAAAAAAACACTCGGTACATCTTATCACCGTATCACAAACACTTTTTCTTGAAGATCCCGAAGCTTTGTGATTAGTGAGGCATTGATGCCCTCTAAAATAACAATTACAACCCTCACATAAAATATTTTTTTGATCTTTTGGACATGCCGGAGATTGTTGACACTATGGGCATGTACCAAAGCATCTGTGATTGTTTTTGCTGTTGTACAGTTTGTGACATATTTCAAAATAATATGAACAACAGTATGCAGCTGTTAATGATGTCACAACGTTGTAATGACCTTCATGATGTAGGAGGTTCAGTCTTTTGCCATCATTACTTTCTTCAAATAAAACATCTCCTCGTTTAGTTCCATATTGGTAAACGACAATTTTATAATCTTTTAAATATCGCTGAAACTGTTAAAGCTCTGGTATCCCACACCCGTTTTCTGGTATAAGTGCCCGTGGAAAGCACAGGTTATCCTTGTTTCTAATTGTGATGATGCCTTTACGTTTTGCGCATTCCTGCGTAAAGGAATTATAATTCCTACCACGTTTCCCGCGACCTTGAGATAATCGCACAGTAATTATCCCCACGCAAAAAGTATCAGTACTCAATCCTGTTAATTATAATATACCTAAATATATTTACTGAAAATATATATTTAAGTTTAATACACTTACCTTCGGAATTACTTTGGAACATTTTACTTATCATTTCCCAAATATCCTCAAGTTCAACTTCAGCAGCGTCTCTGAAATTTATTCAACCAGGACCCCCCTCTTCAAAACTTTTTCCACAAAATGTTGTACCCACTTTATCTGTGTGTAAAATGTGTTGGGTGCCATATGTTATTACTTCATTTATAGCCTTCTTTATTCAGGCTATTGGCTCTGCATTTTCTGGCACCTGTTTTAGTTAAAATTCCATTTCCCTTTTTCTTACATTAAATATTTTAATGTTGGTCATTTGATCCTTAATGATATTGTGGTTGTTCAATTCGCCCGAGGAAGTCGAAGCGCCAGCTATACTTTTATATTTTTGAAGTAATATTTTCTTAGACATTCTTTACTTCTTTTTAGTTTGATAATTAGTCAACAAATTGTTATTGGAAATGAGTTTATTCTGAATATATATTCACAAGTAAAGCACACAATTTTGAGTTGTAATACCAAAGTATACTTTGCAACAATGTAATTTAAAAAATTAATAATGAATTTTAAATGTTTAATTAATTTATAATTAATTTCAAATAAAAACATTCCATTTTATTTTTAAAAGTCACGATTCCTATTAATTAATTTTAATTGTATGTACATTCTACTTTTTAAAAATTGCGATTTTTATACTATTTAATTTCAAGATTAATTTCAATACAAAGTAGCTAATTGACAATAGAATGTAGGTTGTGGCGAATGATTTATTAATTTTAAATGTCAACACATTCCATTTTATTTTTAAAATCACGATTTCAATACAAAGTAGTTAACATAATATATTCAATACTTTAATTTTATAATATTCTAACTTGCATGTATAATAACTAAAAATTTAGTTCACATTATACAAAGTAACTAGCAGAAAATTTACCAATAGCTGAATTTTTCCCTGATTACAAAATACAAAGTAATTAATAGAATGAATAATTTCATATCAAACACCTGCATTTTTTGTTTAAAAAAATTAATCATTATATACAACTTTTTTTTTCTCACAATTTTATACATACAAATCAAGGTCAATACCTGCATGCTATTTATCTCATAAATAACAACTGTATTTTTGTATTAAAAAAGCTTTCAATCTAACATTTTAATAATGCAAAAAAAAAAAAAACTATACCCCATTTTTCTACACTTGCTCTTAAATTTTCGTCAAAATTAACAAGTACTTATAAATCAATAAATAAAACTTTTTTTTTTCTCTTATGTACAATAACTAAAAATTTAGTTCACATTATACAAACAAACTAGTAGAAAATTTACCAATAGCTGAATTTTTTTTCCGATTACAAAATCCAAAATAATTAGGTAATATAATAAATAATTACGTGTCAAACACCTGCATTATTTGCTTTAAAAAATTAATCACTAAATACAACTTTTTTTTCTCGTGATTTTATACATACATATAAGGTCAATACCTGCATTTTATTTATCTCATAAACAATATCAAGGTCAATAACTGCATTTAATTTATCCCATAAATAACAACTGCATTTTTGTGTTAAAAAACTTTTCAAACTAACATAATGCAAAAAGAAAACATTTCAATCTATTATGCAATTATTCACAATAAATAACTTTTCTATATGCACACGCGCCAACAACATTCCTTAAAAGTTCAAACACCTTTGTCATGACCATAAGGCTTAATAACATTTATATGCACACGCACCAACAACATTCCTTAAAAGTTCAAACACCTTTGTCGTGACCATAAAGCTTAATAACATTCCTATGTGCACGCCAACAATATTCCTTAAAAGTTCAAACACCTTTGTCGTGAGTTTATTGACATTGATATTGCTATCTTTTTCCCGTACAAAATTCCCACTCCAAGGTACCCCATTACTTACTTATGGATTTTTTGATCTCTTACTATTGAAATTTCCATTATTAACCATACAAAATACTAGAGCATTTGGCATTTACCCTATAAATATATTATCCAATGATATGTTAATGTGTTAGCTGGAATTTTAAATGTTTTGATTTCACTTCTGGTATAAAAATAATTCGCATTAGCCTTTTGCAGTACAGCATTATGTGCTATCAATATAGTAGGATTAATTGTTAAATGTTTCATATATAACGTAGCTTCGAGAATTTTTAAATAGCTTTCATCAGCATCGTTAAAGAAAATAAAAAAATCTAGTTTTTTTAGGGCTAAAGCAATTCGAGTGTCAACATTATTTAAAAGTAATTTATGAGTATTGAAAAAATCTACACGTAATTTTCCCATTAATTCTACTACTGTAGAATTGTTGTATCATTTTTGTCTTGATTTAGAACCAGAATTGTTAAAATCATTTACATTTGGTTTATCCAATTCCCAACCATATGCTTCCAGATGTGTTTGACTGGAATCTGTACCATAATTTAGTAAAGTAGTTAAGTATGCTTTATAATGGTATAAGGAGTCTGAAGGAGTAATGTTTTTTCCATTTATAGTTACATTACATTGTTTAATTAAAGAGTGTAATAAATTATTTACAACACTGTGCTGGGTTGCTTCAGTTCCGGTTCCTACTTTATCATTTGCACTCCAATCTGATCCATCTTTTTTTAATATTTGATTTTTAAATTTGGTGTAGGTTGACGATAAATCTCGATATGTATCTCCATTTCCAAGCGAAACAAATTCAATAGTTGACGGTGACACCTTTAAAAAAGCTAAAGGATTGTATGCTACCTCTTCTGAACGTAAAATACTTGTTTGTACGGGTAATGACACAAAAATATCAATTTCAGATTTCATACATTCCATTTTTAATTGAATATGTCGGCTTAGTTTGCTTTTTTAGTCGTTTCGACTTCAAATGTGTCTTTTTAGAAATTGCTCGTCTTTTAATAGCTCTTTTTGCGTAAATGTTTTATACCGCTTTGATCAATTACAGCTTCTTTTATGTTTGCACCAGATGCTATATCATTAAAAATATTTTTACTTGTGGTGACAGCCTCTTTTTTCATTAAGTCCCTACCTGATGTAAAAACGTGCTTTAAGTAACGAATTAAACTTCCGAATACATTTCCAAAACCACGATCTCTTTGTATAGCTGAATAAAATTGTAATAAAGGCCCAATATCGTTGACTCCTCCATCTACTTGGGAGGAATAATATCTCACGTAAGCTCTTTCCATGTTTGATATGATATCATATTTGAGTAGTAGTATTTATATTGTTTTTAATGCAATCAATGCTTTTTAAAATGTAATACAATTTTTGTTGGATAGTAACTGGAAACAAAACTTATTCCATCGCCGTATTGGTTGCAAATTTTAATCGCTATCGTTTTAAAACAATTTTTTCCTACAGGTATGTAATGGACATTTTCAAATTCAATATTTGTAGGTATTCTACAATTTTCTATGTTGATAGTTCTCAATGCACGCACTTTGCTACTTCCAAACATAGATGATTGAACTATAGGTGAATAAATCATCACCATTCCATTCAATTCATCTTTATTATTAGCAACAGCTAATTTGAATAGTTCAGGTAATGAATTGTTTTGAAATTTTTTATATTTTTTTTCTGTTGAATTATTCAGTTAATAATGTTTTTACGTTATAACTCTGATTAACTTTTATATAGAAACTATCTTCATCAAAAGTCTGTGATACTCGAATTAAATGTCATCGGTTAGATTCTGACACTTTTTAAATGCTACTTCATCATAATTTTTTGGATTAGAGATATATCTTCATTATCAAAACTTCATTAAAAAATTCTTTGAAAACTTGGTTTCGAGTAAATCCAGGATTAGGAGTTATATTTTTAATAAGGGTTGGCAAAAAATTAAACTTCCAATCATCTAAATGTAATTCGGAATCATCATATGAATAATATGTTTAGCCTATAGATGTTGTTACTTTGATACTTACTTTTTTTCAAGAGGTTTTTCAATATTTGTTACAATATTTTCATCATCCAAATCGTAATGTGTTAAATCGATGTCCATACTTGAATGTTCTTTTTTAGGATCACATTCAAACACATCATCAGTAACTAATGGTAAAAAATATGTCATCAGCACAGACTGATGCTGATTGATTTGTATTTAGGTAATTCAGTTTCTGTATTTGCATTTCGTTTAGAAAAGAATTTTGTTTGAGTGCCTGTATCAAATGTAAGATTATTAGCCTTTTCTGGTAATTTTTTTGCGGGTCTTTTGTTAATTCCATATTTGAGAAGATTTTGCCGATATAAGTACCATTTCTGCAATGATTTTAATTTTTTGTCATATAAAACTTTTTTCATTTTTTGATCAAAGTTTTTATCATCTTGAAATAATTTACTAAATTTTGAAAATATTTCTGGTGACATAACAATCATTCGCTGCATTATGTCGTACTGAGCAATTTTCCTATTACACCAGATAATATAGTTTCGATTAAAGTTGGTGAAAATCCACCATGTTGAACTAATATTTTTCGTTTGGCTGTTATACTTTTCTTTGCACAGGCTAGGAATCTTAATTTTTTTTTAAAGTTTTTTAATTTAGCTTTTTGTGCTGGTGAAATTTTATTATTGCCATTTAATATATTGATTGCAATTTCAGCAATAGTTTTTATAATAGCATCATCACAATATTTAAGAATATTTCTTCTTGTTGCACTTTTCTAGTACATGTAATATATGTTGGTTTTTCTTCAATCGTTTCATACTTTTGACAGTTTTTCAAATCACTCATATCACAGAAGCATATGCAATATTCTTTTGAAAAAATATTAGTTCTAATACGAAACAAATCGTTAACGTCTTGTGTTAAATCAACACAATATAACCATGTGGACTTGAGGTTGATTCATTATATACCCTCATGAAACCTTTTATATTTTCCGGATATAGTTGTCTAGCAAGAGGAAAAATCTGTGATTTGTCTCGAGGGTTTTTGAAAAGCACTAAATATTTACAATTTAATGAAATATCTCTTGAAAATTTCCCGTGAAGAAAAACGTTTTGCGTTAACAATAGATAAATTACGATGGTGTGAACCTTTAGTAAATAGTTCGCATACCTGTTTATTTGCAGAATCTAACATTAAATCATCTAAAACAATTAAAGTAGGTCTATTTTCATTCCCACTAAACTCTTTGGGAATACTGGTATAAAAGTCTATATCATGAAAATCTATATTTTTCGGAACAGCAGATATTACACCAATTTATTTTTTCAATTTTCGGATAAATCAATCTGTCTATATTTTCAATTAAATTACATACAAATGTTGTTTTCTCACAACCAGATGGTCCCGCAATCATCATTGTAAATGGATGAATAAAGTTAATCATTTTTGGTCTGTGTCTCATAAGAAACTGAATTTAAAATACAATTGAGAAATTATATAAAAGTAGCGAACATATTCTTAGTACAGTCATTTTGAATTATGGCAGTAGAGGAGTTGTTAAATATTTATTCCTCCGTCTTATTAGATGATCATAAGAAACTAATATTACATCTACACACACACATTAAAAATTATTCTGGAGTAAATAAGTATACTTCAATTTATGGTACTCATTTTACCCTTTGTTCATGGGCATATGATAATTCTACTTCCGGACCGGACACATGTGAATATCATACAATAAAAAATTATAGCATCCCTTTAGAAAATTTAATTAAATGGTACGAGAATAATGTCGAGATTACAAGTTGTTTCAGAAATTCATAGAGGTGCTAGAAGAAAATTTATTCAAAAGGGTTTAAATGATACTTGACAAATTGATTTGGTTGAAATGATTCCATATGCAAAATTCAACAAGGGATATAAATATTTATTAACAGTAATTGATATATATTCAAAATTTGCGTATGCTGAATCAGTTAAAAACAAAAGTGCTGATGATGTTTTTATCGCAATGAAAAATATTTTTAAGCGGGCTGGTATAAAACCAAAAAATTTACAATCTGATCAAGATATGGAATTTTTCAACAAAAAATTTCAAAATCGAATGAGGAAAAATAAAATTAACCATTATCATACATATTCAGAACTAAAAGCATCAATAGTAGAACGTTGCAATCGTATCCTAAAAAACAAACAATGTGGAAACAATTTAGTTTACCAGGTAAATGGTTTTCTATTCTACCACCGCTAATAGAAAAAATATAACCTTAAATAATATCATAATACAATTAAACTTGCACCTAAAAAGGTTAGAAAGAAAATGAGAAATTGATATTAAAAACTGTCTACAATAAATTACAATTTATTTGTAAATATTTTGTTTGTAAATTGAGGTATCATTTTGATTTAGCCGCCATTTTTTTCTACCTGGAATTTTTATACGAGGTTTCTTTAGGTATATTCTAAATACATTCCGGTTAGTTAATATGGAACGTTACACGAAGGAACAACGTCTTTTTGTTATTACAACATTTTTTGAAAATGGCAAAAGTTTTCAAGATGTAATTAGAAAATTTCGAACAAAATTTGGTAGAGAAAATGCTCCAACAAATCGTGCCATCAAGCTGATGGTTGATAAATTTCTAGAAACTGGATCTGTTCTTGATAACAGAGGCAACATTTATCAATGTAGTGGCCGTTCAACCGAGAATGTAGCAGCTATGAGCAGAGGTGTTGAAGAAGATCCAAAAACTTCCATTCGTCATCGTTCGCAGCAATTAAACATCAAACCATCCACATTATTCAACATTTTGCATCGTGATCTCGATTTAAAGGCTTTTAAGATCCAGCTGACGCAAGAATTAAAACCAACTGACCATGCATTACGTCGGCAATTCGTACCTTGCGCAATCGAAAAACAAGAAAAAAATGAGAATTTTTTTAACAAAATAATCTTCGCCGACGAAGCTCATTTCCAGTTCAATGGCTACGCCAATAAACAGAATTTCCGCATTTGGGGTGAAGAGAATCCAAGGATTATCTTAGAGCAACCAGTACAACCACAAAAAGTTACGGTTTGGTGTGGTTTATGGTCAGCAGGAATCATCGGACCATATTTTTTTGAAAACGCAAATGGAAATGCGATTACGGTCAATGCAAATCGCTACAGGGAGATGAACCGAAGCTTTTTGTGGCGGGAAATTGATGATTTGGACGTAGAGAATATGTGGTTTCAACAGGAAGGTGCTATTTGCAATCCAGCTTTAAAAACTTTTTTATATAAACATTTAATTAAAATTTTTATTAATAAAAATAAAAATCTTTAAATAAATTTAAAATATCAAACACATAAGCCTTTTACTCATACTTTACCGCTTAAAAACTACGTTGCAGCCGCAGCACCATTGTTTTGCTCCTCTTCACATGATCATGCGCTTAAAAACTCCGTTGCAGCCGCAGCGCCATTGTTTTGCTCCTGATCATGCAAAATATCAAAAACACCAACCTTTTACTCGTACTTTACCGCTTAAAAACTTTGCCGTTTAAAAGTTCGACCATTTGCGCCGCCATATCTTTACCTGCTAAGATTTGGTGATTAAAAGCTCCGCCATTTGCACAGCCATATCCTTACTACTTTTAATATTCCGTAAAAGGCGTATAATCCTGCTTTTGAATTCAATTCTAAAATCGCTCTTAAAATCCCTAAGGCCTTAACATTGAGACAAAAGTCCCATGGAATTTCAGGTTCATTGAAGTGAGTCAAAAGTCCCAATGGAACTTCTGACATGTTAGCAAATAAAATCCAGTCAAATGCAATACATACTTATGATAGTAGCCTTTGTGTTACTCAGTGGGCTTTAATTCTTTTGCGAAATGGACTTAAAGCCCAATATCTAGTGGAATTAACACCCGCCGGCTTTAATTCGTTTTTAAAAACGATTTAAAGCTCATGTGCGTTAATTCCAAAAGTTTTGGTATTAGAGCCCGCGGGTTTTATTTCCTCGGACGTTCTGTCACTGCACCCTCTAGAAGTAATAAAAAACTATAACTATCTTGGACTAAATTTAAATACTAAATTAAAATGGTATGATCATATAGATCATATTGTTAAAAAGCAAGCTCATATATTTTTATGTTACGACGTCTGAGAAATTTCTTTTCAAAAGACGTATTATAGATAATGATTTTATCATATGTTTTGTCAAATATTACCTATGTCAATCCTATATGGTCTGGAGCTCCACAAAATGTATAATAAAGCTATTAGAGCTACATAAGAAAGCTATTAAAGTAATTCACTTTCATTCTAATCTTTTTCCAACAAGATTGTTGTATACAGATAGGTTCTTAAGTTCCGATAATATTTGCACACATGAGTTATATATTATTACTTTAAAATTTTAATAATTTCATTAAACATAATTTTCTGTTTAATAGAATGATTGATATACATAACCGTAACACTCGAAACAAGTCAAAGTTTTATCTCACTTTTTTCAAAACCGATAGGCAAAAAAATAACTGCTTTTACAATTGCCTAAAATTATACAATGAATTACCCTATGAATATAAATTAATTAGTAATATGCTGGAATTTAAAAATTTATAATTGAAAAAACGTAAGTAATTAATTGAATTATGTAAACTTTAATTTGTCTAATTATGTAAAATACCTAAATTAAAATATAAAATAGTGAATTGAATTTTGAAATATGTAAAATTGAACTTAAAAAAAAGAGAAAACTGTTTTAGTTTTAATTTTTTATATCATTATTGAATTGAATTTTGAAATATGTAAAATTGAGCTTTAAAAAAACAGAAAACCGTTTTTGTTTTGATTTTTTATTTCATTCTATTTTAGTTTATTCTTTTTATACCCTACACAGTAAGTGTAGGGTATGTTAACTTTGGTATGGTGTTTGTAACCACCAAAAGGAAGCGAGTGAGATATGGATATGTCTATATATTCTGAATCAGGATCACCTCCTGAATCGATTTAGCGATGTCCGTCCCTTCGCACGATAACTCAAAAACTAGTGAAGCTATATTGATGAAATTTATATAGTAGGTTACTAATTACGAAAGGTAGGCTAAGTTCGAATCTGGACAAAATCGGTCCATGGTTTCGAGTGCGTCCTATACAACTACCAAAACCGAATACGCATATCTTCGAAATTAATAAAGATAGAAACTTAAAATTTTGTACGAGAATGTGTTTTCCTGAATCCCTGATATTCCCTAAAATCCGTTCGCACGATAACTCAAAAACTAGTGAAGCTATCTTAATGAAATTTATACAGTAGGTTACTAATTACGAAAGAAAGGCTAAGTTCAAATCTGGACAAAATCGGACCATGGGTTCGGGTACCTCCCACACAACTCCCAAAACCGAACAGGCATATATTAAAAATTAATAAAGATAGAAGCTTGAAAATTAATAAAGATAGAAACTTCAAATTGTTGGTACTAGGGTGTTGTTTCCTGAATCCCTCTTTTGTCCAAAATTTGAGATGAATTGGAGGAGCCGTTCGGTTACCTTCCACACTACTCCCAAAACCGACCAAACATATCTTCGAAATTAATAAAAAAAAAAGCTTCAAATTTGATACGAGGGTGCTGTTTCCTGAATCCCTCATTTGCCTAAAATTTGAGATGAATTGGAGTGGTTGGTCGCATACAACTCCCAAGACCAAACAAGCATATCTTCGAAATTAATAAATATAAAAACTTGAAATTTGACGTAATTTGAAATTTGAAAAATTTGGGATGAATTGGGGAGATGGGTGTCTTTACACATTTCCCCAGACCTAACAAGCATATCTTCAAATTTAATAAAGATAGAAACCTGAAATTTTGTACAAAAGTTGTAAAAGCATTTATTTTTTTAGCTTATATTAAATGCCTAACTAAAATAACTAATGGATTTTTAATTTAATTTGAATTTTTTAGGTGTAGGGTATAAATAAGTCAGTTGCATCGACTTACTGTTACATTTACTTGTTTATGATTAAGTTGAATTGTAATAATTATAATGAGAAAATAATGTGACCGAACAGCTAAGGCTAGGGTCTTTAGAAAACAAATTGTAATACACACTAAAATTTTTTTGTAAAAAAAAAAATTATTATTGAACTAAATATAAAAAAATAAAGAAAAAAGAAAGATAAGGAGTTTCGACACTTTCATTTGCTTTAGCTTAAAGTGACAATTGGCATACGTAGCAAATTTTCGTATGGTGACATAGTAAAAGGACAACATTTGAAAGATTTTGCAAAGACACACTGGCGGGATTTTCTAGCTGTGTAGAATTAATATTTCAGAGTTAATCAAATTCTTCCTTGGCTTCAACTGGCAGAGTTATTCTTGTTCTTATCGTTATCGTCTTCATTACAAGGAAAATCATTCAAATAAGCCATTACATATATTATTTCACTTAAATATAATTCTATTTAATAATACCATTTTTGTTATTTTTTTACACAATAATTCATTGACTTCTCTAATATTTAAATCGTTTTGCACACTAGGGTTCTTTCTCAATTTTATTCCGCAAGATCCACCACTTTTTATTAAAATTCGAACTTCTCTATTTTTATGAAACTCTTCCCTAATTTATTTAAGAAATATGAAAAAATTGCTTATTTTTTAAGCATAAGCATAAACCACATTGATTGTCACTCTTTTTCGAAATAAGAATTAAATTTTTCAAATTTGCTATTTCAAGTACATAAATTGATAGCCAATTGCTTTTAATTAAATAAATTTAATTATTTAACTATTTATTTTTGCAACAGGTAATAATGGTAATGGCATTATTTTATAAAAAACAAAATTTAGCTGCATGAGTAAGATTCTATAAATTTACGAAGTTTTCTTTCTTCCATTTTTAGCACATTGCCAAAAAAATGAAACTAATCACTCTGTCCATCCGTCCGTCCGTCCGTCTGTTTACAAAACTTCTACACCGTTAAAGATAGAGAAAAAAAATTTTAACCATGGGTAGGTCTCATAAAAAAAATAATGTTGTGGAACAACTTTTTCATGTAGCCCCTCCCATTACGGAGCTACAGCCCCTCAAACTTTGAAAAAGCCCTATTTTTAAATGCATATATCTTATGTACTGCTTAAGATTTTTTCAATCTGAAAACGTCATTCGACAGGTATTTCTTTTATCTTTGTAAATTAATATCAAAATTATACAATTTTTTTATAAATTGCAGCTCTTCAATTTTCAGATGTATATATCTCAGGCTCTGCGTAATAGTTTTGCATTTTTTACATTTTTTATATTTTCACATTTTTTCTTATGGCATGAAATTTTCAAATTTTTGTGTAAGACACACTTCTAAACAGTTTATATTGAGTTTTGGAAATGTGCGCTTTTAAAAACTGTTGGTTTGCATTCAACCTTGTTTTTATTTAAACTATTTTGTATTTTTATTACACATGTTAAGTTTTTTAAATTTTGTAAAAATAATTTAATTGAAATTACATTTTTTTTATATTGTCAAAACAAAAACTGACATAATAATAATAAAAAATTTTAAAACAATTCTTCATTTCTATTTATACATTTATTTCTATTTATACTGTGTTTCGTCTGCATCATTCAGCTAAGCTGGTTCAATGACAGAAGTGTAGAGATAAACAAGCATATATCGATTTGTTGCATAATGTCTACATTTTAAATATATCACGGTGTATTTTAGGTTGAGTTAGATATGAAGTTAGAAGTTGATGTAAATAAATTATTAAGTAATTATTATACTACCAAGATGAGTTTTTAAAAAGATAACGAGCTGCTTACTGAATAATTTGATTTTGCTCAAAGTCTATATATTAGGCAATAAATTGTAGAGCCTAAGTGATGACGCTAATAATGAATTTCTAAATGATCTAAATAATCTAATAGTTTATTTCTAATTTCTAAATGATCTAATAGTATATAGATGATCAATAAATCTCGTATCGTACGAATGTATCTCACTTCACATTCTAATGATGATATCAGATTTGTAGCGGTTATTAATAAGCTTGTAGATATATTCGCACTTTTCCAATTTGATTAGTTGGTCGATAGTTAGTACATTACAAAAACTATACACATTAGTGGTTCGTGTTAAATACGGTAGATTATACAATAATTTCAGCGACTTAGTCAAAATATATATTTATATTTAGTTTTAAGCTCCTGATTACCAACACCCATGCAATTTTATCATAGGGAAAATTTTGTTAATGCATTCCGCTTACGCGTCCGTTAAAATTATGTTGGGTTCAAAATTAAAAATGTAACATTTTTTCTTTATTTATTTTTTTTATAAATTCAACATAATTTAATTCTAGAAATTAGAAATTGACATTTACATAATGTGTGGTCTAATCATTTTTTTTAGAATATACAGACATGCTAAAAAAAGAAAAGAAAAATTAATTTAAGATTCAATATTCAAAATTTACCTAAATCTAGTATTTCAATATTATCTAACAATTTCAAATCTTATATTCTAGACAGTTATTTTATACATTATAATTGCATACCAATTAAGATTTTAAAGTTTAAAACTGGTTATTATTACATATACCTAATACCAAATACTATTTTTCATTATTATTTAACTTCTTTTTTTTATTTTTTTTAATATTTTTTATATTTTGTTACGTATTAGTTCTGTTTGTTTAGGTTTGCGTTTAGGATAAGATCCCCAATATTTTTCTTAAATAAACTAACGAGAACATGGTTATTACTTAAATAATTAAAGTCACTTAAGCTTGTTTATACCACATTCTTTTTTGTTTATTTGTTTTAAATAAAGAAAGAGAGAAATTGCAACTTGTTTCTAAAGGATCTTTCAAATTGAGTTTAAAAAAGCAGGCGCCTATGTAACACACTTCAAATATTGAACGCACCCATATTATATGTCATTTGACAGTTTAAGGTTTGCCATTTATAAAAATGGAGTCGTATACATTACAAGAACGTTTTGAAATTATTGAATTTTATGAAAATGGTCGTTCTGTAAGAAATGTATTTCGCAAATTATGCGACGTTTATGGTCGACATAATCGTCCAACTGACCAACAAATTTGTAATATTGTGCGGAAATTTCAAGGAATTAGTGCAGTACAAGATCGAGGAAGACATCAGTATGCTCGTGCCGGTCTTTCACAAGAAAATATTGGTGCTGTGAGTGATAGTGTTACAGTCAATTTGTCAATTTTCCGATGTTCACAACAATTGGGACTTTCTGAGCCAACTGTATGGCGTATTATGCACAAATATTTAGCGTTGAAGGCCTACACAGTTCAATTGACACAAGAATTGCTACCACAAGATCATTCCATGCGTCGGGACTTTGCCAATTGGATACAGAAACAAAACGACGATTTTAAAAAATAAAATCATCTTTTCAGACGAAGCACATTTTGAGATCGGGGCCTACGTTAATAAACAAAATTGCCATATTTAGGGATAGGAAATCCCTCGCGTGATCCAAGAGAAGCCAACGTATCCACAAAGAGTCACTGTTTGATGAGCATTGTGGTCTGGTGGTGTGATTGGTCCGTACTTTTTTGAAAATAATGCTGGAAGAGCCATAACCGTTAACGGTACCAGATATTGCGACATGATCACAACTTTTTATGGGGAAAACTGGAAAATATTGATACTGTTTCAAGAAGATGGGACTACGTGACATACAGTCAGAGAAACACTACAACTACTGCATACAAAGTTTCCAGACCGTGTTATTTCCAGATTCGGTGACGTGAATTGGCCTTCAAGATCCTGCGATTTGATACCGCCAGACTTCTTTCTCTGGGGTTATAGGGGTTATAGGTGAAAGAATAGGTCTACAAGGATAATCCTCGAAACGTTGAAGCATTGAAAGCAGACATTATTCGAGTTATTGATGAGATAGAGCCGCAACTATGCCAGAATGTGACCGAAAATTTTGATAAAAGAATCAGGTACTGTAGAGGCGCAAGAGGTGGTCAGATGGGATAAATCATTTTCAAAGTATAAATGGTAAATATTGTACTTCAATAAAAACTTTTCCAATTTAAATTCAAATTCTATGTCTTTTAATTAAATTGTTAATTATTTAACTCTCAAAGTAAGGTAATATAACTCTCTTTTACAAATAACTTGAAAACTTAAATATGAAGCCGAGTATAGAGCAAGTTTTGTGAGATGCGTAGGATGATAGAAATTAATAATTTTTATTGCTCTCTTGTGGATAATATCAATTTTTTTAGTATGTGTTTGTGACGCTTTACTCCAAAGTGGGTTTAAATAAATTAGATTAGAAGCAATATAAGACGAATATATGATGAATAATGAGTTTCCATCGAAGTATTTTCTTAGGTTTTTTTAATATAAAAATGTAATGCCATTATTTTTATATTTAATATTGTGTAAATTAAGGATTTAGTTGTCTAAAATGAGAATTTTACTTTCTCTAATATTTAAGGACATTTTATTTTAGTCCAACCACTCTTCTATATTACATAGATCGCTTTATATGGCATCTTTTAACTCTATTTCCTTGTCTGTGGAATATTTAATGACAGTATCATCGGCAAAGAGCTGTAAGAGCTCTTTTAAATTCAGCCTTGCTATGTCATCTCTATAAATTTTAAACAAATCAGGACCTAAAATTGACTCTTGGATAACGACTTTTTTTTACAAGTTTCATGTTGCTTTTGATGCCATTGCAGCGAGTCTGTTGCTTCCTATTAGATAAGGAAGACCTGGACAGGTTTAATTGAGTTTCACTAAACTCCAATAGTGATAATTTAAAAATAAGTATATCATGGTCGACACAACTAAAAGCTTTTTGTAGAACGATAAATAAGCAAGCTGTATATTTTTTCTTATCCATGCTTTTTGTTATAAAATCCGACAAAGCTAAACCAAAGCGGCAGCCATTAGCATTTATGAAACGTGTTAGCCTTGTTTTGATGATTTTTCGAATATTTTTGAAATTGAACTTGGTATTAAAATTGACCTATAGTTTAAAATATCTGATTTATCGTTTGCTTTATGTGTCGGTGTAACTGTGGTATCAAGGAAGTGTCCAAATTAAAAGGCAGAGCTAATGAAATTTATCATAAGTGGACTAATTTAGTTAGAATATTTTTTTAAAGCTTTCGATGAAATATTGTCATATCCAGTAGCCAGATCCTAACTTAATTGTGTCAATTGTTTTTTGAACTTCCTCTATGCTTGTAAGAGATAAGCTAAAACTATTATGAATAATATTTGATTCATGGAAGGAATTCATTTAATCATGTGTTAACACACTTTTGAATATAACACACTTTTCTATTGTAATTGAAAATAACACAGCGATTGTAAATAGCACACTTTTCTATGCTTTATGTCACAAAAACAGTTAGAGATAGAGAAAAAGTTATCAGGTACTGTTACGCTGTTTCGAAATATGCTATAAAACGCTGTTTCGAAATATGCTATAAAAATTACCCCAAATACCTGGTGTTTCAAAAGAAAATTTTTTCATTTTAAATCGTTTTGAACCTTCATAGCTTTGTAACTGTTATGACATGGGAATCATTAGTACACAAAAATTAAAGCTGACAAGTTACTCTACAAAACGCATTCTTTTTTATCTCCCTATAGCAAGCTTTTCAAAAGTTATAGATTTTTTTATGAAAAGTCGCTAAAACACCTTTAATCTCTCATATCTTGAAAAGGATCCAGAATAGAATTCAAAATCAGGATTATATGCCTTTTACAGAATATTTAGATATATGCAAATGCGAATTTTGAATTAGGAGGATTATATACATATTCTGGAAAAAGCGCATAACACTGATTTTGAAATCAACTCTAAAATCTTTCCTAATTCAAAAACTCGCATATGCGTATATCTAAATATTCTGTAAAAGGCGTATAATACTATTTTGATTCAATTCTAAAATCCTTCCTAAAATCCCTGAGGCCTTAACAATGAAACAAAAGTCAATGGGACTTGGGACTTCTGACATGTCATCAAATAAAATCCAGTAAAATGAAAAACAGACTCATGATAGTAACCTTTGTGTTACTCAGTGGGCTGTAATTCTTTTTCGAAATGGACTTAAAGCCCACGATCTAGTGAAATTAAGAATCTTTTTTGAAAAGGATTTAAAGCCCACGCACATTAATTCCAAAAGTTTTGAATCTCGTTATCTCTATTTCGTCAGGCGTTCTGTCGCTGTACCGCAAAGTATATATTAAAAGTATATATAAAATATTGTTTATGTTTTAATGATAAATTATGTGTGTTATGGAGGTTGGTAATATTAAAAGATTTTTTGAATGAATGCAATGTAAAGCGGTTAATAACGAAATTAGTATATATAAAATATTGCTTATGTTTTAATGATGAATTATTTGTGTTAGTAGTATATGCAAGTTGATAATAATAAAAAATAAAAATTATGCTTATTTCCTGGTTAGAAAAAATTATAATTTTTTTTTTAATGAATGCAATTTGAACTGTTTTGAACAAGATTAGTAGTTATAACATAATATTTTTTATTTGATCGAATAAATTTTTTTAAGAAAGTTAATAAAGTTGAGTCAAGCAACATTAAATACAAAAGAAAATTAAAAATTGTAATAAATTTAGTTTGTGATATTGTTTTAAGTATAAAAATTGTCATTATAATTTTTAATTTTTAAAACCTTAGAAGAATCTGTTTTCCTACCTAATGTGGATAGTGTTGTTTTTTATCCATAAGTACTTGCATTCATTGGTGATTTTAATTTGGCGAGCTTCGTAATATGGTTTGGCTTGTAGTTGAGTAAGGTGTTCCCGAAAAAATATGTTGTGGTTACCTTTAACGATTAAAGCTATATCTGATGTGAAAAAATGTCCTGTGCTTCGTTTCTTGCTTAGTAACTCAACTTTTACGGCATCTGATTTGTGTTAACGTTTAATTTATTTTTTTCGTTTATTTTAGGCTGCAGTTTGGTTATAGAGTTTATATCTTGGTCGGTGATGTTTGCTTGTAGATGTTTATCTTGTTTCAAAAGAACCTCTTTCGGATTGATTAAATTGCACAGAAGTCCTGCTATAACTATGTTTTGTCGTTTGCTGTTAGTCGTTTGCTGCTTCTCATTCAACAATTATTCTAGATAATTTAATCTTTTATTCATCAAATTTGATTTTATTTCAGCGTGAATTAGACTTGCTTTGAGCTTAGCGTTTTCTTCTTGAGACTTCTAATTTATTTTTACCAATTCATCAATTCGATTGCAGAGGCCAGTATGGTAGCCGAGCATTCATTAGGAGATATATAGGGAAGATCGGTGGTTTTATCTACCTCGTGGCTTTGTTTGTAAATTGAGGCCCGACAGCTAAATCTTTGTCACCTACAATAATGAATGACTTGTTTAAATTGTTGGAGCAGTTTTTACATTTCTATGTGGTAAATGCAGCTTCGACTGCTGAAACTACCTCTTCTGCCACACCTTCACATCTAATATGATAAAAATTACCACACAGGCTGCATTGAATAACTTTGGCTTAGCCATAAAAAAATGTTTTCATGCGATTTTATTCAATTATTATCAGTACTAATTAAGATGTGAGAGTGCGGATATATGAAGCGATGACGAAAAAACTCTTTGGTATCTATTTTAAATGGGTGTTAGTTGTCTTAGATATTGGGTTTGAGTCTGTAAAAGAGAAAATGAGACGAATGTAAGGTGTAAAATAAGAATAATGTGGGTTGTTTATTTGATAAAAGGTAGATTGTGTATTTGATTTAATATTGAAATAATAATATAATCACAAATTATATATATATAGATAACGCAAGCAGACCAAAAAATGTCAATAAGAATCCTCGAAAATTTTTCAGATATTAAGTGCCCTATTTGCTCTATAATTTTTCCTATGCTGTTTTCCTCTTTCTCAATAGTTCTTTTAAAAAAATATCCTCGTGAGTCGTGAATATTTGATTCTATTTGGATTTTAGATAGGTAAATAATACACGATAAATATTTTTTTTTATTTTGTTTTTTTTTTTTTCTTCAAAAACTTTAAAACTTTTAAAACTTCTTTTTAGAAGAATACATTTGAATAAAAGACAAATTGCCATATCATTTGTTGATTCACGAAATTTGTTTTTGAAACAAAAGTTTCAAAATTTTTTTAAATGTTTATTTTTATGTATACTTTGTACAATTCGAAACCATTATTAGATTATTTACCATTATAAAACCATTTAGGTAGTACTCGAATTTAGCAAAAATACATGATACCAAATCTTAAATACATGCTTCGTTTCACACAACTTTAGACTAAAATCGTAAACAATTAAAATATTTTAAAAATTACTTTGTTATTTATCATTATAATTAGAAATAAAGAAAAAAAGATTTCACTTTGAAAATACCCTATTATTACAAATAGTATAATAAAATCTGTTTATAATGTTTGTGTTTTTATATTTCAAAACTTATTAGAAGAGTTGTCTATTTTGTTCTGTTTTGCATGGTCTGATCATGTTATTTTCTTGATGAAGTGTATAATGTTTATCTATGTATGTGTTAGTATTTAATATTTTTTATATCAATAGAAATGTTTCAATGGTTTGAATAGTTATTTATTTAAACTAAAAAAAAATTATGTGTTAACCCTAGTTGAGTTGTGGTTTTTTTGGTAAAGCTACCTTTGAAAAATAGTTTCTGGTATTGCGGGTTAAAAGAATTTTAACGTAAGAAATTTATAAATGAAAAAAATTAAAATTTGTTAAGTTTGAAATTAAAATTTGAGGGATAAGTTTTCCAATGATGTGTATAATTAAATCTTTTTTAATAGAAGTGGAAAATTAAAAGTTGTTTTACAAGTTTAATAAAAAGTTAAAAGTTAAGTTCATATACATGCGAAATATATATTTTACTATTAGTAAAATATATATATATAACAAGTAAATGTAACAGTAAGTCGACGCAACCGACTTATTAATACCCTACACCTCAATAATTCGAATTAAATTAAAAATCCATAAGTTTTTTTGGCAGCTGCTTGAAATTCTTCCCTTTTGTGTCTTATTCAACTCGAATTTCAGGAAAATAAAAGAGGCATCCTCTTGGGATATACGTGACACCTTTGTAAAAAACTTTAAGTTTCTATCTTTATTAATTTCGAAGATTGTTAATCTTTGGGAGGTGTGTGTCAGGTAATCGAATCCATCTCAGGAACATAAAGAACACTTGCCAGCACACCATTGTACTAAATTTAAAGGTTCTACTTTTGTTGGTTTTGGAGATATGCTCGTTGCTCTTGTGCTCGTCCGCAAATTTCCAAAATACGAACCCATGGTTCAAATTCTTTCAAATGTCAGTTTCCAATTTTACAGAAAAGGAAACATAACAGAACAGTACTAAAAATAAAAGTTCTATCTTTGTTGGTTGTGGAGATATACTCGTTTGGTCTGGGGCTCGTCCGGAAGCTTTCAAGATTTGAACCTATTGACCAAATCCTCACAAATTTCAGAAACATAAATCAAACATGAAGGAACATTCTGCCAAATTTGAAGGTTATATATTTGTTGTTTTTGGAGATAATCTCATTTTCTCCGGTGCTCGTTCGGAAACTTCCAAAATCCAAACCCATGGACCAAATCCTCTCAAATTTTAGAGACGTAAATAAAACATGAAAGAACACCACTCTGTTAAATTTGAAGGTTATATCTTTATTGGTTTTGGAGATAATCTCATTTAGTATGGTGCTCGTTCGGAAGCTTCCAAAATCCGAACCCATGAACCAAATCCTTTCAAATTTGAGAGATCTAAATCAAACATGAGAGAACACCATTCTGCCAAATTGCCAAATTTAAAGGTTATATCTTTGTTGTTTTTGGAGATAATCCCATTTGCTCTGGTGCTCGTTCGGAAGTTTCCAAAATCCAAACCCAAGGACCAAATTTTCTTAAATTTCAGAGACATAAATCGAATGGGAAGGACCATCATTGTAAAAAAGTTAAAGGTTCTATCTTTGTTGGTTTTGGAGATAATCTCGTTTGCTCTGGGGCTTGTTCGGAAGCTTCCAATATACGAATCCATGGTTCAAATTTTTTCAAATATCAGTTTCCAATTTTATAGAAAAGGAAACATAACTCTTGTACTAAAAATAAAGGTTCTATCTTTGTTGGTTGTGGAGATATACTCGTTTGCTCTAGGGCTCGTTCGGAAGCTTCCAATATACGAATCCATGGTTCAAATCCTCTCAAATTTCAGAGACTTAAATAAAACATGAAAGAACACCACTCTGCTAAATTTAAAGGTTATATCTTAGTTTGTTTTGGATATAATCTCATTTGCTATGGTGCTCGTTCGGAAGCTTCCAAAATCCAAACCCATGGACTAAATCCTCTTAAATTTTAGAGATATAAATAAAACATGAAAGAACACCACTCTGTCAAATTTGAAGGTTATATCTTTATTGGTTTTGGAGATAATCTCATTTGCTCTGGTGCTCGTTCGGAAGTTTCCAAAATCCAAACCCATGGACCAAATCCTCTCAAATTTTAGAGACATAAATTAAACATGAAAGAACACCACTCTGTCAAATTTGAAGGTTATATCTTTATTGGTTTTGGAGATAATCTCATTTGCTCTGGTGCTCGTTCGGAAGTTTCCAAAATCCAAACCCATGGACCAAATCCTCTCAAATTTTAGAGACTTAAATCAAACATGAAAGAACACCACTCTGTCAAATTTGAAGGTTATATCTTTATTGGTTTTGCAGATAATCTCATTTGCTCTGGTGCTCGTTCGGAAGTTTCCAAAATCCAAACTCAAGGACCAAATCCTCTTAAATTTCAGAGACATAAATCGAATGGGAAGGAACATCATTGTACAAAATTTAAAAATTCTATCTTTGTTGGTTTTGGAGATAATTTCGTTTGCTCCGGAATCATTCGGAAGCTTCCAGAATCCGAACCCAAGGACGGATTTTGTCCAGATTCGAACTTAACCTTCCTTTTGGAATTAGTAACCTACTACATAAATTTTATCATGATAGCTTTATTAGTTTTTGAGTTATCGTGCGAACGGACGGACGGACGGACGGACATCGTTAAATCGACTCAGGAGGTGATCCTGATTCCGAATATATATACATGTCTATATCTAACTCGCTTCCTTTTGGTGGTTACAAACACCATACCAAAGTTAATATACCCTATACTTTAGGTGTAGGGTATAAAAAATAGTAATTCAAAATTCTTTTGTTCTTAATCATTCAAGAGTTTGGTACGTAATTTCAAATAAGATTTTGGAACGTAATTTATATTCAAAAAGTAAAAAAAATTTTTTTTTTTTTTATTATTGCTTAGAACTAGTTTTGTTTTACAAGAGTTTTTTATCCCGAATTGAACGTTTAATTGAATTCAATACATTTTTTTTATTTTAAAATTTCAATTCGGCTTTTCCTTTTTCTAAAAATATTACATCTATAAAAATTAAATTTTAAATTTAATTATGCATTTTTAATTATGTCAAAGCTTTCAGATAAATAATTCAGATAATAATTTTTTCATCCAGTATAAAATTTTATACAGCAGAGTTTTTAGTCTTACATACTTTATTTATAATCTGTTTGCAAAATTCTTAAATTGATAAAAGAGAAATAAAAAAATTACCATCATAGGTTAACATTTCAATATTTATAAAATGTAAAATTTTCTAAGCAAAACAAAAATTAATATTTTTATTTATTTTTTTTTTATTTATTTTATTATTTATTTATTAATTTAATATAATTACAGTACATTCTGTCAATTTTATTTTTATTTTTAACAACTAATAAATAAGATTAAGCTATACTGTAGTGGATTTAACCATTAGTGGTGTATAGCTAGAACATTCTGAAAATCATACTTTTTTTTTAATTATAAATTTTTAATAGTTAGTTGTGGGGTTATTTCTTTTAAAATTAAATTGCTTAGTTAATGTTTTTATAATTATTAAATTATAATAACTTATTTCTAAATATTAAGATTTATAACTTAACTTAAATTATACATAAATTTTTACAATATCTATATCTCTTTGATTTTTAATGTAATAATCAAAGCAATATACAAATTTTAATTGGATTGTAAAATATTAAGTATATGTATGATGTATAATACGGGTATCAAATGCATGAGTAATTTAGTACATGCTATAGAAGATTTTAATTTATTATTTATTTTTACATATTATGTTATTTGCATTAAAAAAGAAGATTAAATGAGAGTTAACTTAACAAAATTGATGAAGATAAAGTTTTCAGGTGATAGATTCCATTTCGTTGTGGTTAATACTTAAAAGCTATATTTTAGAAACTTTTGAAAATTTTTTTAATTTATTTATTATTTTTATATGATGGGGAAGATTATTAAAGTATTTTGATACCAAATTTAAGTAAAAGTTTTTAAAATGAGTTTTGCGGCAATGAGGAGTTTTGCGTAGTAGAAGATTATTTATTCGTAAATTATATGAATTAGAGCTTCTGTAGCTGAAAAGAGTCTTATCTTTAAAAAACTGAAGCAAAGAACTGTGGGCATATTGATGTCTTAGAGGTGGTATACTTGAAAAAGGGGAAAACTGCTACATAACCTACTTTTGCCGTTAATTATTCTAAGAATACATTTTTGACCCTCAGGATAGGAGTTATAGTACTTAAGTAGGTTTCACCGCAACTAGTTATACCATATTTTGTTTTTGAATGTACTAATGCATAATAAATTTTAATGCATAAAAAGTTTTTTGGAACAATATTGCCTTAGCGAATAGAATTTTCTGAGGCATAAAAGTAAATATTTGTATAACTTGTCAATATGAAATTTCCAATTTAAAGTCTTATCTATAATTACACCTAAATATTTGTAATTGGAAACCGACTCAATATGAAAGCAATTTTTTGAGCAGGAGTTATTAACAGTTGCAACGTTCATGCAAGAGTTTGATACATTATCACTGATAGAGAAAGCAGAATCACCACTATGAAATTTTATATTTATGTCGTATAGGTTAGAATTTCTTAAACTGAATACAGTTAATTTGGTTTTGTCACTTATAAGAAGTTTATGATATGAAAACCAGTTTTTAAGTAGATCTACGTCATATTCCAAAGATTGCTTGAGCAAATCAATATTTTTATCACTGTAAACTAGAGCACAGTCATCAGCGAAACCAGTAATTTTACCTTTCAACTGTTGTAAAAATAGAGATATATTAAAAATAATAAGGGACCCATTACAGAGCCTTGTGGTACACCAATGTTAATATTATTGATTTCGCTAAAGTTGTTATTTGACTTAACACGCTGTTCTCTTTTTTTTAAATAAGATTTTAAAGATTCAAGTATAAAACCTCTAAAACCCGCCTTTTCAAGTTTTTCAATAAGAATACAGTGGTCAATAGTATCGAAAGCTTTGGTTATATTGGTGAACAAAGCAACAGTGTTATTATTTTCATTTAAACTAGTATGAAGATCAGAACATAATTTTAAAATCCCTTCTTCCATAGATTTTCCTGGCAAAAAACCGTATTGTTTATTGTCAAAAAATTTTATATCTAGCAGAAAATTCAACATTTTAGTTTTAATTAGTTTTTCAAATAATTTACCGGTGGTCGGTAGTAAGGAAATAGGTCTATAATTCGACAATAAAAGTTTTGAGCCTTTTTTAAATAAAGGTATTACTTCCGCATTTTTTAACGAATTAGGCCAAACACTAGAATAAACTGAGCGATTGAATATAAAACATAAAATATCTGCTACATACCGCGCTATTCCTTTTAATAAAATATTATTGATTTTGTATTCCGTACAAGAAGTTTTGTTATTCAATTGATGAATATTGGAAATCAATTCATTAGGAATAATTTCTACATATCCAAAAGAATTTATTTGAAAAATATCGTGTTTTATATCATAGTTTCTCGACGGGTGATCCATAAAGATATTTTGGTGATCCGCAATAATTTTCTCTTATTCACATTAGCCATGAAATGCTAACATTACATGCCTATTATATATTTTTTTTTAACAATTACAAAATGTATATTTATTAAGATCTCTTTCTTATAATGAAATGTTAGGTTAGTTCCAAAGATAACGAATTCGATTATTACTTCTTGTTAATAAATGTTTTTTCTGTAAAATATATACACAACATAAACAATCACACTTGAAAGATACCTACATAACTATATTTTCAAGACATTTATACATAAATTTAGGAAAATATTTTTTTAACATATGTTTAATAATATACAAAAATATGCACCTGTATAAAAATGTTTTTCAAGAATTACAAAATGTATTTCTTATTACGATCTACTTCTTACAATGTTATGTTAGGTTAGTTCCAAAGATAACCGATTTTTTTTTCAATTTTTACTTCTTAGTAATAAATATTTTTTGTGTAAAGCTATATAGATATATGCATAAACAATCACACTTACCTACATAAAAACCACATACCTACATATAATTTTAGCTTTTAAGACATTTACACATAAATTTGGAAAAATATTTTTTCAACATAGTAACCTACGAATAACTTTATATCATTTTTTGATAAACTTTCTGAGCGTTTTAAGTGTTTTTGCAAGTAAGTTTTTATTTGTTACTTACATAATTCATAACATTTATCGGTGTACATGTATATAATTTACAGAAATTGTGATCCCAAAAAAAAATGGAAAATAAGACAACCAAACAACAAAATATTTTATCATTTTTTAAAAGTAACGATCCTAAAACAAAGAATACCGATAATATCGAAACCAGTCAAAAGATGAATGCAACGAGTTCAGAAGAAACTACAACAAAACCGATAGCATATCCACCGAAAACAAAAAGGTAAAAAGAAACCCCATTAGAAAATATGATAAAGAGTATTTAAAGTTTGGGTTTACCATATTACCTGTAAGTGAACAGTGCCCCCAACCCTTGTGCGTAGTATGACTTGAAAAATTGTCAAATGATGCTATGAAACCTTCTAAACTTAGTCGTCACTTGCACTCAAAGAATAGTGATCTTATTGACAAGCCATTGGATTTTTTCATAAGTTTACAAGGCCAGTTGAAAATTCAAAAAAATCAATTGAAGGAAATGTCCATTAGCGAAAAATCAATATTAAAAGCTTCTTATTTGGTTGCCTTTAGAATAAGTAAAACAAAAAAACCTTACTTTATTGGTGAGGAATTAGTAAAACCTTGCATGTTAGATGTCGCTCGGGAAGTTTTGGGTTTTGAAGCTGCTAAAAAACTAGAAGCTGTGCCAATTCCGAACGATACCATTCAAAACAGAATTTACGATATTGCTTTTGATATTGAGGAGCAAGTCATAGATGGAATTAATAAATCACGATATTTTCCGATTCAACTAAACGAATCAACTGACATCAGTAACCATGCAATTCTACTTTGTTTCGTGAGATATACTGAAATTGAAAACTTTAGGAAAGAATTACTTTGCTGCCTTGACTTACCTAGATGGACCACTAGCTCGGAAATATGTAACGCTCTCAATGAATATATACAGACTCATAGTTTGGATTGAAGCAAATGCGTAGGAGTATGTTCTGATGGTGCTGCAAGTATGACTGGTTATCGATCAGGTGTAGTTTCAAAAATAAAGGCGGTTGCGGATTCAGAAATGCTGTTCACACATTGTATTATACACAGAGAACAGTTAGCTGCAAAGAAGCTTTCTACTGAATTAAGCATAGTTTTGAATGACATGATTAAGATCGTCAATGAAATTCGCAGTCGAGCCTTGAACTCGAGGTTATTTACAACACTGTGTGATAGTATGGATTCGCAACATAAACATCTTCTTCTTCACATAGAAATTCGCTGGCTCTCAAAAGGAAAAGTCCTTATGCGAACTTTTGAGCTTAGAGACAAATAAAAATATTTCTCATAGAGAGAAAATCAATCTTAGCAAAAGTATTTGAAGATGACGAATGGGTTGCTAAACTTTCGTATATGGCGAATATGTTTGGTTTTCTTAATGACCTGAATATTTCTCTTCAAGGATTTTCATTAAATATATTCACATTAAGAAATAAAATAGATGGATTTAAGTAAAAACTTTCTATTGGAGAAGTAAAATACAAGATGAAAACATTGACATGTTCCCACTTTTGGAACAAGTTTTGGAGGGTATTGATGTAAACCGCAAATGTTTGTTAAAAATTATTGATGAATATTTGAGAGGGTTAATCCAAAATTTTGATCTTTATTACACCGATGAAGAAGATCCGTGTAATGGAAATTTGTGGATTCACGGTCCTTTTATAGAAAATATTAATTCATGTTCACTTAACAATCCAGAAAAGAAAATGCTTATTGATCTGTCTTCTGATGCCACTCTAGTGTCAAGATATAAGACAAAAACTTTATGTCAATTTAGGATTTCCCTGCAGGAAGAATATCCAGCTTTGAGTTATAAAGCTATAAAATTGTTATCCGAATTTTCGACAACATATTCATGTCAGAAGGCTTTTTCTACCATGACAATACTCAAAACCAAACAAAGAAACCGTCTGGAATTGAGTGCGTCCCTTCGTCTTGCTGAAACTATGCTAACACCGCGTTTTTCAATGATTATGGCAAATAAGCAGCAGAAGAAATTACATTAATGATTAAAGAATGGTTTTTGAAATTCTATCAAATATAAAATAATATTGGAAATTTTTTTAAAAATTGATTTATCATAATTTCAATGAATTATCGAATTTTATGTATTTTATGAATTGTTAAATTATATTTCCTTCTTTTTGTTTTAATATCTTTAAATTTTTTTAATTTAATTAAATAAGTTATTAAGTTAATTTAATTTAAACTTTAAATATTGCTTATTAATAAAATAAAAATTTTTGATTTAATAAAAATTATTTGCTTGAAATGAAATAATCAATTATATACGGATAAGTATATATTAAAAAAACTATGTTTTATATTATTTAAATTTTGCTGATTGAAACTTTTGTGAATTTGTGAAGAAATTGTTAAATTCATTTGTAATTTGAACACAATCAGTAATTATTTATTATTAACTAAAATTTCTTTAACAGTATTATCAGATTTTTGTTCATTCAGAATGTCATTAACAATAATCCATTCCCGTTTAGAATTACCGCTGTTTTTATTTAATTCCCTTGAATATTATAATGATTTACATTCTTTTACCTTTATGACAACTCTTTTTTTTTAAAACATTGTAGTAATTTTTTAATGATAAGTTATTGGGCTGACTTTTAATTTTTAAACCGAATTTATTTTTTAATTTAATTAAATTTAGAAGATTATCGGTCATCCATGCCATGATTATTTTGAAAGTTTATTGAATATAAGCATATATTAATACAATTATTTAGAATATTGGATCGTCTTCGGTGTAAGCTTGCTGCCATTGCTCAGTTTCAAGAAGATTACACAGATTATCGAAATCTATTTTCTTAACAAAAGGTGGAATAATTAATGTTTTGTACTCGAGATATACATATACATATGCATATACATATACATATGTATATATATATATGGCTGGCTATCCCAGTGTACAAAAAAGTGAATGTTCACTTAGTGAATCTGGTATGAATTCATGTGAGCGTTTATTTATTCATTGTGTATTGAAAAAATTAACATTTAATAAATATTTCTTTTATATTCATACTAAGTTCACCTAATGATTTTCAAATGAACATTCATAAATTAATCACTATGTGAACGTTTTCTTTTCGTGAAGAACTTTAACAATATTATTATTGCTTATTTCTTTTAATTTCATAACAAAAACAAGACAACTTCATATGACATGACTCATAAAATGCCGTTATCAAAATTATAGTAAAATAAAAAACTTCAAAACATTGGCACACTTAGTGTTAAGTTGTGGAATTGTGTAGATGAAAAATTTGATGTGTTTTTATTATTACAAAATAAATTTTATTAAATAAAAAATTTAAAAGTATAAATTATAAAGTGTATCGGTGTTTTGGTAAGTTTTTATAAAATACAAATTCTTAAATAGGGAAGTGAAAATGCATTTTTTTAATTACTTTGGATTTTTGTAATATAAAAGGTCTATTAAAGAATATCGAGGCAATTATTAAAATACAAACGGCGTCAAGAAGTTGAGGCTATTAAAAACCATTTATTTTTACCATTTAAAAAGAAAATGTCCTTTCAAATTCAGATAAGAAATCGTGAGACAAAGGAGAAGTGACCTATAATATCATATTACCTCTTGCTAAACTAAATTAAGCTGATAGTGAAAAACGCAGTACTAGAACATTATTAGCTGCATGGGCTACAAAACACGTTATAAGCGTAGAAGCATTAAAGGAGTTGCTTACTGTTAAAAATGTACTCCCGTACAAAATTATACTCCCGTTAATGTTCCTTTAACACCAATGGGTGGTATTTTCGTACACTATGGTTTAAAAGACGCATTAACAGATTTTTTAATCAAAATATCTTATAATAATTATCTGCTTGAGGTTGATATTAATATTGATGGTTTACCGATTTCAAAAAGTTCAAAACGGCAAGTCTGCCCAATTCTTGCTAGTATTGTCAATACTGAACATGTAATGATGGTTGGAGTATATGAAGGAAATTCAAAGCCATCTAATACTAATGAATTTTAACAACAATTTGCAGACAAAACGAATCAATTAGTATCTAAAGGATTTTATTTTAATGAGGAAAACTTTAAAATAAAACTTCGGGCCTTTATATGCGATACTCCGGCCAGATCATTTGTGCTCGGTATCAAAATGCACACAGGATATTATAGTTGCATTAAGTGTGAACAAAGAGATGAAAGATTAAATAATAGAATTGTATTTCCTTACGAGCAATGCGAATCAAGAACAAATTTATAGTTTCGTGAAAGAGCCTAAAAAGAACATCATCATCAAATGCAGAAACTGATTTTAGAATCCATGGAGTTAGATTTTTCACTGCAGTTCACCCTTGACTACATGCATGTGTTGTGTCTTGGGGTGATGAAGACTTTAAAAAAGCTAGATAAAAGTTGGAAATAAGCAATTCTCTTTAAAAATATCTGATATTACGGCAATTTCAGTTCATATAATAAATTCAAAATACTTTATTCCTTGTGAATTTAATCCAAAACCGCGGGATCTTAAAGAGATAAATAGATGGAATAGCAACTGAGTTGCGTCAATTTCTTCTATACACAGGACCACTAGTACTCAAAAATAGATTATCCAACCGTTTTTATGAACATTTTCTGCAATTGTCATTGTCGATGCGTATTTTGTTGCAGAAAGAGGATGCTACAATTAACAATGAATGTACAAAAAAGCTTTTAGTCAGCTTCGTTAAGCACGTGGAAGTTCTTTATGGAAAACAGTTTTTAACTTATAATTTTCTCTGCTTAATTAATTTGCATTCAGACGCTTTAAATTTTAAATCATTAGAAAATGTCAATGCTTTCAAATTTGAAAACTTTTTAAAGAGCGTAAAGCGTGACGTAAAATTAGAACGTTATATGATCATATATTAAATAGTAAGTCGCAACAACTCCAAGATTAAATATCTTATATTTTCTAATAAAAATTATTGATCATAACAAGTAACTATGGAAAGCTATGCTGAGAATCTCGTAAGAAAACATCGAGAAATCTTATTCAAGATGATAAGGCAGTGTAACGTAGTGGAGAAAAACATTAAAAATTGTGAAGTAGATATTTAAACTGTTATCATCTGCCCAGAAAACAGGGACAAAAATTTCATTTAATTTGAGCAAACTGAATTATGAATGGATTCAAGTCTTTTAGAAGCGGCGGTGAATCTGAAGCATCATATTCATCATCATGTCAACGTTTGGTGTGGGAAGATGTACCACATTCAGCTTTTAAAAACAGAATTCGATCAGGAAATCAGGAACCGAAAATGTTCTTTCAAGAATGTAGAAATGTAATAGAAGTTAAATTGAGAATTTTACTGAAAGAACATAGCAGTATTAAAATAAATGCAGTTTTTGTGGTGAATTCAAAATGTATGAAGGTGAGGAAGAAAAAAATGAATTGAAACATTTAAGTACAAAAACTGTTGCAGTATATAAGGGAGATGAAAAAGATGCAATAGTTATAGAAGCTTTAGAAGAACCGCTGTTAAGAAAATTAGAAGAATTTCAAGAAAGAAATAGCGATTGGGCCTTATCAGCTATTAAACATTTAACTGTAAATATTAATAAATTTTCATCATTTTTTGGATCATCTTACATTAAAACACCTGTAATGAATGAAGGTGTAGTGCTTGCATTAATGTGCGAAATAATGACGAGTCATGCTTTGCATGGGCTGTTGTGTTGTGTCAATTATAAAGACGTTCCTCGATGGAATTAGCTTTCCTATGGAGTTAAAAACATTAGCTTGTTTGAAAAAAAAACAATAATATTTCAATTAATGTATTTCTTTAACATCGTGAAACGCCGAAAAGTAAATTTGCAGTTATACCATTAAAATTGTCAAAATTAGTGGAAAAAGGTTAATATTAGAATTTTTTTTTTGTTGCTTTTTATTTAATTTTATACTTAACATCTTATTTTATTTTAGATAAGCTACATGTGAATTTATTTAAGTTGGAAGAACAGGAATCTGATGGAAATAATGAGCATATTAATCGGCATTGTATTTGGATTAAAAATCTTTCAAGGCTTCTGAGATCACGGTGCAATTTTAATCGACATGAAATTTATTTTTGTGATAAATGTATTCCTTACTTTTATGATACAGAAAAACTGGAAGTTCATAAAGAAAATTGCTTGAAGCAAAATTAATGTAAGATAAGATTACCTAGTATAGAAAATAAGACTCTTAGTTTTAAGAATTATAGAAATAATAGAATGACTCCGTTTGTAATATACGCGGACTTGAAATGCATTTTAAAAGAAATAGATGGGGGGAAAAAGTACCAAGAGCATATTCCCTTCTCAATCTGATATTATTTAACAAGTTCGTTTAGGATTGTACTAAATGGTTTATGAACCAACTGCAACAACAAGCAATTATACTTAACTCATGTGTTACTACTATAGAAAATCTTTCCAATGAAGATGAGATAAATTTTTTTGCGTCAGATGAAATTATGGTTAAAGATCATTGCCATTTTACTGCAAAATATCATGGACCTGCTCATGTAGGTTGTAATTTAAATTATAAAGACGATTTAACTATATCCATTATATTTCATAACCTTAGTTCATATAATGCACATTTTTTGATTAAAGATATACAAAAAATTGGGCTAACATAAATGTACTTCCAATAAAAAGGAGAAGTATATATCCTTAACAAAATCTATTAAAGGTAACAAAATTAAATTTAGGTTTATAGATTCTTTTAGATTTTTGGCTTGTAGTTTAGATCATTCGTCATCTTTTTTAAACGATTTTCCAATTCTAGAGTTCGAATTTTCTTATCCAACGTCACATCAAATTGACTTATTAAAAAGAAAAGGAGTATATCCCTATGACTATTTCAATAGCTTTGAGAGATTTTCAGAAACAAAATTATCTGAAAAATATAATTTTAATAATAAATTAAATAAAGAGAATATTAGCGATGAAGACTATCTTCATGCACAAAAAGTATGGTGTGATTTAAACCTTAATAACTTAGGAGAGTATTCAGATTTGTACTTAAAAGCGGACGTTTTACTACTAGCAGATGTATTTGAAAAATTTCGTACAAATTCTATATTTATGGAATTATACATATTAGAAACACATAAGTTAGAAGAGGTTGTTGCAGGTTTAAGTCAATGTTCAAAACGCTACTCTGAAGCAAATAAGAAATATTTAGATGGATAAAATCCATATAAACCAAAAAAATATTTAATGTACAAAGATTTTAATAATCAGTACGGTTATGCAATGACACAATTTTTATGGGAACGTGATAATCGTGAACGTCAAAATCCCAAATCACAAAATGCCAAAGTAACAAAATCCCAAAATTCCAAATCACAAAATGCCAAAATACCAAATCCCACAAAATCCCAATTATGAAATCCCAAAATTAGAAATTTTCAACGTAAAAGCTTAAATTAGTAATTCCAACTAGCCCTGAATTCACCAATTTCTAAAATAAAAAAGAATTAATATTTTATAATAAAAAAAAACATTTTCTATAATTTTTCATATTTAAATTTTAAATCAAAATATTAATATTAAACAAAAGTATTTCAACTAAAATTAAAATTATACTCGTAATTTTCTTATACTTTTAATTTAATAAAACAAATTGAAGCTAATAAGAAAAAATTCTCTTAAATTATTCAAAACAAAAATATACGATTCATTTTAACGTACCTTATCTACTTATACATAAAAAGTTTGTAAAATTTCAAATTGTTAAATAAATGTTGAAAGCAAAATTTTTTAAATATTCTAATTTTGTCATACTTTTTTTATGACTCGTTTTATATTTTTGTAGTTTTTTACGTTTTCTTTTGTTTTGGAAACTTGTAGCTTGCTTTAATTTTGTCAATAGTTATTTTAAATAATTATATCTTTTTTTAAATGGTCAATTAGTTTATAAATAGGACAATTATTTCCAACAATGGTCTTAAGACGGCGATGCCAAGCTTCGACATTGATTTGCGTCCTTGGAAAATTTTGCTTCATGTTTCTATCAATAACAGAGCAAAAACTAGGCTTATATTTGGGTTTTTATTTTGATTACTGCAACTAATATAATTAATAATCTTTCAATCGAAGGGTCTTGGGTTCAAACCCCGGTCAGGTCATATAAATAAACAAATATGTAGTACTTTTATATCGTATAATTAATTGTAATAATAAAAATAATAATAATAAAAATAATAATAATAATAATAATAATAGTCATAGTAATAGTAATAGTAATAATAATAATAATAAAAACAATAATAATAATAATGATAATAATAATAATAATAATATAAAAATATAATAATAATAATAATTATATTAATTATAATAATTATTATTATAAATATAGTAATAATAATAATAATTCTAATAATAATAATAATAATAATAATAACAATAATAATAATAAACATAACAATAATAATAGTAGTAGTAAAAATAATAATAGTAATAGTAACAATAATAGTAATAATAATAATAATAGTAATAGTAAAAATAATAATAGTAATATTAACAATAATAGTAATAATAATAATAATAGCTGCTAAAGTGGATCTATCTTTGGTTATATCATGCAAGTAAAGTGTTATATGCTGCTGCTCGTTGTAATCCACTGATGGCCCTGACTCTGTAGTAAAAATAATAATAATATTAATAAGATTACTAATACCAATAATAACAGCCGCTACAGCGACAGTGGGGTTTGCCTTCAATAATTACCTCATGTAATAAGATGTTATATACTACTACATGTTGTAACTATTGTGACGGCTATAGTCACTGTTAGCAAAATAGTAATAATAATAGGCGGATTCATTGTTTCCTTACAGTTCCAGTCTCAATTCAATGTTTCCGTATCCATTTCCTATCCCTATTCCCTAGCCAATATACTGCGTTCGGTGGTAAGGGTTTCATCCCATTATATTGGCTAAAAGGGGAGGTGGGTTTAGTTAGTAACAATCTGTCAGTAAAAAATAATTACGAGGGATTTTATACTAGGTTACAAAATGAGGATTACACGCTTTTTCCCGAATATATGCACGTGAGTTAGGATGGATTGCTCGAGTATGTTTTTTGTTTAAATATTTTTTTGTGGAATTTTTTTTTTTGAATTATGGGAGTATGTAAATGGGATTTTGGAAAAGAAATTGATTTTTTGGTAATTCGTACCCAACCCGAATAAGGTTTCGCAATTTGGGATTTCGTATTTTGAGATTTTGTAATAAGATAAAAAAGTTTTGGGATTTTGTGATTTTGTAATTTGGGATTTTGTGTTTGGGATTTTGTGATTGGGATTTTGCGATTTGGGATTACGTACCCCACCCAATTTCTATCAACAGGGAATTTTAAATGGATTCAACCATGTGATTTTTCAATAGATAATATTCAGAGAATAGAATACGACTCATATATATATATTAATATATAGATAATATATAGACAATAGATACGAAAAGGTTACATTTTTGAAGTCGATTTAATTTATCCAATTTACTGCATGATTTAAATGCCTAATTCATTATTTTCTTCGCCTTTTTTCAAAAATAGTACAGTTTTTACTGAGAATTTTGTAGCTATTTAATCATTTAAATCTGAAGTATACTTTTGTCAGCCTATTTATGTAGGTTTATGTGTTCTGGAAATTTCAAAAATGCTAATATATGAATTTCATTACGATTACATGAAACCAAATTTTGGCGAAGATTATACTGTATTGTATACAGATAAAGTATACTGTATTGATACTTAAAAGTTTGAATTAAAAAATTTAAGATGTGGATCTGTAAACAAACTATGAAATGTATGGAAGTGGTATAAGAAGAAAAACTATAAAAAGAAGTCACTCAACCACCTTAACTCATTCAAAGCAAAAGAAACGTAAAGCTAAGAGTAAACAGAGAAAAATTCAAAAACGAGATATCTTTGATTAAAAACATAAAATGAACTCAGAACTAGATTTATTTACTAGCCCACCAATACAAGCAAGTATCTTAAATTCTGAAGAGGTATCATACAATCCAATTGCTTCTTTGGATAGTCCGTCAACAACAGAATTCGTTTCATTAGGCCATGAGGACACATACAGGGATTTAACTTCAACATACATAAAACTCAAAGTTCAGATTTTAAAACAAGATAAAACACCATGGCGTGATGATAAAACTGCAGATGGAAAAACTCTTCAACAACCCAATGTGGTTAATAATCTATTACATTTTCTGATCGAGCAGTGTAATGTACAACTCAATGGTAAAAATATTAGCCCGTCAGATGGAAATTACCATTACAGAGCTTATATTGAATCTCTCTTAAATTATGGCACTGCTGCTGCAACCATTCATTTAGAATGTGCTGTATGGATATTAGATAAATCAAATATATGTAAATCTGATAATAATGGTTCAAAGAAACGTCAAAAACTATATTATAATAGTAACGTTGTTTAACTTATGGGAAAACTTCATGTAGATATGTTTAATCAACCTACACTTTTAATAAATAACGTGGATATTCGTATACTTTTCTCTTAAATATACGCCAAAAACTCACCTTCTGATGATCTCCCCGTCATATTTTCCTTCTCGGTTCATCCTTACATTGCCGCCTACATTGTCAGGCGTGGCTGTAAATGTCATAAGGGGGAATAAAAATTTTTTTTTGCATTTTTAGCTTTGCATAGCTTCAATAACCACACCTCAAATTTGCATAAATCAAAGTGATTTACAAGAACGCAATAAATTTTCCTCTATATTAAATTATTTTTCAATTAAACATAACAATAAATCACAATTTTTTTTTCCTTTAGTCCTCACAATTTATAGGTACACTCCAAAATTAGGTAAAATTTTAAACTGAGGTACAATGCATGCATTATTCTCCATTACTTGAAAAAATTACAGAAACTAATTATGGAAACGTCAGAAAATACTACATATTAAAACACCTTTTTAGATCATGTTCTACATTATCTGGTTGACCTTCCAGTAAAAAAGTTTCTTTCCGAAAACTAATTATGCAAGCTACAACTTATCACGAGATCTGTTTAAGTCATTGAAGTTGGGATGACCGCTTATTTACATAAATATTGATATCCGTTTTTCACACAGAATTCCAATGCACAAGTGACATATTGACCACCAAGGGACTATTATACAGATTCTCCAAGTTCTATGAAAAATCTTTTTATTCTACTTTTAAAAACGTGTTAAATGACAATATTTTTTAAGCCAGTAATTCACTAAAAGCTTTTTAACATTTGTATAAAGAGTTCTTGTTCTGATTATTTGTACTGAATAAACTTAGATGAAAATTTGATTTGCTTCTCATATTATGATTGTGAAAGTCAAGCATTCTATTTAACAAAAACTTATGTTTGATTTCGTTATTAATAATAAAAAACAACGATCTAGAGTTCAAATTTACAGATGTTGCTTAAATACCGTTCTGTATTTAAAACCGTTCTGTATTCTCTAAAGAGAGCTAGAAGAAAATCTGATTGGCTACACATGAAAATAAAATCACAATCTTCTTAATATAAATATTTGCGGCGAAGTTTTTTTAATGATATGGTTTATATGTTTATCTCACTTTATACTATTGTCTAAGACTAGCTACAAATAGTTGAAGGATTTCACTATACTAATGGGGCTTATTTTCAAAAAGCAGTATTTTTGTTTTTGATATATTTAACTTTAATCGATTTTTTCTCAACCATTCATCAATTAATGGCAGATCATGTTGAATCGAATCTAATATTTCATTTTACTTGAATATTTGATTACAAATATTTTGATTATTTAAAGTTTAGTTCAGTTTTAAATATTGACTTTGGACCAATACGCTTATGAATTTCACAAGTATAGGACAAAGCTTTCCTGAATATCTTTTAATAAATTTAGTCGGAATGTGGTCATAACCTGTAGCTAATGCAGTTTTTAATTTAGGTATTGTTTGACTCACTTTATCTAGATTGGTTGGGTGTAACTTTAAATTATGAGTAATATTTTTTGAAAAATTGTTTACATAATCAAAATCTAGTGGTCGATTCCATATATTTAGCTTACCAGTTACGTCCACAAAGTAGTGGTTTATATAGTTAGCAATATCACTGTTTTGAGCAATAGTGTATTCATTATAGGTCTTTATGACATTAATGAAACATTTTGATTTAACCTCTTTATTAACCTCATCAAGAACCCATGTACTTAATAAGGTTCTTTCTTCATCTGAATGTGAGTAAAATTCATTTTGATTTTTCTGAAAGCTGCAAGTTGTGCATAATGCAAACATAAGTTTACTATATATTTTAGTTAAGGAGGAACACAGGGTGCAATTCATGTTCTGGTGGTAATATTTTACATTTAATAAGCCAAATTTAACTTAAAACACTCTGCATTTTCCATATAAATAGTCGGTTGTTCAACTGGAAAATTTCCATTTTCATATTTACAAACTCACGGATACAATGAACATACATCTATATATTTAATTTTTTCACCATCTTAGCATTTATAATAACTGTACATGCTATCTGTACGACCTCCGTAAAATGCATCTCGAGGATTTAATGGTGAACAGCGAACTAACGGATGATTATTTAAGCATTCTGTTTCCGCTTTGCTGAATTTTCTATGAAATTCACAGCTCCACATTTCAATTACTTCATATCTTTAAAGAAACAAATAAGTTTATATCAATTTATAATAAGATATTTAAAAGTATAATATGTACATACTCCAATTTTCTTAGTCTTTCTGATTTAAGTACAGTTTTTTCATATCACTGATTTAATGTGTCTTTGGAATTTTTTAGCAACGAAGCGCCCCTATTGTGCTGCAGACAAATTGGATGACCATGAAAATAACATCCATGAAATTCAAAAACTTGTCTAGTCTCCTCGCAATATCCATTTACTTTAACACCATTTACTACAGCATCTCGCCCTTTAGCTGCATGACGAATATTAGCTGCATGACGAAGACGAATTAAACTTTTTTTTCTTCGTATATTAATCAGCATAAAGCTTCATTTGATTGGTTGTCAGCATATCTGTAACCCTTCTTAGGAATTATTCAAATTGTATTGGCTTTAAGAAAATTTAGTCTATTCACAAGAATACAGGCTGATGCAATAGTTGTACCTTTAAGGAAAGGCTCAATATATTGTATTGATCCTAAAATAGTTTTGTAAATTTTAAACACGCTTCTGTCAGAATGTTTACATCGCTAATGCAGTATTCAACTAAATTGCGTTGCATATCAAACTGGTATTTTTTGTTTTCTTCATACAAAAGCAGTTCGTTCTTCTTCTTTCATTACATTTGGTTTATAATATCGGAGCGGGAGGGATCCAATATAATTTTCATTTTCATTTGCATTGAAATAATGCGGAAAATATCGCTTTTTCAGTACTAATGGTAAATCAAAGGCTTCTGGCAATTTTGATAACGCCATTGGAAAATAATTTAATGAATCTAAAAACTTAATATTTTCTAATACCATCAAAATTATTTGACGTACTTTTCAAAATATGGTTTAATATAAATTGGTGATCGTATGCCTGACCATTATGTGTTATTACGATTATATTTTTTAAATATTTTTCTTTGTTTTAAAATATAAGCTAAGAAATCGCTTATTACATTTTTTTAAATGGTAGTGGGGAAAAAAAGAAACAGAAAAAAGATTTTACTCATATATACATAAATCGCATTGTTGTTGAAATATGCAGAGGTTAGCTTCATGCTTTTTAATTTCTCCTATAGATTCTTTATACCTCCTATATACCTTTAGTTTTTTTTTGTTGTACATTTTGTTCTTGACTACTTTTTAAATCGTAAAATATATAAAACATATATGCTCTTGATGAACATGTGTTTTACATATTTTACAAAAAAATTCTCGACAAAAATGTTTTCCATTTCGTAAATGTGGTTTTAAACACTCAGTACATTTATCACAGTTTTTCTTGAAGACCCCGAAACCTTGTGATTATTGAGGCATTGTTGCTCTCTAAAATAACGATTGCAACCTTCACATAAAATATTTGTTTGATATTTTGGACATGCCAGAGATTGTTCATATTGCGGGCATGTACCAAAGCATCTGTGTTTGTTTTTGCTGTTGTACGGTATGTGACATTTTTGACAATAATAGCTACAACATAATGCAACCGTTACTGATAATGATGTCACAACGTTGTAATAACCTTCATGGCATAGGAGGTTCTGTCTTTTGCCATCACCACTTCCCTCAAATATAACATCTCTGCCTTTAGTTCCATATTGGTAAACGACAATTTTATAATCTTTTAAACAGCTGAAACTGTCGAAGCTCTGGTATGTCACACAGGTTTTCCGGTATATCTACTACTACAACTACAACAACAACTACTACAACAACTATAATGTACAACAACTATGGAAGGCACAAGTCCAGGGCAACTATAAGTGCCTCTGGAAGGCACAGGTTATAGTTGTTCTTGATTGTGATGATGCCTTTGCGTTTGGCGCACTCTTCGGTAAAGGAATTATAATTCCTAACACGTTTTTCTCGACCTTGACGTAACCGCACAGTAGTTATCCCCATACAAAAAGTGTCGGCACTCAATCCTGTAAATTATGATATACCTAATTATAGTTACTAAAAATATATATTTATGTTTATACACATACCTTCGAAATTACTTTGAAACATTTTGCTTATCATTTCCCAAATATCCTCAAATTTAACTTCAACGACGTCTCTGGAATTCATCCAACCAGGACCTCGCTCTTCAAAATTTTCCACACAAAAAATAATATCTGTTGGTAAAATGTGTTTTGTAGTATAACATAAGGTTATAATTTCATTTATGTATTTATTTGTACTATAGGCTCCTCCTATATTTAGGCTATAGCCTCCTTTATCCAGGTTATTGGATCAGCATTCTCGGGCACCTGTTTTAATTGAAAATCAATTTTTCTACGTCTTACGTTGAATCTCTTAATGTGATCTTTGATAATAGTATAGCGGTATTCCAATTTGCCCGAGGAAGTCGAAGCGCCGGCTATATTTTTATATTTTTGAAGTAATATTTTCTTAGACATATTTTCTACTTCTTTTTCTTTTGATGACAAATCAATAAATTCTTACTGGTAATGAATTTGTTCTATATATATATATTCACAGGTAGAGCACAAAATTTCGAGTTGAATACTTTTTTGACATATTCCAAAGTATACTTTGAAACAATTTTATTTAAAACATAATTAATAAATTTAAAATGTTTAATTAATTTATAGTTAAACATTCCATTTTATTTTTAAATATCACGATTTCTATTATTTAATTTCAAAACAAAGTAGCTAATTGATAATAGCATGCCACGAATAATTTATTAATTATAAATCTCTACACAATCCATTTTATTTTTAAAAATCACGACTTCTGTTATTTAATTTCACTACAAAGTAGTTGCTTCTTTCTATAATTAGTGTAGTTGCAAATAATTAATTAATTTTAAATGATAGTATACACATTCCATTTTTTAAAAATTACGATTTATACTAATTAATTTCAATACAAAGTAGATAGCTTATTGACAATATGATGCCGCGAATAATTTATTAATTATAAATGCCTCCATTCCATTTTAGTTTTCAAATCACGATTTCAATATAAAGTAGTTCACAATAGAACGTAACAAAAACACGTGCATAAATGGTTTGTTTTTTGTAATATATTTCCACACCTGTTTTTATACCCGATAGGATTTTTAATAACTTTTTTTTGTAGCCCTTTTTTATTATAACTTTTAATTTTATTTTCAATAACTTTTTTTTGTAGCCCCACCCGTTACGGAGCAACAGCTCCCCAAAGGTTCAAAAAAGCTCTATATTTAAATTGTTATAGCACAAGTTACATAAGGTATATCTTAATTTTGAAAACGGCAAACGATTACTGCTTTTATTAGCTTTAAAAGTATATATACAATAAATATATAATTGTGGCATACGATATCTTAATTTACCGTTATGCGAAACTAAAATTTTGAAAAATCCTTTAACCCTTCTATCTTCTAAATTGTTTAAGTTGGAAACTTGAAATTTTGATAGAAGTTAGATCTTTGAAAATAAGTATGAGTCATTTCAGAAATTTTTTTTGTATCACTCCCCGTTTAGGAGCTGTAAGGGGTCAAAAACTGCGAATTTCCTAATTTTAAACAACTGTAACTTGAACACCTGTTAACATTTTTTTGAAGTAATACACAAAAATTAAAGCTTCAACATTATACTCTTATTTCAGTTAACAACTTTTTTTAATAATATTGGGTTACTTTATAATTGACAAAAGTGTTACTTGATTTTATCAAATTTTCTAACAAATTTCTTTAACGAATGTTTTGCATTTTGTTTTACTCGATAATTTGAAATTGTTGAAGATATAATGCGTAGTACAAAAAAATGTAAATAAATAAACAACATAACGGTTGCTTGAAGAATTTTTATTTATATGATATTGATATACATACATACTTATATAATATCATGCTTATTTACATATCGTATATGTCACTGATGAATGAATAATAAGAGTATAGATGTATATTATATAGCGCCGTATTTACATACATACATATATTTTATTGTACTTATAAGAAATTATTCTATGAATGGAAATATTTTTAAAGAAATATTGCAATGTATGGCGACATACTTATAACAATATAAATATACTAAGTACGCATTAATATAATATAATATTTAAAATTATATTTACTATTTTGTACTTAGTAAATTTAATATACATTTACCGCTTAGTATTAAATGGTACTATAGAATATTTGAAAAAGTTTTGGATTGATAATCGTTATGTGGAAGGTTAAAATCTGCTTTTGAAGAATGTATAAACATATAGTTTGAATATATGTACAACCCATAGTTCTAGAAATTATAAAATTCACCCAAATTATTTTAAAATACTAAAATATTAAAAAAATAATATTGTAATCAGAGTGACAGGCTGTGAATATACTAACGTTCGTACGGGTATCTAAGAGTTGACAAAGGCAACTGTATTCTGCCTCGTTTTTATTTGTATTCTAGAAAATTATTATTTTTAATTTTATTTTTGTAATTTTTTTTTTTTGTTAATATTATTTGTATAGAGAATATTATTCAAAAAAAAAAGTAAAAAAGAAAAACTCTTTTTTGTTAACCTTCTGATAACAGAACTAAATACAAGCCAAAGACCATGCAGTTAGTGCTCTTAATTCTTTTAAGCATAATATATTTTTTTTCATAAAATTTATATTATGTAAATAAAAAAAATAAATAAATAAATAAAAAAATTAATTATAAAAAAACTACACCCGATTTTTCCACCCCTGTTTTTAAATTTATAAATTTAAGTTATTAATTATTATTTTAAAAAAATTAATTATTTCAAAAATTAAAACACTTAAATTTTCGTTAAATAACTTTTAATTATCGTGTTTTAAAATTTGATGCGGTCTTAAGAATAAATTTTTAAAGTTTACAATTTATTGGTTTTTATAAGTATAGCAAAAATTACAAAATTAGTAAAATAAGCTATTTACAATTTATTAAACCTGTTTATAAAAATATGCTACGCTTATATTATTTCTATTAATTAGTTATGTTTACACGTTTTTACTTGTGCAATAATTGAAGTTTATAATTTAAGTTTATTAAAGTTCAATGAAATATATTTAAGTTCATTTATAAGAAATATCAAGTTACAATTTAAGTTACAATTATTTAGGTTTATTTAAGTTCAATGAAATACATAAGTTCAGTTATATTAAGTATTAAGTTACAATAATATATTTCTGTTAATTTCGTAAATTACTTACTTTTTTACTTATATTATTTATTAAGTCATTGATCTTATTATAAATATTGGTGGAGTTTAGGAATCCTCTCACAAGATTTAGGAATCTCCTGAATACGATGACTAAGTTCTATTTTAAGATTTTTGTTCTTTACATAAAAAATTAAAAATACTGCTATTCCTAAAAATATTATTATTGACATTACAGTTAACGTAACAATAAAAATTTGATGATTATTTAAAGTTTTTATTTCTTTAATATTTTTCAGTTGGTTTAAAACAATTTCTGTAAAAGTAACATCAGTATGATTTATTTTAAGGTTTTAATCATTTGGAATTACAATGGACAATTTTATTTATTTTATTACTAAAAATTTTGTTATCAATTTGAACAGTACAATTATGAAAATTTATAAAATAATTACCGTTTAAAACTCAAATTCGTTCGTCACATGAACTATTTAACCTTTTATTTTTAACATTATTTGAAATTAAAATATCATCATCTATTTCAATATATTCTTCTTGATTATTTATTAAAAATTTACAATTTTTCTTAAAAACACAGTTTTTACTTATTTTTAAATCTTGTAAAGTTTTGTCTTTTTCAAAAGTGTAAATTTTGTTTACAATTTCTACTATAAATTCCATATTTTCGTCTATTTGCTTATAATTAGAGTTAGTTACTGGCATTAATCATTTTTTACTAACTTTTATGAAATCTTTTGGAAATTTAATGACAAAAAAGAGTGATTCGTTACAATATTTTGCGAACCATAAAAGTGTATTAGCAAGCTTTTTTGAATCAATTGAATGAAGTTAAATCTCCTCGCTTGAAAGTATGCTTGGATGGATTAGGCCTGTTCTAGCGGCAACTAAATTATTTTGAATCATGTCAATCTGTTTGTCAATAAAATCAATTTTGAACATTTATTCAAGGAAAAAGCTTCTTAAGTAAATTTCTTGTTCAATCTCGTTAAACCTATTTGAAATGACTTTTCGATCTAATTCAATAGCACTTTTAATAAGAGAAAATGATTTATTAAAATTTGCATTAATTTGAATTTGTTGATTGAAATTGTATGGATTGTTGCTATTTGAATAAGCTTTTAGTCGTTCTTCTATGTCTTGTCGGCAAAGTCGTCCATAGTACCAAAAGTCCACTTTAGCTTTGTACCTTCTGGAATCATGAACTTATCCTCTTTTTTATCTGTTCGGGATGATTGTTTTTATTCAGTTCTTCATATAGTCAATTTGGTGTAAAGCTAAATCTTTATTAAAACTTGATTTGGTGAAGTTAATGTTTTGTTGTAGTTTATTAATTATTTCTAAAATTTCAATGTCTGTTTCGGTTCGTGTCTATCCCAAGTCCGAATTTACTTTGTCGATTATAAGCGTTTCGTCAGTTATTTGTATCATCATGAATAGAATTGGTATTATTAGTATTACCTGCAAATTTTAACGGCCGCTTAATATTTGTTTCGTGAATATTTTGTAATTTATAAAGTCTAAATGGAGGTTGTTCCTTATCTAAAGTGGTTGCTTTAATTACTGAATGATAGGTATTATTATAAAATTTCACGGCTTTTAACATTTGTATTCTTATTGGGACTTTTTCGTCAAGGTTTAATGTTCTAATTCGTTCAGTTATAGTATTATTAAAACGTTCTACATCTGAGTTACCTGTATGCGAATTAGGTTTTGTGACGTGGAATTCTTCTACACAAAAATTTCTTTCATTTTGAATAGTGAACTCGTTATCAAAAACAAACAAATTTTTTTATTGTTCCTTTACTAGATAAGAATTGCCTTAAATTTTCTGTGATTGTAGAGGAATTTCGATCCTCTAAGTGAAAACAAATGGCGTGTTTTAAAAATTTATCTATGAAATTAATAAAGGAGTTTTTGCTATTTACGCATGTACATACCTACATGAATGATTTCTGCAGTAGTTTTGGGTGTTTCAGTTAAATTTAATTTTTTCTTTATTGGATTTCTGTTTTATTTGTCAGAAGTGCAAATATCACAAATATTTATAATTTTATGAACAAAAATTTTAAGATCTGGATGATAGATTTTGCTTTTAATACCTTCGTAAGTTGCTACTATTCGAGAATGACCTAGTTAGTTTTTATGAAACAAAGATATTTTTTGATTTAAATTTTCATCTTCTAAGATATCATTTGCAAAGTAACAGGATTTAATAAATTTTACTTTATCTTTTTGAGAGAAAAGATTAATATTAGTTTGTGGTAATTTATTGTATTCGTGATCATTAACTTCTGAAAAGGTTCCAATTCTACCTTTTGAAATATATCTTCGAAGAATATCTGGAGTATTATAGTTTTGTAAATCATTTAAATCAATGAAGATTCCTCTATTTTTAAATATTAATTCAAATTCTTTTTTTTTTTTCTTTTAATATTATTTGGGTTCTAAATCTATTAACAACTGTTTCAAGAATTCGTATATGGTCTTCGGAATTTTCTTCTTGAGAATGTACTGTTTGGTTTTCGATTAAGTCTATTTTTTAAATCTGAAAAGTCTAAATTACAAGTTTCTAAAGTCTCATTTAATTCTGAATTTTGAAGTAAATTTAATTCTATTTTCAAGTCGCACTCGCCTAAAGAAATAAGCCATCTTTGCAGTTTAGAGTTTATATCTTTAGCTGTATAATCGGCGTGAAGCAATTTGATCGGTTGGTGATCTGTTTTTACGTCGAACTCTTTTCCAAATAGATAGGGTCGAAAATATTTTGCACCCCATACAATTCCTAAAAATTCCTTCTTTATGGTTGAATAATTTTTTTCGTGGTCATTCAAAGTTCTTGAAGCATAAGAGATTGGATGACCATCCTGAGTAAGAACTGCTCCAAGAGAAAAATTACTTGCGCTGGTTATAACTTAAATCTTTTGTTAAAATCCAGATATTTTAACACAGGATGATCCGTTATGATGTCTTTAAGTTTTTCATAGGCTGTTAAATAATTTGGATAATTCAAATTTATTTTCGCGTTTTTCTTAAGATATCTTATTATTGTTCTTCTAAAGAAGTACTAAAGATGAGTATGTCATCTAAGTAAACTACACATATTTTGTTTATTACATATTTTAAAACAAAATTCATTAGCCTTTGAAATTCATTAGCCTTTTTGCATTTTTAAGAACAAATGTCATCCTCAAATATTCAAACAGACCGAAGGGTGTTGTTTTTTGTATCTTCTGGTTTCACTGGAATTTGATGAAACTCCTTGGTTAAATCAGGAGTTGAGAAATATTGCGATTTGCCCAATTTATCTAAACTTCCGTCTATGTTAGGAATAGGATATTTATCACTGGTGGTGACAGAGTTTAATTTCCTATAGTCTATAACGATACATCATTTTTTTCTTCGCTGAGATGTCTAATTTCTTTGGAACAATCCAGGACTGTTGTAGGGAGAACTATTATGTGGAATGATGTTTTGTTCCAACATTTCTTGAATTTGGCGTTTGATTTCATGCTCATGTAGTCTTGGGTATCCTTATATTTTAGAATATATTGAGTTACTAGTTGTAGTAACAATTTCATGAGCGATTTCGTGGGCTGATGAGTTCATTTCTGTTCATAATTTACATTTTTACTGCAATATTATTTAGTAAGTCATTGAGAATTGCGTTTCTCAGTAGAATATGATGATGAAGATGAAAGTAACAAAAAATATGATGAAAGTAACAATAATGAAAACGAAAGTAACAATAAGGATGATGAATATGATGATAATAATGAAAATAACAACAATGGAGATGAAAGTAAGAAGAATACTGAATTATGGGTTGGGGTTGAAAACACTAAAGTGATACCTTCCTTTACATTCAACGAAAGCACTAGCGGTATTCAATATTGACAAAAACTCAACGCCACTTAAAATTTTTCAATCCTTTTTTGACAATGATGTAACAAACTTGCTGATTTCGTCCCTTAATAATAATAATAATAATAATAGACTATCAACAAAAAAAAACCTGGTAAAAATTTTAAAAATATTTCGGAAAATAAAATGGAACTATTTTTGGTTATTTTCTTATTACAAGCACAAAATGAAAAACCGTCTATCAGAAAACTGTTCTGTAAGCACGAACTCTATTTACCGGTATTAGGCGCAACTATGTTGGGAAAGCGGTTTGACGAACCTGAAAATTAAAGAAGTACATTAAAATTAAGTAAAATATCACAGTTGGTCAACTTATTGATAAAAGCTTCATGAAGGTATACTCCCCTAGTAAGCAATTATCTAAAGACGAATTGCTTCTATTATTTAGGGGAAGGTTAAGCTTCCGGCAATATATGAAAGGCAAACGTGCAAAATATGGCATAAAAGTGTATGAATTAACCACAAGCGATTGTTACATTTTAAATGTAATGGTTTATGGAGGAAAGGAATCAGGTATTAAAACTGAAGACGTTGTTATGAAATTGATGGACCCGTATCTTAATCAAGGTCATCATTTGTTTATGGACAATTTCTATAATTCTGTTGATCTGTCAAATTTATTATTGCAGTATAAAACGCATACTTCTGGTACATTGCGATCTAACAGGAGAAAAAATCCAAAAGTTGTGCTACAAAAACATTTAAAAAAGAACGAAATGATATGGAGAAGATGTAACAACGTATATGTGACAAAATGCAAAGACAGGCAGGATGTCTTGACAATCTCCACATCGCACCATCCACAATTGGTAGAAAACACTAATAGAAGAGGTTTAAAAAAAATTAAACCAATTGATGTGTCCCTTTTATAATATCTATATGGCAGGTATTGATCGATCCCATCAACTACTATCCCCACGAAAGACAATTAGGTGGTATAAAAAGGTGCTAATTCACTTTCCTAACATAGCTGTGTGGAATTCGTTTTATATATATAAAAAATTTCACCCAAAAACTCGTTTTATAGTATTTCGAGAGGTGCTTATTCAATCGCTAATAAAAATGCCATTGACTGAAAGTAAAGATCTTGTTAATAAAGTCACTTCTGCAGGACGTCCTATTCAGAAAGAAAAATCAAACATAAATTAGAGCACTCAGCATTATCCAGAAAAGATACCACTTCCCTCAAAAAACCAAAGTACAGGAAAAAACAAAAGCTTTCAGAGAAGATGTAAGCAATGTACGAAAAATGGCAAGCGAAAAGAAACCAACTTCTAGTGTAAAAATTGTGTGGACAAACCCGCTCTGTGTCCTGATCGCTATTTCGAAGCATACAATACAAGCTAAAATTTGTAAAACCTTTGTTTTGGTTATAATAATAAATAAATTAAATAAATAAATAAATAAAATAAATATTATTAAATAAAGTATTTTTGATATTAAGTTGAAATTAGAATGAATTCTTTAATTTCTATTTTATTATTCGTAAATTGGAATAAATTTTTTAATTTTTTTTATTATTAATTAATGTTACTTCTACATAATGAAATTCAATGTTAATTTATTTGTTATATTTTTTTTAAATGAAGTATTTTTAATATTAAGTTTAAATTGGAATGAATTTTTTAATTTCTGATTTATTATTAACTTATATTACATATTATATAAGCTTATAATTAAATTATTTCTATTTAATTTGCAGAGTTTTTTTGATGAATGTTTCATTTCATCCTACGGCAATTCCGCTATTTGTCTAGTATAACATCTATTGCTGTATGAGATAATAACTGCGTGAATTTCCGTCGTCAATTACACTATTTGTCTAGTATAACATAAACTGCTGTACGAGAGAATAATTGCGTGATTTCCCGTCATTTATTTTTGTATAAAAACGGGAAAGAATACAGTTGATTATTAACGATTAACGATTATTAATCCAAAACTTTTCCAAATATTCTATAGTACCATTTAAGCAAAGCGATAAATGCATATTAAATTGCAAAATAGTAAATATAATTTTAAATATTATATTATATTAATTGCGCACATAGTATATTTATATTGTTATAAGTATATTACCATACATTGCAATATTTCTTTAAAAATATTTCCATTCATAAAATAATTTCTTATAAGTACAATAAAATACATATATGTATGTATATACGGCTCTATATAATATACATATACTCTTATCATTCATTCATCAGTGACATATACGATATGTAAATAAACATATTATATAAGTAGAAATTCCCATAGAAATATTGCTTTATCAACATTTTTACATTAAACATGTTTGAACTTGAATTTGTATCCACATGCACCTGTTGTAACTTGATCTATCAGATATTGAAATAATGTTAGATGTAATTTGAGATGGTGATAACTCCTCCCCTTTTAAAGATCCGCGACCCGTGGATCAAAATTTAATTGAATTGATTGCAATTGTGGTTGCTCCTCTTTTTGTTGTTTTTGTGCTTCGGTTAATATTATTTTTTGCTTTTTTTTCCTCAATTTGATGAATGTTGCTAGTGCCAATGTGCTGATTATTGCTATAATTATTGTAATATTTATATAAGATGTTGCTTCATGGTTGAAGAATAATTTTTCTAATTTTTTGAAATCGTTTTTATGTAGATAATGTAGATATTTTAGATCGAGCCTTGTTCCTGTTTTATTTATGTTAAATTGCAAAATTGATGGTAGTATATGAGAAGTCCTTATTTCGTTATTAGTGAAGATCATGTCCTTTTTTTGTAGCGTTTCGTTCTTGAATTGGATGAGAAAAGTGCCTTCTAGATGTTTACTGGAGGTGTTGTCTTTGATTGTTCCATTGAAATTTGTTAGGAATATGGTGTTTTCGTTGATGGGTTCTATTAACTCTTCTCCATTTATCTGATATTCGCAACTTGCATTAAGACCTTTCATTAATTGGATAATACAATGAGTATTTTCTAGCTGCTTTACTTGGTTTTTTCTGCATATGATAGTTCCCCCAAATAAATCGCATTTTTCTACAATTCCGAAAGTTGTCTCTTGGTTTGTCAGAAGTTCCTTGTGTTCCAAGTATATCTGCTTGTTGTCTTTTATAGTTGGTCTTATAACGACATGGTTGAAAGTTTCTTCGCCTGTTTTGGGAATAGATATTATATAAAGAATTGTAAAGTTTTTTACCATTATAGTTGGAGTTGCGCATTCAATAGCTTCTATTTCATTTGCGTATGGTAAGGTTTTTATTTCTGTTATTAATTGATTTACTTCGTTTTTACTTAAAAGATTCGTGTTGATGATTCCTCTTTTTGCTAGTTGTGCTGCTCTGATAACTTCCTTTATTTCTTCTTTTATTATGGTTAATTTGTTGAATAATGTTTGTTCCACTATTGTTTCTGAATCTTGATTTAAATGATTTATGATTTTGTTGAAGTCTTTCTAAATTTCATCTGCATTTTCCATTAGAATTTTATTGATTTTGTACTGTTCGTTATTGTTCATGATAATTTCATTTTGACTTTCGACCACTTTGTCCCAATCTGTAGCATCGGGTGATCCCGCTATCCACTTCCATGCAGTTCCAATCCAATTAATTGAGCGACGTACTCTTCTTGGTTGACCCTGTAGTTCCGATACTAGATCCAATATTTGGTTAAATTGATGAACTATCTGAGATTTAAAGGTGCTTTTCTCGTTTATTGTTGTTATCATTGGTAGCATACTGTCGATTATATCTTTATATTTGGTTAAATCTATGAGATGAACTATATTTAGGTTTCCGTTCAGGATTTTTCCTCTTCCTTCTTTAATTGCTATTATTGGAGTGTTGTATGTGAATAGGTCAAATGAATATGACATCGTCCATAAACTAAAATTAAAGCTGGAAAGAGATTGAAATATTTGTTAATTAATATTTTTGAGCTGCGATTTATGGATTCTTCTTCCTGATGTAGTAGTAATTGTGACTCTATTATTATTTGCGACAGTTTCCTTAGTGAATATAGGCTTATCTTTTCCTTGAATTTGCTTTATTGCTGCGAAAACAGTTTGACCCGTTTTGTAAGTTTTTGGTTGATTTCGTTTATGTTTTTCTCGATTAATTTTATATTTCTGATTTTTTCTAATACGTCCTATAAGATCTTCGGTTACTTTTTCTTTAAAATTGAGCAAATTCTGATAGTTAATTCGCTCGATTCTTCCAAAGACGATGTCACTAGGTTTCTTTTGTGTTACAGAATGAAATGTGTTGTTGTATCTGTCAACTGCTATATTCACTAGTTCTTTCATAGTTAAATCCCTGTCTTCACTTTTTAAACATCTGATAATTTCGATTACTGTTGAATGTGCTCTTTCCACAGCTCCGTTTACCTCGCTTTTTTGTGGTGGTGTGAAGTATAATTCTATTCCGAGTGTTTTTATATAATCTGTTACAATTGGGCTTATACTATCATTCGTTGTCCATTACTATCATTCTTGGTGTTGTAAAATAGTGAATGATTTTGATCAGTTTTTCCCTTATATGAAGTACGGATTTATCCTTTATATGGAATAATTTTAAAAATTTAGAAAATTTGTCGATACAGCTGATAAATTTTTCGTTCTGTATTTCAATGATGTCTATGTGAATTATTTCCGTTGGATAAACTGGTATTGGTGTCGGTTGTAGGTGAGGTTTATTAGGATGTCTGCCATATTTATTCCTATTACATTCTTCGCAAGATGCGGTGAATTTCTTGATTAATGATGTCATTCTTGGAAAATAGTATTTTTCGAGTATTTGTTCTTTATTTTCACGGTGATTCCTATGCGCTCTTTTGTGAGTTTCTTTAATGATTGAGAAAATGTTTTCTTCTTTGCAAATATCCTGTACTATCCTTTGGGTTATTCTGATTTTATAACTTAAAAGATGTTCTTTGTATACGTCCTGCAATATTTGAATGAAATTTTCTGGAATTTTTATACCATTTATTATATTTGGGTGTAATTTTTCTTTTAGAACTTTAATTAGGCTTCTTTCATTTATGACTGGTAAGCTGATATAATGGCGATTGTATGTTGGATGTGGCACTTCGAAAGCTTCACAATCTTTACCCTGTGTGATAATAAGTTGATTTCTAAAAACATTTAATGGTACTTCGACATGTGGGATGAGATTTATACTGTCTTCTTCTGCACTGTGAATTGTTTCGCTTGCCGTTTCTGTTGATGATGATGATAAATTATTGATTTTTGTTGGTAATCTTGACAGAGCGTCTGCGACTTTGTTGGTACATCCTGGTTTGTATGTTAATTTATAATTGTATTCCTCTAGTCTTGCTTTCCATCGTTTTAGTTTTGCGTTGTTATTCTTACTTCCTAGGGCAAATGTTAACGGTTGATGGTCTGTTAGTATGTTGATTTGTTTTGCTCCGTATAAATAATTTCTCAGATTTTCTAATGCCCAGACTATTGCCAGCATCTCTTTCTCGTTTGTGGCATAATTCTCCTCGGTTTTATTTAAGGATCTAGAAATATAGGTTATTGGTTTATCTTTACCTAATTCGCCTTGCGATAAAGCGCCTTGCGGCTCCGATGGCATGGTTGGATGCGTCTGTTGTTAGCAAAAATGGTTTGTTGAAATCTGGAAAGATCAACAATTCTGATTCGCTTCAATGTTTTCAATGTTTGAAAAGCTTCTTGTTCTTCTTTGTTAAATTTTATTTTTATTTTTTTTGATTGATTTGCACTAATTTGAGCATTCTCCCCTCTCGTCATATTGGTAAGTGGTTTTGCTATTTTAGCGAAGTCCCTGATAAAACCTCTATAATATGATGTTAGTCCCAAAAATCCTTTTAGTTCTTTCAAATTTTCTGGTGCTTTCATATTTTTGATAGCTGCAACTTTCGCCGGATTTGGTTTGATACCTTCATGAGTGATGATGTATCCCAGGAACTCGGTTTCCTGCTTTAAAAATTCTGTTTTGTCCAGAATAACTCGTAAGTTAGCTTCCTGCAATTTTAAAAAAACTTTTTTGATATTATTTAAATGTTCATCTTCTGTTTTTCCTCCAAATATGATGATATCGTCGATGTACACGTAGCAAATTTTTCCTATGAATTCTTTAAGCACATCATCTATCATTCGTTGGAAAATTGCTGGTGCATTTTTTAATCCAAAAGGAAGCCTTTTGAATTCATACTTCCCATTCAATGTTGAAAATGCAGTTTTTTGGATGTCAGCATTTCTCATTTTAATTTGGTGAAATCCAGATGTTAAATCCACTGTAGTAAAGTATTTTGAGTTATTCAAATTTGCAATAGTATTTGTAATATCCGGAATGGGATAAGTGTCAGAAACTGTAACAGTATTTAGTTTCTTGAAATCGATCACCATCCTGTATTTTTTTATTCCAGATGCGTCCATTTTTTTCTCTACTATCCAAATTAGTGCGTTGTATGGGATTTTCGAAGGTTTTATAATTCCATCTTCTAAAAGTTTCCTTATTTGTTTATCAACTTCTGGTCTCATAGCAACTGGATATGGGTATGTTTTAACATATACTGTTTCGTCCGTGATTGTTTTTATCTCTGCTTCCACATTAGTTTTGATAGTTTCTCTGTCATTTATAGGGCCAAATAATTTTTCAAATTTTTTTAGTAATGATTTAACTTTTTTTAAATTATCGAGTAAAACAAATTGCAAAAAATTCGTTAAAGAAATTTGTTAGAAAATTTGAAAAAATCAAGTAACACTTTCGTCAATTATGAAGTAACCCTATATTATTAAAAAAAGTTGTTAACAGAAATAAGAGTATAATGTTGATACACTTGTTAATACAAGTGTTTAAAAATAGGAAATTTTCAGTTTTCGACCCCTTACAGCTCCTAAACGAAGGGTGATACAAAAAAAATTATAACTCATACTTATTTTCAAAGATCTAACTTCTGTCAAAATTTCAAGTTTCTCACTTAAACCGTTTAGAAGATGGAATGGTTAAAGGATTTTGCAATAATTCAGTTTCGTATAAAAGTAAATTAAGACACCGTATAGCATAAATATATATTTATTATATACATGTTTGTAAAGCTCATAATAGCACCTATCGTTTGGAATTTTCGATTGAAGTTATACCTTATAGAGCATAACACAACAATTTAAATATAGAGATTTTTCGAACTTTGGGGGGCTGTAGCTCCTTAACGGGTGGGGCTTCAGAAAAATTAATATTTTTATGATATCTGTCAGCATTTAAAATTTCATGGCTCTATTTCAAAAAAATTGTGGAGATCTAACAGTTAGTTGTTCGTGAGCTACCTGAAGTTTTGGTCGGAACTCAACCAAAACAAATAGGGAACCTACAAATTGCTCCCAGAATATTTTGTGTAAATTTCAAGATTCTAGCTTTCTTAGTTTTTGAGTTAGCGTGCTGGCGGACAGACGGACGGACGGACATGGCTTAATCGACTCAGAATTTGATTCTGATCCGATCGATACCTTTGAAGTACATATACCTTCACGCTTATATCGAGGTGTTACAAACAGAGGAGTAATTTTATTATACTCGATACATATCGTACGGGTATAAAAACAAGTAAATGTAACAGTAAGTCGATGCAGCCGACTGATTAATACTCTACACCTGAATATTTCGAATTAAATTAAAAATTCATAAGCTTTTTTGGCAGCTGCTTGAACTTTTTCCGTTTTCTGTCTTATTCAACTCGAATTTCAGGAACGTAAAAGAGGCATCCTCTTGGGATATGCTTGACACTTTTGTAAACAATTTTCAGTTTGTATCTTTATTAATTTCGAAGATTGTTAATCCTTGGGAGGAGTGTGTCAGGTACCCGAATTGCCACTCTAATTCATTGAATCCATCTCAGGAACATAAAGAAAACATGCCAGAACACCATTGTACTAAATTTAAAGGTTCTACTTTTGTTCGTTTTGGAGATATATGCTTGTTGCTCTTGTGCTCGTCCGGAAGTTTCCAAAATACGAACCCATGGTTCAAATTCCTTCAAATGTCAATTTCCAATTTTACAGAAAAGGAACCATAACAGAACACTTTTGTACTAAAAATAAAAGTTCTATCTTTGTTGGTTGTGGAGATATACTCGTTCGCTCTGGGGCTCATCCTGAAGCTTCCAAGATTTGAACCAATGGACCAAATCCTGTCAAATTTTCGAGACCTAAATCAAACATGAAAGAACACCATTCTGCCAAATTTAAAGGTTATATCTTAGTTGGTTTTGAAGATAATCTCATTTGCTCTGGTGCTCGTTCGGAAGCTTCCAAAATCCAAACCCATGGACCAAATCCTCTTAAATTTTAGAGACATAAATCGAACGGGAAGGAACATCATTGTACAAAATTTAAAGATTCTATCTTTGTTGGTTTTGGAGATAATCTCGTTTGCTCCGGTATCATTCGGAAGCTTCCAGAATCTGAACCCATGGATAGATTTTGTCCAGATTCGAACTTGGCCTTCCTTTCGTAATTAGTAACTTACTATTTAAATTTCATCAAGATAGCTTTATTAGTTTTTGAGTTATCGTGCGAACGGACGGACGGACGGACGGACATCGTTAAATCGACTCAGGAGGTGATCCTGATTCAGAATATTTATACATGTCCATATCTAACTCGCTTCCTTTTGGTGGTTACAAACACCATACTAAAGTTAATATACCCTATACTTTATTTAGGTGTAGGGTATAATAATTGTGTTTCTCATTGAAAACTGAAATATATAAATAACGTCAACGTGTTAAGTACAGGGGTTGTTGATGAGGTTAATAAAGCGGTTAAATTGGGTTATAAAATATTAAATATTTATGAAATATGGAAACATAATGTCGTACAATATGATAAATTAACAAATATTGATGGATTATTCACTAACATAATGGATAAGTTTTTGAAAATAAGGCAAGAAGCTTGAGGTTGGCCCACTAAATGCTCAACCGAAAAAAAAAACAAAAATACATTGAAGATTTCTTAAAAAATGAAAGCATCAAACTGGAATCTTCTAAAATTTAACATAATTCTGTATTAAAATATTTTGCAAAATTAATATTGAACTCTTTTTGGGGTAAGTTTGGTTAGAGAGAGAATCACCAAAAAACAAAAAAAGTAAATGATCCATCAGAACTTTATGAAATGAATACAACCTACACAACTACTCAAGCTCGTCTAAAATTATATAATCATCTTCAACAACTGGGTGATCGTGTATTATATAATAAAACAGATTCTGTAATATATATATAAATAAAGAAGGACAATATGAACCAGAAATTGGGCAATTTATTGGTCATATGACTGATGAGCTAGAATGTTATGGGGTCAATAGTTACATCACAGAATTTCTAAGTGGTGGGCCAAAAAAATATTCTTACAAAGTATATAGTACTAAAGACGAAAAAGAAAAGATGACAATAGGGAATTAATTTTAACTACTCAGTTTCTCAAAAGGTTAATTTCAATTCAATTAAAGATACTGTGCTCAACTCGAATGACACCTATATCAACATACTTTCCTATAATATCCGACGCACTCAAAAACATGAGCTTGTTACGGTCCCTAAAATAAAAAATATCAGACGAAATCAGAAAAACGTAAATTCTTTAATGATTCTCAACCTTTTGGTTATAAAAAAGTAAGAGCCAATTAAAATAATGAAAAATATGTTAGAGAGCTGTAATTAAATATTTTATATAAGAAGAATAAACAAAATTTTTTTATTTATTTTTTATTTAACATTCTTTAATGGATATGCTTAGTAAAACTTATAAATTATTATATAAATTATTACAATTTTGAAAATGTATTTATAAAAATCTAAGCAAAACTTGTAGGAATTTATAGAATCAGTATCCTATTTTCTATCTTATACTACTTACAGAATGAAAAACACTGTTGCAATTATTTTGCTATATATGTTGGTTACAGTAAACAGAGTTTTTTCATCTGGACCTTTCTTTTTCCTAGCCATCTACAATTTTTCCTTAATTCATAAATAGTGGCATCCCTTTTTAAGTCGGAACAATAAAATTTAATATTTTGAATATCCATACGAATACACAAATATTCGTAATAATTGAATTTAAATTGTCCTGAAGACAGCCACTTAGCTATTGCTGTTGGTTTTAGTGATGGTGGGTTCATATTGTTCGTTTTTATCGTTTTATATACAAATTCAGATTAATTTATTTTCATTTTAAAAGATTTATTTAACCACAAGAAATATTAATATTTTTACAAAGTAGCAAATTCTTCATAAATAATAAAAAAACTTAATCACGATTATGCATTAATTTTTTATTAAATATTATGGAACTAAAGGAACTACTTGTATTTCTGATGTTATCTAATGATTTCTACGCTCTTTGATTTTATTTCAGATAGTTAAAAAAATATAAAAATAAATATTGAAATATAAAAATTGAATTAGTTTTTTTTATTTATTTTTAAAAATTTTCAGGTTTCTTTCGTTTTTTACTTTCACTCTTTGGAACTAGCTAGAAGAACATAAGTCAAAACCGAATTCGCCCCCTAAAAAGTAGAAAATAAAATTGATTGCAAAACTTTAGCTTTTTGGACTGTTATAATATAAAAGTAAATTGCTAGTGCAAGCATTTTGGACTGTTATAATATAAAAGGAAATTGCTGGAATAAGGTTAAATAAAAATCTGGGAAATTTGGGGTTCGTGTTCCTTTTTTATTCCTGCAATTTACTTTTATATTATATTCGGTTTTGATAAAAGCATATTTTAAAAAATATTTTTTTTTTTACATATTATTTTATTTTATACTTTTTAGTTTTAAATGAAACACATAATTTGAATTTAAAAAATATGGGATATTTTTTATTCACACATACAATATTTTTTCTGATATAAAATACGTTTTACAATTTTATACCAAATGTTTAAGTAAATTAAGAGACTTGTAAAAAATGTTGACAAATATCTTGATTTAAATTATAAACAAATGGAGTGGAACAAAATAATTTAGGAAATTAGTTTAACATAATATTATGTACGTATGTACGTACATACTTCATACATATTTAGGTAGTTTTAATTGTTGACAAAATTTTGTTTGTAAATCATAATTCGTAATGCGCAAAAGCATAATTTTGTAATGATCTTTACTTTTTATATTCTTTGTACAAAAATAATATTATGTATGTATGCAATTTGAAATTGGCAATTGGAATTATTTTGAATAAAGTTTTATATGTATATCTTATTATGTATATACACAATATACATAATAAATGTTCCTAAATAAAACACATAAAACCTTAATTTTAACATCATGCATATTCAGTATGTAAATACGCAATAAAGAATGTTTACAACAAATATTCGGATTTAAATCCTAAACAAATGTTTTAAAATAAAATAATTTAGCAACATAAAAATATTGTACCTATATGTATGTATATATTTTGTGTTCTGCTAAATCCTAATACAAAACATCATGTATGTGCACATCAAGATTGATTGAACTAAATTATTCTAGGAGGAAAGATCAAATAATATGTGTGTATTGTATGCATGAATAAGAATAAAAATTAAGTTTTGAATCTATTATATTGGAATTGGAATTGGATTCTAACCAAATCACCCTCACTTTCAAGACCTGTACACTTTCCTCTGCACCATACAACACTTAAATATTTTATGAACAGATTATGAATATAAAATCTTAATTTTTAAGACTATGCATATTCAATATGCATTAAAGAATGTTGATAGCAAATATTTTGATTTAAATCCTAAACAAATGTTGTAAAACAAAATAATTTAGCAACATATGTACATAAAAATATTGTATGTATTGTGTTTTGCTAAATATGCTAATCAAGACCTAAATCGAGACTCACATCAATTATCAGGCTATGAAATGCAGAAAGTAAAAGCTTATTAAGGGGCCAGCTTTTAACAAATTTACACGCAGTCTTATCGAACAAAATAGGGGGCCGACTATAAATCTTGAAATAACACACAAACCATTTACTTTATTCAATTTGGTCCAAAGAGAAAATTAAAGCCGCATCTTTTTAACTGCTGTTTTTACATAATTCATTAAAGAAAAATATTTTAAAATATAATATTTTCATTCATAAATATGTATTTAAAAAATTGTCTTCCTTTAAATTTTTTATTTTAAAAGTTTCTTAAAGTTCTTAAGATGTGAGTCTCGTGAAAGTCTATGAGAGTGTTTTTATAGTGCACTACTGGTAACAAAAAAAGTCTTAATGACAATTTTTACTAAGTTAATTTAATTAAAATTAACTTAGTAAAATTTTTTATTAAATTTTAAAAATAAAAAATTATTAACTGAAATATAAGTTATTGTGAAATAAGCAATAATTAAATAATATTTATGTAAGCAATAATTTATAATATCTTAAAATTTTTCCCATTTACACACCACCTTTGAAGTAGGTAATATGGAGCGTTTTTTTTAAAGTGGTGTCCCCAATAGGCCTAATCCACTGAATTCTAAAAAAAAACAGTGTAATATTTATGAATAAATAATAAATAGAAACAAAAATATTAATAAAAAAAATAATAAATAAAAAAAATATCACAAAATTAAAAATTAAAATATCACAAAAAACTATATAACCCTTTTTAATTTTCAAATATTTTTTATTTGCGATTTTGTCTATTAGATTTTAGTATGTCATTTCCCGTTTTGTGTAATTATTTAATAAAATATTTGCAAATGTTTTACTTATTTCGAAAAAAATATTGCGGCTACTATTGCCGCTTTTACACGTCGATTCCAAATCAATGTCATTCTAGCCCAAACGAAGGCTATCTAACATCAGTTCAATTAGTATTATATTTTGATTACTTTGCTCAAAGAAATTTTTTTTTAAATTTGTTTCCTGTAAAATCTCCTGAAAAATCGCTGTCATATGAAATAAAACATAATTTGTCTGATCTGTCGGTAAAGAAAGACCCCCTCTGTTAAGTTCGTCAAAGTAAAATGAACCTGCAGTCCCGCGTTTTTTCAGGAATAATGATTTAAAATATGTCTACTGCTTGAACGATTAAAATATTGACAAATAATTGAATTAGTAGCTCAAGAATGAGCAAAAATTAAAAAAGACATTACTATGGTACTACAACTATATCGCAATTGTTTCGAGTTTGTAAGTTGAATTTTGGTCTTTCAGAATTTGAATCTCGTTTTTCAGAATTATCCTCATAATTTAAATAAGCTTCTAGAAGAAAGTGAGCTTGTTCTAGAAGTAGGTAAGTTTTATTAGAATCGGATAATTCTTCATTGTTGAAAACCATATTAAATTCCGTAGCTGAAACCAAAATACAAGTTTCATATTTTGGGATAAAATATTTATAAACTTTTTGGCTGGTTCTTTTATAGAGTCTGAAAAGGAAGTAACTAAAATTAAAAAGGGCTATATAAAAAAATAAGATTAGATAAAAGATAAAAAAATATAACAACTTATAAAAAACAAAAAAACTGTAAATACAAAATTATAAAACTAATTTAACACAAAAAACAAACAAAACAAAAAAAAAACTAATTATAATAAGTAATAACTAATTAATTATATCTTATAACGAACAAAAAAAATTTAAAATTAAATATATCTCCTACTCCACTACTTTTTTTTTATGGAGTGTATCAAAATGTATAATAATTTACTTACCAGAATTTGTGACTGCCTTTTTTTATGTCCTCGAAATATGGCTGAAAAATACGAGTTGAAAATTAATTTTCTTACAAGACGAAAGAAAAAATTCTAAATTTTAATTATATGATACTTTTAAAATGTTTAAATTAAACTAAATATATAAAAACTCAATTTGATTATAAAAGTATTACCCATTTCACATACAATTTTTATATAAATTTTAGGTTATGGTTAAAAGCTTTCAAATAAAACTTTCAATCCCACTCTTATTTTTTGAAAGTGGAAAAAAATAACTAAAAAGATCTAAAAGTAATTTTATTAAATATTAAGTTAAAATTACGAGTGGAAAGCTAATTTTTTGATATATTGTAAGAAAATATCCAAATTTTATTTTCATATAAAATTCGAAATATTTTGGGGAATATTTCATAACGAAAATTCGTAATGAAAATTGTTAAAATTGTTAGTTATTTTTTGGTGTCACCTTTGTAAAAAATTTTAAGTTTCTATCTTTATTAATTTCGAAGATTGTTAGTCCTTGGGAGGTGTGTGTCAGGTACACCATTCTGCCTAATTTAAAGGTTATATCTTTGTTGCTTTTGGAGATAATATCTTTTGTTCTGAAGCTCGTTCGGAAGCTTCCAAAATTCGAACCCAAGGACCAAATCTTTTCACATTTCAGAGACCTAAATCAAACATGAAAGATCACCATTCTGCCAAATTTAAAGTTTATATCTTTGTTGTTTTTGGAGATAATCTCATTTGCTCTTTGGCTCGATCGGAAGCTTCCAAAATCCGAACCCATGGACCAAATCCTTTTAAATTTTAGAGACTTAAATAAAACATGAAAGAACACCACTCTGCCAAATTTAAAGATTATATCTTAGTTGGTTTTGGAGATAATCTCATTTGTTCTGATGCTCGTTCGGAAGCGTCCAAAATCCAAACCCATGGACCAAATACTCTTAAATTTCAGAGACCTAAATCAAACATGAAAGAACACCATTCTGCCAAATTTAAAGTTTCTATCTTTGTTGGTTTTGGAGATAATCTCGTTTGCTCTGGGGCTCGATCGGAAGCTTCCAAAATCCGCACCCATGGACGAAATCCTCTCAAATTTCAGAGACCTAAATCAAACATGAAAGAACACCATTCTGCCAAATTTAAAGGTTATATCTTTGTTGTTTTTGGAGATAATCTCATTTGCTCTGGGGCTCGTTCCGAAGCTTTCAAAATCCAAACCCATGGACCATATCCTCTTAAATTTCAGAGACATAAATCAAACGGGAAGGAACATCATTGTAAAAAATTTAAAGATTCTATCTTTATTGGTTTTGGAGATAATCTCGTTTTCTCTGGAGCTCGTTCGGAAGCTTCCAAAATTCGACCCACGGACCAAATCCTTTCAAATTTCAGAGACCTTAATCAAACATGAAAGAATACCATTCTGCAAATTTAAAGGTTATATCTTTGTTGTTTTTGGAGATAATCTCGTTTGCTCTGGTGCTCGTTCGGAAGTTTCCAAAATACGAATCCATGGTTTAAATGCTTTCAAATGTCAGTTTCGAATTTTATAGAAAAGGAAACATAACAGCACACTCTTGTACTAAAAATAAAGGTTCTATTTTTGTTGGTTGTGGAGATATACTCGTTTGCTCTGGGGCTCGTTCGGAACCTATGGACCAAATCTTCTTAAATTTCAGAGACATAAATAATCCAAAATGAACAGCCTAATCCAAAATCAACAAAGATAGAACCTTTAAATTTTGTACAACGATGTTCCTTCCCGTTCGATTTATGTCTCTGAAATTTAAGAGGATATGGTCCATGGGTTTGGATTTTGGAAGCTTCCGAACGAGCCCCAGAGCAAATGAGATTATCTCCAAAAACAACAAAGATATAACTTTTAAATTCGGCAGAATGGTGTTCTTTCATGTTTGATTTAGGTCTCTTAAATGTGAAAAGATTTGGTCCTTGGGTTCGAATTTTGGAAGCTTCCGAACGAGCTTCAGAACAAAAGATATTATCTCCAAAAGCAACAAATATAGAACCTTTATTTTTAGTACAAGAGTGTGCTGTTATGTTTCCTTTTCTATAAAATTGGAAACTGAGATTTGAAAGAATTTGAACCATGGATTCGTATTTTGGAAGCCTCCGAACGAGCCCCAGAGCAAACGATATTATCTGCAAAACCAACAAAGATAGAACCTTTAAATTTTTTACAATGATGTTCCTTCCCGTTTGATTTATGTCTCTGAAATTTAAGAGGATATGGTCCATGGGTTTGGATTTTGGAAGCTTCCGAACGAGCCCCGGAGCAAATGAGATTATCTCCAAAAACAACAAAGATATAACTTTTAAATTCGGCAGAATGGTGTTCTTTCATGTTTGATTTAGGTCTCTGAAATTTAAGAGGATTGTGTCCTTGGGTTCGGATTTTGGAAGCTTCCGAACGAGCGTCAGAGCAAATGATATTATCTCCAAAAGCAACAAAGATATAACCTTTAAATTACGCAGAATGATGTTCCTTCATGTTTGATTTATGTTTCTGAAATTTGTGAGGATTTGGTCCATGGGTGCGGATTTTGGAAGCTTCAGGACGAGCGCCAGAGCAAACGAGTATATCTCTACAACCAACAAAGATAGAACCTTTATTTTTAGTACAGGAGTGTGCTGTTATGTTTCCATGGGTTCGTATTTTGGAAACTTCCGGACGAGCACAAGAGCAACGAGCATATCTCCAAAACCAACAAAAGTAGAACCTTTAAATTTAGTACAATGGTGTTCTGGCATGTTTTCTTTATGTTCCTGAGATGGATTCGATGAATTGGAGTGGCAATTCGGGTACCTGACACACACCACCCAAGGACTAACAATCTTCGAAATTAATAAAGATAGAAACTTAAAATTTTTTACAAAGGTGTCAAGCATATCCCAAGAGGATGCCTCTTTTACGTTCCTGAAATTCGAGTTGAATAAGACAGAAAAGGGAAGAAATTCAAACAGCTGCCAAAAAAACTTATGAATTTTTAATTTAATTCGAATTATGAAGGTGTAGGGTATTAATAAGTCGATTGCATCGACTTACTGTTACATTTACTTGTTTTGTTACCAGTAGTGCACTATAAAAACACTCTCATAGACTTTCACGGGACTCACATCTTAAGAACTTTAAGAAACTTTTAAAATAAAAAATTTAAAGGAAGACAATTTTTTAAATACATATTTATGAATGAAAATATTATATTTTAAAATATTTTTCTTTAATGAATTATGTAAAAAAGATGCGACTTTAATTTTCTCTTTGGACCAAATTGAATAAAGTAAATGGTTTTTGTGTTATTTCAAGATTTATATAAGGTCCCTTATTAAGCTTCTACTCTCTGCACTTCATGGCCTGATAATTGATGTGAGTCTCGATGCTAATACAAAACACCATGCGCAATTATCGGAGGAAACTTCAAAAATATATTGCGTGTGTTTTGTATACATGAATAAGAGATAAAAATTTAAGTTTTAAATTCATATATACATAATATATACATATTTTATTCAAAAAATGTTGATGAATAGATAGTTAATAAAAAAAAGTTGCATGTGAATTGGATTCGCACAAAACTACCCACACTTTCGAAACCTTTACACTTTCTCCTACACCATACAACACTTACAAATGTTGCGAACATAGTACGAAGGTAATAAAAAGCGTTACAGAATGACAAATAAATAAGTAAATAAATAAACCGACACCGACACCGACGAGTTAATATAAGAGCACATAAAAAATACATAACAGTTCAACATGTTTTTAATATGAGAATTATCTGTACAGTTATACAATATTTAAGAAATGAACTAATTTTTAAAAGTTGTAAAATAAAAAATATGAAATAATGTCAGGGGATTGTTAATATTTTGGTTAATATAAAAATGAAAAAAGCAAAATATATACTAAAAATTTTTTTTGTATTTAATGTTTAATGTTTTTCGATTGATTAGCTTATAGTTGTGAGAGGTTAAAAAAAAATATATTTTATGGAATTTCAATTTAATTATGTGATAAGGAAAAAAATGGGTTGTAGAATAATAGAATTTTTTATCTACATTATTACTTGTATTAATGTAGATAAGAAATTTATTACTTATTACTGTACAATAAAATTGTTCTGTGGTTTTTAGTTAAGAGTGGTTTACTCTTAGTGTGGAGTGGTTTACTCTTTCTGTGGTTTACTCTCAGTGTGGTAAGAGTTATTCTCCCTTACGACATTTACAGCCACGCCTGAACAGGAAACGCTGTGTAATTTCCTGTCTATATTTATGTGGCAGAAAAAAGCACTAAAAAAAAAAAATTTACTTGAAAAGTAACAGAATTATATAAACCGAAAATGACGTCAGCGGATTTCTTTTGGTAATATAAAAATAAAAACAACTTATATACTACAAATTTTTTTTATTTATTTTTAATGTTTTTCGATATTTAATCGTAATAGGCATCTCTTAGTAAATTCAAGTGAACTCTGAGTAATTAAATCGGTCAATTTATCAGCTTTATCTTCTCTCATTCAATTGAATTACATTAATGTTGACCCTGCATAATTTTTCAAAAATGTCATATGCCATAGAATTTGCGCTCTATATTTCTTTCTAAAAAATTTTTATTTTCAAGTAAAAATTTATTAAATACGAGAATTGTTCTTGTGAACTCCATTGTATGGTTAAAACTAAAGAAAACTAATTAAGCAACTAATTTAAAAATAAAATATGATAAATGTCAAGAAAAAGAAATATCAAGCTTAAGAACAAAAATAATTGTACAAATTTTTTTTATAATAAATCTTTTCTATTTATACAGGAATTATGAGGGATGACCTCATAACCTCATGCTATGACAAAGTTGTTCCTCTTTACTTGTGTGACAGCTTTTCCTTAATAATTTTTCTCATAATGTTTTCCTGTTACGAAATATTCATAAAAAACTTAAAAATGATACTAGTAAACTACCACTTTCGGTTATCCGATTTGCTCCAAGAACTTATCAATCCGAGATATTTACGTTAGAACCTAAAATAAAATTTCACAAAATTTCGCTCAGTCGTTTAGGTTGTACACGTGCCCACAGACTTAACCACACACGCACCCCAGACACACACACACACACACACACCCACAGACAGACATCACGCTAAAAAAATGTTTACAGCCTTCTACGCACCGGAGTAGTGCATTTTTGCCAAAATCTCGGGTACAAATTTTTAGTATGAAATCAATAGCTACCTTATAGGTACATAATTATATGCGGTAGGTGAAAATAGGAAAATTATCAATGTTTAGTATTAAATTGTATTCGCCCTGATGATGGCAGTGATGATAAATAGGCTTTATAATAAACAAATAAATAAATAAATAAAATATAATACAATATATAGACTAAAAATAAAATATTTTAACAATTATAAAATAAAATATTAATAAAATTATTTTGTGGACAAAAAGTATAAATAAAAAACAATTTTTTACTCAATAAATATAATAAATAAGTCCACAAACTTACTGTTGAAAAAATTTCAGAATATAAAACTGCTTATACAGCAAAAATAACCTTAAAACACAAAAAAAAAACACAATATAAAAAACATAATATTTTTCCTAATTCCATCAAAATGAAAACTAAAGGCAATTTAAATAATCATGTACAAAAAATTATTACTAAAGCAAAAGAAAAATGATGTTCGGGAGAAATAAGGAAATTATACTTTACCAGAGATGACCTACCACTTCATTTAAAGGTAATTCATAGTGAAGTATCTTATAGATTGCATGCCGTAAAGTTTGCTAACTTACAAGGAGAAATCGTAAAACAAATTACAAGAGGAAGCAATCAAAAATAGCGTTAATTTATGCAACCAAATAAAAATATTGATATACCATCTAAGATGTAAAAAGCTTATTCACTTCTATACCAATTAATGAATTAAAAGCAATAGCATATAAAGCATAATAAATACAACAGTCATCGACAAAAACATTAAAAGAGAACTTCAAGTAATATTGAATTTATGTGTATAATTTTTCAAAAACAACATCATAAACTTTAATTTAATTTTTGTGTACATATAAAAAAATATGAAAATTATCAATGTTTAGTATTAAATTGAATTCGCCCTGATGATATGGGATGCCGAAATGTATATAGGCTTTATAATAAATAAATAAATAAAATATAATAGGATAGACCTATCACAGGGAAATGCTAACAATTTATCAAAAATTTTATTATCTCTAGTTTTAAGAATTTTTTCAATCAAAAACACTTGTTTATTTTCAGTTTTTAACAATTCATATTCATAGAAGCTTCCTTGTATGGGTTGACATTGACAATCTTTCAGTAAATACGTGATTTGAACTTTTCTTATCTTAAATACTTCCGTTGTTCAATTTGGGGTGTAACCTTTTTTAAAAACATGTTTATACTTGCTTATACGAACTGAGTCACCAATTTTAAATTTAGATGGTAGAGAAATCTTAATATGATTATAAATAGTTGCTAACAATTCATAAGCATTTTTTCTGTTTGAATACGATTGAAACGTTCTACTATGCAAGCTTTTAACGAGCTTAATGTTGAGTAATGATTTATTCGAGTGAGTACGTTGGAAACGTTAGTAGGTAACCCTGCACTTTGGGATGGGAAAAAATTAACCCATGTCGCAAGACATGCTGACCTACATTTTGATTGATGGGTTTAATGTTGGTCATCTTTGGTTAGTAGGTCAAGAACTTGTTTAGGTCGGCTCTTAATAAACAAAATTGTGTAACTGCGGTTTAAATACTAGGCGCATATATAAAAGTATTAAGAAAATTTCTTATATGAAAATAAAAAACAGAAAACAATTTTTTATTTTTAAATCTACACAGCATCTTTAAATTTGAAAAGAATAAAATTTTGCATTTAAAGGAAATGAAAATAAAAAACGTGTTCTTTATAATAGCATGCTTACAAAAAAATGTATTTTCTTCTGAATAGATATGTACATATTTGTGTTTTTCTACTTTAAGAATTTATAGAAGAAAAGAGAAAACAAAAATCATTAATTAACTGACTGGATATCGTGTAAGATATTTTTTTAGTTTTTAATTAAAAATGTTCAAAAAATATGAATAAAAAGGAAACAAATAGCAAATTGAAAATGTGGAACTGGTTAAACTAAAGATATACTCTTCATGTTATGTTAATTTTTTTTGTTTCTTTTGTTTTTGTATGGAATAAAAAATAAGTTAAGTGATTTTAGTATATATTTTGAAAACATAAAATAAAAATAAAAGACATTTATTTTTATGTTTAAAATCTTTTATTATTATATTTATATTTAAATCTACTTTTTCTATACGTCTTTGAAATCTACTTCTATCACGTGCGTATTCTTCCCAATGAACTTTTCGTGCTGATCTGTAAGCATACTCCCATACATGCATAACTTGAATTTCTTGTTTAATGTTGAAGTGAACTTTTTTAGTTTTGTTATTTAAATTCATATCGTGCAAGTATGAAAATTGAAAGTCTTAATCTAAAATTTTTTTCTTTAAAAGATACAGATATACATTATAACAATTTTTAACAGCACATCTGAAATTGTTGTTTGATAAGTATATAGGACAATGCGATTTAAAGTTATCAATCTTTTGCAATGAGGGCAAGTTTCTGCTTAGATCTTCTATTTTAACACTCTCAATGTTTTTTTTGTTGTCCTTTAACTGGTTATTATATTTCATATCTGGTTATTTATATTTCCCAACTAAGTTCTGCTGGGTACGGTGCTTTCAAGTGATACACAGTTGAAATTAAACTTTCTTTTTCAAGTATGGCTTATTCTTTTAGGAAATATTGTTTTTTATTTCCTTGTAAAAATTGTAGGTCAACTATGAGAACTTGTTTAACCATGTCGAAGGTTTATGGAAGAATGCTCCATAGAATAACTAAATTTATATTTATATTCACTTCGGGAAAAGAGCTTGCATATAAATATAGGTTAGCAGAGTTAGTTTTTAACTAATACAACTATGCTGTTACACCCGTTTACTATGATGGTGGCTGGTCGATCATGCTGTGGTAAAACCACTTTTATTCATAATTTAATAAAATATAAAAAAGGAAATATACAACCACATATTAATAGAATAATTTGGTGTAATCCAGACAAAAATGCCGTTCCAAAATATATCAAAGATATGGAATATAGTAACACTATTCCAGATTTTAATGATAATCAAAAACCTTTGTTAATTATTATCGATGATATGATGTTAAATTCTCATGATAAGCATGTATGTGAATTATTTACTAGAGGATCATATCATAGAAATTTATTTGTAATATTGTACACAAAATGTTTTTCACCAGGGTAAATTTTCAAGAGATATTTCACTTAACTGTAAATATTTAGTACTTTTCACAAATTCAAGAGATAAATGGCAGATATTACCTCGCCAAATATATCCCAATCAAATTAAAGCATTTGAAAAAGTATATAATGATGTGACCTCAGTCCCATATGGCTACATATTAATAGATCTTATTCAAGACGTTAATGATATATTACGATTAAGAAGTGATATATTTGAAAAAGCTTTGTGTTATTGTACGAGAGATCAATTAGAACAATTTTAACATTTTAATAATACAAAAAAAACAACATCTAATTTTTCTACACCTAATAAAAACTTTTAAATTCTTTACTAATAAAAACTTTTACTAATAAAAGTAGTACTAGTAAAATAAAAGTACTAATAAAAACTTTTAAATTCTTATTATTTACAATAATCTATGTTAGTATACTATCACAATAAGATCACTTGCACTTACTTGTTCTACATTAACCAGTTGACCTTCAAACAAATAAACATTAAATGAAATCTATGAAAGCTCAAATTGGAAAATGTGATATTTTCAAAAATTTTAACTATGTTTGAAATAGAGGTAAAAAGAAACCTGTAAAATTTTAAGTGTTTTTATTTTGATTAATTTTCTTACATAACACTAAAAAGACAAGCTGTAAAAAGAAAGAAATCTGAAAATTTATAAAAAATAAATAAAAAGGACAATATTTAAATTTTTTTATGTTTAATTTATTTTTTAATTTATTTAATTTGGTATTAAAAGCTAAAACATACGAGCTGTAGTTTATATAGGAAACCTAACTGGAAAAAGTAATAATCTAAAAAAAATGTATTCATATATTCATTTATTCGTTATTTCTACATTCATATATTCATATCACAAGTTGATTTATTTTTTCGATTATATTACAAAGTTTTAGGTTTAATTGTATAAAAGGTAGAGGCCATATCTCACCTTGAAATATTTCAAAACATATATCCTCATTTCTCCGCTCTCTATATTTCACACTTCTTTGTATATTACGCATTTTTGTTTGTCTAGAATTAAACACCGATAATGAACCATTTCCATAATATTCCATTTGGTAGACATTGTTATGTAAACTTTTGGGTAAGAGTCTCTCGGTAAATCTCCTTTAAATATTATTTCGAAGTCTAGAATACCTCTTTTTATTTTTATTATTTCATTAAATTTTTATTATTTCATTTCTCTCCTCTTCATTGTCATTAGAGATTCCAAATTCTTCATGGTTGTTGTAAAGTCTGGCTTTAATCGTCTTCAAAATTTCACATTTTTATCTTCAATAAAGATGTCTAGGTAATCAAAATGGTGTATTGCATTTGCTATGTACGCTGGAAAACCACCTAAGAAATATATATATATGCATTTTATAAATAAGAATTTTATTTGTTAATTCTTACCTGCAAATAAATGTGGAATATTGATGAGAATAGTATTTAAAAAACGAAATAGTTCTCTTGGCAGAGTTTTTTCTTCGTTGTATATTATTCGCTCAATATCATACATTTTTTTAATTAATTTAAAAATCTTTGTATATCAATATTTACAAGAGTATAATTAAAATGTTAAATTATGTTAGCTAGTAGTTTAAATTATGTTATACTGTAGTGTATCTTGATCTGTTCACAAAATTGTTTCCATAACTAAAAATACAAATTAATAAATTAGATAATTTTAAATTGCTGATCAAAACTTTGCATAGTCATGTATGGTCAATTACATACATATATTTATTTTGGTAACATACAAAAATGAATCAAAACAAATTCACTTTTTATTATACCCGTACGATAAGTATCGGGTATAATAAAATTATTCCTCCGTTTGTAACATTTCGAAATAAGTGAGCTAGATGTACCTTCAAAGGTATGGATCGGATCAGAATTAAATTCTGAGTCGATTAAGCCACGTCCGTCCGTCCGTCAGCTCGCTAACTGAAAAACTAAGAAAGCTAGAATCTTGAAATTTACACAAAATATTTTGGGAGCAATTTGGAGGTTCCCTATTTTTGAGTTCCGACTAAAACTTCGGGTAGCTCCCGAACAACTCACTTTTAGATCTCCACAATTTTTTTGAAATAGAGCCATGAAATTTTAACTGCTGATAGATATCATAAAAATATTAATTTTATTTTTAACAACTTTTTTCTGTAGCCCCCCAAAGTTCGAAAAATCTCTATTGTTTTATTGTTATAACACAACTTCTATAAGGTATATCTTCAATCTGAAAATTTCAAACGATAGGTGATATTATGAGCTTTACAAACATGTATATAAGAAATATACACTTGTGCTATACGGTGTCTTAATTTACCGTTATGCGAAACTGAATTATTGCAAAATCCTTTAACCCTTCTATCTTCTAAACGGTTTAAATTGGAAACTTGAATTTTGACAGAAGTTAGATCTTGGAATATAAGTATGAGTTATTTCAGAAATTTTTTTGTATCACCCCCCGTTTAGGAGCTGTAAGGGGTCAAAAACTTAAAATTTCCTATTTTTAAACACCTGTAACTTGAACACCTGTTCAAATTTTTTTGAAGTAATACATAAAAATTAAAGCTTCAACAATATACTCTTATTTCTGTTAACAACTTTTTTTAATAATATAGGGTTACTTTATAATTGACGAAAGTGTTACTTGATTTTTTCAAATTTTCTAACAAATTTCTTTAACGAATTTTTTGCATTTTGTTTTACTCCATAATTTGAAATTGTTGAGGATACAATGCGTAGTATAACAAAATGTTAATAAATAAACAACATAACGGTTGCTTGAAGAATTTTTATTTATATGATATTGATATACATACAAATTTATATAATATCATGTTTATTTATATATCGTGTATGTCAGTAGATAGGTAGGCACTTGGGCCAGACAGGTCAGTAGGTCAAGGTCACCCAGAAGTAGGTCAAGGCCACCCGGAAGGCCAGACAGGAAGTATGTCAAAGTCATTTTAAAAGTAGGTCAGACTGGCGGCGATCGTCAGTTGTTTATAAAGATTGTATACTTGGTTTAAGTAATAGGTATGCAGGAAAATAGTAGGAAAAAAAATGCTTTTTCATACAATGTAAAGAGAAAAAAAATGTACCTATATGTTTCTTTAAAATTAAAAAAAAGTACAAACTGGTTTTTTAAATCTTAGATAAAGAATCAACAAAATTAATGCAATTTTGAGATGCATTTTTTTTCTTTTTTCTTGCTTTTTCTTTTTTTTTATGAAGTATTTAAAGAAGAGGAAATAAAACCCATTAATTAATTGCGAGTATCATCGTATAAGATTTTATTGTTATGTAAGAATGTTGGCAAAAATATGAATAAAAAGAAAACAAACAGGAAATCAAAAATATCTAACATGTGGTTTAAGTAATAGGCGTGAATGGAAATAGTAAGAAAAAATGCGTTTTTATAAAATGAAAAGAGAAAAATTTAAACAAATTAAGTGTACCTATGCGAATTTTTAAAATTAAAAGAAAAAAGTGCAAAGCTGGTTTTTAAATCTGAATCAACCTTGACCAAATTGATATTTTAAGATGAATTTGTTCTGATGAAATATTTAAAGAAGAGGAAAGAAAAAATTATTAGTATTTCTAGATTTTATTGATATGTAAGAATGTAGAACAAAAAATGATGTATTCTTATGTTGTGTTAAAAAAAAAAAACAAAACAAATTTATTTATATGTTTGAAATAATTTTTTATTTGAAAATATTTTACAATTTTATAGAAATCTGTGCTGTCTTAATCTAACATTTTTTCTTTTAAAATATACATATATACATTATAACAATTTTTAACAGCACATCTGAAATTGTTGTTTAATAAGTTATTATTATAACAATTTGATTTAATTTAAAGTTATCAATCTTCTGTAATGACGGCAACTTTCTGCTTAAATCTTCTATTTTATCACTGTCAATGTACTTTTGAAGGAATAGTTTTTTTGTTCTCCTTTAACATAAATTTTTTCAGCTGACTCTAAATAGTGTTTTAATATACATTTTACATCTAAATATTCAACTAGACCGTTATTCCATTTAAGTCCATTTATTTTATTTTCGCAATACTGGTTATTATATTTCATATCCCAACTAAGTTCCTCTGAGGGGTACGGTGCTTTGAAGTGATAGACAGTTGGAATTAAACTTCCTTTTTCAAGTATGGCTAATTCTTTTAGGAAATATTACTTTTCATTTCCTTGTAAAAATTGTATGTCAACTATGAGAACTCGTTTAACCATGTCGACGGTTTGTGTAAGAATACTCATTAGAATAAATAAATTTACATTTATATTCACTTCGGCAAAACAGCTTTTCACATAAATATAGGTTAACAGTGCTATTTTTAACTAATATAACTATGCTATTCCAACCACTTACAATGATGGTAGCGGGGCCATCATGCTGTGGTAAAACCACTTTTATTCATAATTTAATAAAGTATAAAAAAGAAAATATACAGCCACATATTAATAGAATTATTTGGTGTAATCCAGACAAAAATGCCGTTCCAAAATATTTAAAAGATGTGGAGTATAGTAACACTATTCCGGATTTTAATGACAATCAACAACCTTTGTTAATTATTATCGATGATATGATGTTAAATTCCCATGATAAGTATGTATGTGATTTATTTACTAGAGAATCACACCATAGAAATTTATCTGTAATATTTGTAACACAAAATGTTTTTCGCCAGGGTAAATTTTCAAGAGATATTTCGCTTAACTGTAAATATCTAGTACTTTTCAAAAATCCAAGAGATAAATCGCAGATATTACCACTAGCTCGCCAAATATATCCCAATCAAATCAAAGCATTTGAAAAAGTATATAATGAAGTGACGTCAGAACCATACGGGTATATATTAATAGATGTTACTCAAGACGTTAATGATATATTTCGATTAAGAAGTGATATATTTGGAAAAGGTTTGTGTTTTTGTACAAGAGATCAATTAGAACAATTTGGCAAAGAATATGAAACGTTTGAAGGTCAACCGTCATATGTTGCACCTATTAAAAATCTCTAAACCGAAATTTCAGAAAGTAATTATAAAACATTGTGACTTTGAAGTAATCAAAACATTTTGTGAAATTGCTTTAAATATTTTAAAAGGTAATTGTAATCTAAGTAAAAAACCAAAACGCAATTACGAAAGTATAAAAAGGAATTGAGATCCCTCATTTGCCGCCAACAATCTATAAATAGTAAAAGAAAAATCATTATTCAACGTGGTGGATTTTTACCTACACTTCTTGGTGCAGTACTATCAGGCATAATCGGAAATTTTATAAAATGAATAATACAACATTTAACAAAATGATTATACTAAAACCCGAGATTTATGAGAAAATGAAACAAAATGCAGACTTTGAATTAAATGTTGGATAAAAATATGAGAAAAATATTGTTAAATAAATATCTAACAGACACTCAAAAATGGTATTTATACAGGCAAAATCTATTTAAAATAAGAAACAAAAATAGAGTACTTCCTAGAAATAAAGAGGAGAAAGTAAAAATTATGGAAACAAAAGCATTTTCCTGAATATAAGAATGTTGGAATACAAGTTGTTCCTGAAGAAGAAGAAGTATATGAAAAAGAAGCTGATGACGAAGTATTTGATGATGAAATTCAGGAAAATGTTTTAACAAAAGCATTGTCAGCTGCTTCAGGTGGAGAACGTCTTAGAAAAAGAAAATCAATTAGAAATCAAAATGTACAAATTTTTGAAACTGATACAGGAGACATTATAACTGTTCCTTTAGATAGCCCAAGCCCACCAACGAAAAAAGAAAAAACTATAAATAGCAAAGAGTTGAATAATTCATCAAGACGTGTTTTAAGGTCAGCAGTAGGTAATACTCAAACAGAACTTAATTTTCCAGTTCGTAAGAATAAATCCGCAAGCTCATGGACAACATACAAGTAAATGAAGAATTTTATGTCACTTTACTCAGTGATTCATCTATGAACTATTATCCAGAAAATTCATTATCATCTTTTACAAATAAAATGAATAAATACATGTGAGATTCAAGGTGGAAAGTCGGTATTTCAGAAATGTATGTTAATGATTTCGTTCGAAATGTGTATGGTGAAGAATGGGAAAAAAGTACTCAAATATATATTAAAGGTATGCAGAAAGATATGATAGGAGTTGGAACATCATATATTCCATACACAGAAAAACAAATGATATGTGACTGGAAAGTTTTTCTACTACCAAAACCAATTCAAAATATACGCCCACTTAATAGGTTTACAAGAAAAGAAGTTGAACGACAGTTGATTTGGGGAATTTTTAATTTTATAAACGATGAAGTTCATTATACACAACCAACAAAAGCTGAGGAGATGCCTAAAAATTTAAGTTACACCACAATATGTGTTACTAAGCCTAAAATGGATATAAAAATAAGAGCAAATTACGCTTATATCCTCGAAGGACTTTTGACAACATGTTTCAATCAAGTATCTTTTAAAGTTACAGATTTTAAAAAATATAAATCACGTGTAATAGAAGCTTTCAAAACTTTTATAGATAGTGTACAATTGATTCCCATTAGTAAACCAGATATGTTTTTTATATACACAGACATAATTGAACCGCAAAAAATAGGTGATAAAGATATAAGGTGTTTAAGATCTGTTAACATACAAAATTCTTTCACTGATACTGTAAAAGAATTCAGTAATATTCAATATTGCAATGTGGAGAAATCATTTAATAACATTTCATTACTTTTATGTGATAAATATGGATACAAAATAAACTTTTCCAATAGTTCAATTCCAACAAAAATTGTATTACATTTTAAAAAAGTATAAATAAAAGCGATTTTACAAAACTATATATTATTTTATTTTATTCATTATGGAGAGAGCGTACTACACATATTATTTAGTTCAATCAGGAAAAGGTCTTGAGGATATTGGTCCTTTGTTACACTCAATTGTACCTTACCAAAGGGGACGAGGGTTAGGGAGCTTTTTCGGTGGTCTTTTTAGATATTTAAAACCAATATTTACGTCTGGATCTAATATATTAAAAAAAAGAGGTTATTAACTCTGGTATTAATGCATTATCTGATATTGCCACAGGTGCAAATGTAAAAGAAGTGGTTCAAGATCGAAGTAAAGAGATAATGAAAAATGTAAGACGAGGTGCAGTTCGGAAACTCAATGAAATGTATGGACAAGGCAAAAGAAAACGAAGAAAACCTATAAAAAGACCTCTCATTAATAATTTAAATTATTTTACGTCGAAGCGACGCAAAGTTAATAACAAAAACAAACAAAAAGATATTTTTGAATAATTATGATTGAATGTATGAAATCAGAGCTTGATATTTTCACAGCCTATTCAGTCAAGTATTTTACGATCTGAAGAAGTTTCCTATAACCCCCTATTGCTTCTTTAGATAATCCATCTGTCATAGAATTTGTTTCACTAGGGCACGGTGATACATATAGAGACTTGTCTTCGACATATCTAAAATTAAAAGTACAAATTTTAATAAAAGATGGAACTCAATGGAATAAAGATAAAAAAACTGATGGAACACCTATACAACAACCAAGTGTGGTTAATAATATGTTACATTCATTAATAAAACAATGCAATGTTCAACTAAATGGAAAGAATATATCTCCATCAGATGGCAATTATCATTACAGAGCTTATACTGAATCATTGTTATCATTATGGTACGGATGCCGCTACAACGCATTTGGAGTGTGGTGGATGGATGTTAGATAAGCCAAATATAGCAAAAACAGATAATAGTGGTTCAAAAGAACGTCAAAAATTATACCAAAATAGCAATGTAATGGAACTTATGGGGAAACTACATTTAGATATGTTTAACCAACCTACACTTCTCATAAACAATGTCGATGTTCGAGTTATCCTAACATTAGAAAAACCAGATTTTTACCTCTTTGCAGATGATATTGATGAATCTCCAATGAAAATTTTAGAAGCCACTTTATTTATGAGACATGTAACAATTAATCCTAGTGTGCTATTAGTACATAATGCTTTTGTATAACAGAAACTACAGGTTACTCTGGAAAAACGTCAAAAAACCCATACAATTTTAAACATTTTGATATTTCACAATTTGTGTTAAACGTAAATGGTGTTCAAATACCTAATTCAGCAATTGAAACCAGTTTTTCAGATGAAAATAATTGCTGTACAAGAGCATACAGTACACTTTTTTCAGGAACTGGAATTTACCATAATGATAAAGGTCATCAGATAACAAAAACCATGTTTAGTAATGGGTTTTTCATTCTAGCTTTTGATTTAACTCCAGATGCATCAGGAAATGAAGTGTGTCAAGGTCTACTAAATCAAGGTACAGTTAGAATTGAGGCAAGACTATCAAAACCACTTACATCTACACTGACTGCTATTGTTTATGGAGAATTTGATGCAAGTTTACAAATTGATAAAAACCGAAATATATTCTCAAACCTATAAATAGCATACATAAAAGTAAATTTGAATATTTGACAAAATGTCACTGTCTTGTGCACTTCTGGATGTAACATTTTGTAGTGATGATAATAATACCTTGTTTGCGAAAGATATTTGTATAGTTGGTTTTAAAGAACCTTGTAAAAAGTTTGTAAAAGAGCTCAAGTATAAATTTCCAACTAGGGATTTTATAAATGATAATTTTGATAATTACTCTTTTGGAACTGTGTACAACGATAAAATAAATAAAGAGCTCTGTCAAATACTAGAAAAATTTGATGTTATTATAACAAATAAAAAAATCAAAAAAGAGTTTTTATCAAATTATATTAAAGAAACAACTAAAGTACATGACTTGAGTCAATTTGACTGATGAATACACTAGAGATAAGTGAGGTATTAAGATGTAACAAACACACACGTAAATTTTTTAAAGGAGTTTTTGCTCTGGATCAACTCCCCAGAATAATTGAAAAACAAACCTTTTTAATTGTAAACACTGATAAATCAAAAGATCCGGGAACACATTGGTTAGCTATTTTTAAGCCAAAGAATGGCTGTGTTGAATATTTTGATTCGTTTGGCAGAAAACCAGATAAAGTAGAAATTTTAAGTTACTTAAAAAATCAATGTATAATTTTTAATAAGAAACAGTTACAAAGTAACTATTCAGATGTCTGTGGGCAATATTGTTGTGTTTATACGTGGTATAGATGTTGCGGTTATAGTATGAACGCTTTTTTAAAACAATTTAATAAAGAAAATCATATAGAAAATGACAAAAATATAATAAATACTTTTCACCATATATTTGAAAATTATAATATTTCTCAATCATGTCTTCCTAAGAGATATAACATTTAATAATAAACTTTAGTGTAATTAAAATAATGGAAGAGCAAGGTCCTAGCATTAATTTGTTGCTGAGTTATACATATTTTCTCAACAAAAGTCACACATTAAAAATAGTTGTCGGATTTGACACAGATTTTTTTGAAGTTGCAAGTGTTTTTCATTGGATTGGAATGAAACCAATTATTTTAAAATATCATGAATGATGTAAATTTTATGACCAATTTCATAAAAAATTTTCCAAGCAGTCAATTAAAAATTGAAAATTATGTTTACAAAGTGGATTAAAATCTACAGTAGGACAGAATCTTAGCATTAACAAAGAGGAAGCTGACGAGTTTTACAGTTTGATTGATTTCCTACATACAGTAATTGCATATAATAAAACTGCAGAGCCAAATGTAAAGGAATATGTTAAAAAATACATAAAGACCTGTGAAGAAAAGAATGTTGCAAAGTTGAAAGGAAAGATTTATATTCCGGTTCAAAAATTTAATATACGATGTAATTTTTCTCGACTCTTTTATGAAATACCTGTATTTTTACAAAATAAGATATTAAATAAAACAATTTTGTAACTATATAATTTGTTATTTATTTCATTATTTATAAATTAGGTATAATTTGTTATTTATAAATTTGGTATAATTTCTAAATAATCTGGATCTCCTTCTTCATCACTGATATCCCAAATTCCTGGAATACCTTCTTGGTTATTTATTTCCCAAACTTGTTCTAAATAATCTGGATCTCCTTCTTCATCACTGGTATCCCAAATTCCTGGAATACCTTCTTGGTTATTTATTTCCCAAACTTGTTGCTCCTCTGCATCTTCTTCTAAGATTTGAAACGGTGGTATGAATTCTTCAGTTTCAATTAATTCCTCATCATCTATAGTGGATGTAATTTCATCAACCTGAATCTCATTTGGTATACTGATTATTGCTTCCCTCAGTTCCCTCAGTAAATGGAAATGTTGTTGAATCAGCGTCCATTTTTTCTTTTAAATTCTTTCTGCGAATTTTGTTAAGAATGAATGAAAAACAAATTAAACCCCAATATTTATACGAAGCTGTTGAGATATGGAGGCCTTTTTAATGTAATGCAGAATAGGACAGTCAAAGAAACAATTCAAACTAATTTTCATTAATACATGTAATTTTAATTTTTATAAACCTGAATCTGAAAAAATAAATAAAAAGAAAATTTATTTGAATCTGAAAAAATAAAGAAACTAAATAAATAAAAAAGGAAATTTTTTTTTTAAATTTTATGTTTATTTATATTATTTTAAACCTGAATCTGAAAAAATTAAGAAACTGTATAAATAAAAAGAAAAATTTATTTAATTTGATATAGAGCATCTTGCTCCATCTCTTTTATTTTAAACCTGAATCTGAAAAAATTTTAAACCTGAATCTGAAAAATTTAGAAACTGTATAAATAAAAAGAAAAATTTATTTTTTAAATTTTATGTTTATTTATTAATTTTATTAGTTTTATAACTTAAGTTCTAGCTTAGATTATGAAACAAATTACATAATTTATTGGTAATTTGCATATATTTTTCCAAAAGACTCAGATAAGTCTATTATATTTAAATTTTGGTTTTTATCTTTAGTTAAAAAATGTTGTTTTTCTTTTATTTCTAATAAAAAATGTTCATCATCAAAAATATCTGAATATTTTTGTGGTATAAAAATTATTAAATTTCGAGTCTCAAAGACCCACTTAAGACCATAAATGGTCTTAATTTGTTTAATGTTTAAAATTTGATACAGAGCATCTTGCTCCATCTCTTTAATTTTAAAAAAATTTTTTTTGCTTTCAATATTTTTTTTATTGAAAGCTTCCTTGAAGGACCTTTTTGTTGGTATTTCTTCTTCTTCCTGAAGACAAATAATTTCCTGTTCCCGTTCTTGTCGCTGTTGTTGATGAGGATGATGTTGTTGTGGATGGAGCGGCTGCTCTTGTTGACTTCTTCCTCTTTTTCGCTTATTTTTATTAGAAGACAACTCTTGTGTTGGTTGCATCCCATACAAATACATTTCTGATTTGGTGTTTTCCATCTGAACTATTTCTTTGAATTGATATATCTTAAGAAAGATCGTACTTTATTTATATTAATTTTTTCTTCTAAATAATTGTGTAAAAATCAAAAGACTTAAGAAAATTTTTAAAAACAAAAAGTTGTAAAGTAAATTATTTATTAATGTAATAAATTCTAAGTGATAATAATGAAACTTTAATTTTTTAAATACCATTTTTTGTAACATTGTTGTATTTAACAGGGCTCAGTGTTAAAAAAAATCTGTTACATAAATTCTAATTATAATTTTTATGAAAGAATATTATTTTTTATTTTTTTTTACCTATTCCTAAATTATTTATTTTTATTAGGGAATATTTTTCTATTAGCATTTTTGCAACATTGTTCCATTTAATAAAAAAAATGTTTTACATAAATTCAATTATTATACTTTTTTATGGAGGAATATCATATTTACTTATCCATTGATTATGACTATTATCAAAGCCTAAATATTTCACATATACTTTATTACCTTTTCGTTTTAAAATTTTTTCAATTAAATAAGGATTGGGGTCTTTGACACTAGTTAATTCCTGTTCATAGAAGCCACCACGAACTAAATTATTTTTATAATCTTTTAAACTATATGTAATCGGATCTGTCTTGTTTTTGAAATGCATTTTAAAAACCTCAGTTGAATAGTTAGGTTCATAACCTTTTTGAAAAGTACCTTTAGATCTTGCAATTCTAACAAAATCACCAACATTAAATTTTCCCTTATTAAATATTTTAGGGTAATTGTAAATTGAACGAAGAATTTGTTTTTCATTTTGTGATGTTACTTGATTTGGTTTTAACTTAATTGTACTATGTTTTGTGTTATTATATTTTTCAATTAGTTTTGGTAAAAGTTCAATCCATTTAAAATTTCCTTGTAAACTAAATTGTTTCCACATAATTGATTTTAATGTTCTGTTAAATCTTTCACAAACACTAGCCTTCATTTCTGAATAAGTATGATAGTGATTTATTTTATAGATTTTCATTAAATTTTGGAATTTTTTGTTGAAAAATTCTTTTCCCTGATCAGAATGAATATTTTTTGGAGACTTCGCTTCTCTTTTAAAAATCCTTTCCATACTTCTTACTACGTCATCTGCTGCCTTTGATTTAACTTTTTCCGCATATGCATACTTTGAAAATATATCGATAACAGTTAACAGGAACTTGTATCCATTATTTACTTTTTGATAGGCCGACATATCTACAAGATCAATTTCCCATGTATCATTTAACGCTCTTTGAGATATTTTCCGTCTTCGAAATGTACGTCCAACTGGACGATGAATTTCAGAGACTATTTGTGCTTTTGACATTATTATTGAAAAGTTAAACTGCAACTGTGAACAAATTTGAATAAAATCAGTATATATATATATATATATATATACATATATATATAAATTTTGGATTACATTCTGAAAATTAAAAACTGTAAAATTAAAAAGATCTTTTGTTTTAAAAAAATACTATAATTTAATAGTTTAAATAATTATTAAATTTTTTTCTTTTTGAAGCCATGAGTTTGCAATAAATTCAGTACCAGACAACAAAGATCCAATAGATTGGATTAAAACTGGTATTGAAGAATTATTTAACAATTTACTTGAAAATGTTGATCCTAGTGATAAAATTGGAGTTACTTTTGGATGCCAAAGTTTTCATGAACGTGGTCCAGCCTGGATCAATTTTAAAGATGCAAAAGATCTTGACATTTCGGAAATTTGGGACGTCATTTCAAAAATTTTTCAAACTAACTCCGAAGGATTATCTACAGATACAATCTGTATAAATGTAACGTATGTACGACTTCCAGCAGGAAGAGGTAGAGGAAAAAGATACAACAATTTTGAAGAGGAATGTAATAAAAGAAGAGGCATAATTACAATTAAAAACAATTATCATATATGCTTACCACGTGCGTTAGTTGCTGCTATCTCTTTCATAGAAAAAGAAATTGACTACTGTAAAATTCGAAAAGATATAGGTCAACTTCAATTGAAAGGGGCGTTACAACTAGTAAGAAATTTAAATGTATGTATTCCAGCAAAAGGAGCAAGTATCAATGAGCTCAAAAAATTTCAACTGTACCTCTCAAAATATCAAATTGTAGTTTTTGATTTCAGAGGAAAAGGAAAAACGATTATTTTTCAAGGTGAAGAACCTAAGGAAAAAAGATTAAATTTGATATACAATGAAGGTCACTCCAATGACAGCCTGATTTATGTATTTTTGAACAACGTTGCACCCATTGTATATTATCTATTGTTGAAAGATGCAATTTTTGCGGACTTCGTCAACATGTGTTAAAACAGAATCCAATACAAATATTTTTAGAATATATACTCAACCAAAGAAAAATATTTGATAAAGTTATAGTTATTGCACATAATGGGCAAGCATTTGATAATCAGTTTTTATTAAACTATATCTTAGAGAAAACAATCATAAAACCAAAATTAATTATGAGAGGAACAAAGATAATTTTAGATAACGTGAAATTTATTGATTCATTAAACTATTTTCCAATGTCGTTGTCTAGTTTACCGAAAGCGTTTGATTTAGACATAAATTTGAAAAAAGGATATTTTCCTCATATGTTTAATCGTAAAAACAATATAAATTATTATGGAAAGCTGCCCGATCGTAAATATTATTGTTATAATTCAATGGGTGCGTCGGAAAGAAAAATATTTCTTGAATGGTATGAAGTCCTTTAATCTTCAAAATGAACTCGTAGAATATTGTTTGAATGACGTAAAAATTTTAACAGCAGCCTGTATTAAATTCAGAAATTTATTTTTAAAAGAATGTAAGGTCGAGCCATTTTTAAAAGCCACTACAATTTCTTCAGCGTGTAATTTGATTTTAAGTATTTTAGGTTATCAAGTAATTGAAAAGTGGGACTGTGAGTTTCAAAAAGAAATGAGATCAAAAGAATATATAGCATTTTTCTCAAAATTGGAGACCCAAAGTTTGATACCACTAAAACCACGTGATGCGTTTTATGGCGGCAGAACAAGAAACACAAGAACATATTATAAATGTGCGCCTGGTGAGAAAATAATGTACATAGATATATGTTCACTATATCCTTGGGTGTGTAAATACGGAAAATTTCCAGTGGGGCATCCAAAAGTCCATGTTGGACAAATTGAGTGCAACAAATTAAATTTAAATAATACTGAAGGATTAATAAAAGCATTGATACTTCCTCCAGAAAAACTCTACCACCCGGTTTTGCCTATAAATCAAAATAATAAGCTATTGTTTTCCTGTTGTCGAACAAACGATCTCATGACAATCGCAGTAGGTCAATTTTAGGAACATGGGTTATAGATGAAGTAAGAGAAGCTGTTAAACAGGGATACAAAATTGCGCAAATATACGAAGTATGGGAGTATACTGTTAAACAATTTAATCCCCTTACATGACAAAAGGGGATTTTTACTGAAATGATGAACAAGTTCCTTAAAATTTAACAAGAAGCTTCAGGCTGGCCTAGCTTTTGTAGAACACCAAAGGAAAAGTGTAAATATTTAGAAAAATTTTCCAAAGTGGAAGGCATAAGTAGAAGGCACAGTTTAACGAAATAGAAAAAAATCCTGGATTAAGATCATTAGCTAAATTAATGTTAAACTCTTTCTGGGGTAAATTTGGGCAGAGAGAAAATCAATCTAAAACTGAAATCATAAATGAGCCTTTTGAATTATTTACTCTTCTTACTGATCCTTCCAAAAATGTACACCAAATAACTCCAATAAATGAAAAAACAGTTTTGGTAAATTGGGAATACACAGAAGGAACAGCTGAATCATTATTAACAGCTAACGTTTGTATAGCTGCTTACACTACCATACCTGTAGGATGGTTATATTCTCCTTCACGTGCTACATATACTATTGAATCAGTGTCGTAATACAAAACTCGTTCTTTTAAATTGTTTAGGTAAGAATACAATTTTAAACGAGCTTGTATGGTAGTGTAAGCAGCTATACAAACGTTAGCTGTTAATAATGATTCAGCTGTTCCTTCTGTGTACTCCCAATTTACCAAAACTGTTTTTTCATTTATTGGAGTTATTTGGTGTACATTTTTGGAAGGATCAGTAAGAAGAGTAAATAATTCAAAAGGCTCATTTATGATTTCAGTTTTAGATTGATTTTCTCTCTGCCCAAATTTACCCCAGAAAGAGTTTAACATTAATTTAGCTAATGATCTTAATCCAGGATTTTTTTCTATTTCGTTAAACTGTGCCTTCTACTTATGCCTTCCACTTTGGAAAATTTTTCTAAATATTTACACTTTTCCTTTGGTGTTCTACAAAAGCTAGGCCAGCCTGAAGCTTCTTGTTAAATTTTAAGGAACTTGTTCATCATTTCAGTAAAAATCCCCTTTTGTCATGTAAGGGGATTAAATTGTTTAACAGTATACTCCCATACTTCGTATATTTGCGCAATTTTGTATCCCTGTTTAACAGCTTCTCTTACTTCATCTATAACCCATGTTCCTAAAATTGACCTACTGCGATTGTCATGAGATCGTTTGTTCGACAACAGGAAAACAATAGCTTATTATTTTGATTTATAGGCAAAACCGGGTGGTAGAGTTTTTCTGGAGGAAGTATCAATGCTTTTATTAATCCTTCAGTATTATTTAAATTTAATTTGTTGCACTCAATTTGTCCAACATGGACTTTTGGATGCCCCACTGGAAATTTTCCGTATTTACACACCCAAGGATATAGTGAACATATATCTATGTACATTATTTTCTCACCAGGCGCACATTTATAATATGTTCTTGTGTTTCTTGTTCTGCCGCCATAAAACGCATCACGTGGTTTTAGTGGTATCAAACTTTGGGTCTCCAATTTTGAGAAAAATGCTATATATTCTTTTGATCTCATTTCTTTTTGAAACTCACAGTCCCACTTTTCAATTACTTGATAACCTAAAATACCTAAAATCAAATTACACGCTGAAGAAATTGTAGTGGCTTTTAAAAATGGCTCGACCTTACATTCTTTTAAAAATAAATTTCTGAATTTAATACAGGCTGCTGTTAAAATTTTTACGTCATTCAAACAATATTCTACAAGTTCATTTTGAAGATTAAAAGACTTCATACCATTCAAGAAATATTTTTCTTTCCGACGCACCCATTGAATTATAACAATAATATTTACGATCGGGCAGCTTTCCATAATAATTTATATTGTTTTTACGATTAAACATATGAGGAAAATATCCTTTTTTCAAATTTATGTCTAAATCAAACGCTTTCGGTAAACTAGACAACGACATTGGAAAATAGTTTAATGAATCAATAAATTTCACGTTATCTAAAATTATCTTTGTTCCTCTCATAATTAATTTTGGTTTTATGATTGTTTTCTCTAAGATATAGTTTAATAAAAACTGATTATCAAATGCTTGCCCATTATGTGCAATAACTATAACTTTATCAAATATTTTTCTTTGGTTGAGTATATATTCTAAAAATATTTGTATTGGATTCTGTTTTAACACATGTTGACGAAGTCCGCAAAAATTGCATCTTTCAACAATAGATAATATACAATGGGTGCAACGTTGTTCAAAAATACATAAATCAGGCTGTCATTGGAGTGACCTTCATTGTATATCAAATTTAATCTTTTTTCCTTAGGTTCTTCACCTTGAAAAATAATCGTTTTTCCTTTTCCTCTGAAATCAAAAACTACAATTTGATATTTTGAGAGGTACAGTTGAAATTTTTTGAGCTCATTGATACTTGCTCCTTTTGCTGGAATACATACATTTAAATTTCTTACTAGTTGTAACGCCCCTTTCAATTGAAGTTGACCTATATCTTTTCGAATTTTACAGTAGTCAATTTCTTTTTCTATGAAAGAGATAGCAGCAACTAACGCACGTGGTAAGCATATATGATCATTGTTTTTAATTGTAATTATGCCTCTTCTTTTATTACATTCCTCTTCAAAATTGTTGTATCTTTTTCCTCTACCTCTTCCTGCTGGAAGTCGTACATACGTTACATTTATACAGATTGTATCTGTAGATAATCCTTCGGAGTTAGTTTGAAAAATTTTTGAAATGACGTCCCAAATTTCCGAAATGTCAAGATCTTTTGCATCTTTAAAATTGATCCAGGCTGGACCACGTTCATGAAAACTTTGGCATCCAAAAGTAACTCCAATTTTATCACTAGGATCAACATTTTCAAGTAAATTGTTAAATAATTCTTCAATACCAGTTTTAATCCAATCTATTGGATCTTTGTTGTCTGGTACTGAATTTATTGCAAACTCCATTTTTTTTCCAAAAATGTTGAATCTTTTTACATTCACTGATTTAATTGATATAATATTGAATTTTTCTGTATTCATTTTTGTATTTTTAATTAAATTTTTATTAATTATTATTATAATTTTACATTTTACAATTCCTTATACTATGTAATCCTTAATCAATGCTTATACATAATAAGAAAAAAATATTTCAAACATATAAATAAATTTGTTTTATTTTTTTCTTAACACAACATAAGAATACATCTTTTTTGTTCTACATTCTTACATATCAATAAAATCTAAAAAATACCAATAATTTTTTCTTTCTTCTTCTTTAAATATTTCATCAGAGCAAAAAAGAAAAGAAAAAAATTTAGATTTAAAAACCAGCTTTACACTTTTTTCTTTTAATTTTAAAAATTCGCATAGGTACACTTAATTTGTTTAAATTTTTCTCTTTACATTTTATAAAAACGCATTTTTTCTTACTATTTCCATTCACGCCAATTACTTAAACCACATGTTAGATATTTTTGATTTCCTGTTTGTTTTCTTTTTATTCATATTTTGTCAATATTCTTATATAACAATAAAATCTTATACTGTGATACTCGCAATTAATTAATGGTTTTTATTTCCTCTTCTTTAAATACTTCATAAAAAAAAGAAAAAACAAGAAAAAAAGAAAAAAAAAATGCATCTCAAAATATCTATTTGGTCAAGGTTGATTCAGATTTAAAAATCAGCTTTGCACTTTTTTCTTTTAATTTTAAAAATTCGCATAGGTACACTTAATTTGTTTAAATTTTTCTCTTTACATTTTATAAAAACGCATTTTTTCTTACTATTTCCATTCACGCATATTACTTAAACCATATGTTAGATATTTTTGATTTCCTGTTTGTTTTCTTTTTATTCATATTTTTGTCAACATTCTTACATAACAATAAAATCTTATACGATGATACTCGCAATTAATTAATGGTTTTTATTTCCTCTTCTTTAAATACTTCATAAAAAAACAAAGAAAAAACAAGAAAAAAAGAAAACAATGCATCTCAAAATTGCATTAATTTTGTTGATTCTTTATCTAAGATTTAAAAAACCAGTTTGCACTTTTTTTTAATTTTAAAGAAACATATAGGTACATTTTTTTTTGCTCTTTACATTGTATGAAAAAGTATTTTTTTTTTCCTACTATTTTCCTGCATACCTATTACTTAAACGAAGTATACAATCTTTATAAACAACTGACGATTGCCGCCAGTCTGACCTACTTTTAAAATGACCTTGACATACTACCTGTCTGGTCTTCCGGGTGGTCTTCACCTAGTTCTGGGTGACCTTGACCTACTGACCTGTCTGGCCCAAATGCCTACCTATCTACTTATGTCACTGATGAATGAATGATAAGAGTATAGATGTATATTATATAGCGCCGTATTTACATACATATATGTATTTTATTGTACTTATAAGAAATTATTCTATGAATGGAAATATTTTTAAATATATATTGCAATGTATGGCGATATACTTATAACAATATAAATATACTATGTGAGCATTAATATAATATTTAAAATTATATTTACTATTTTGTAATTTAATATACATTTACCGCTTAGTATTAAATGGTACTATAGAATATTTGAAAAAGTTTTGGATTGATAATCGTTATGTGGAAGGTTAGAATCTGCTTTTGAAGAATGTATAAACATATAGTTTGAATATATGTACAACCCATAGTTCTAATTATAAAATTCACCCAAATTATTTTAAAATAATAATAATATATAATAATAAAATAATATTGTAAGCAGAGTGACAGACTGTAAACATACTAACGGTTCGTCCGGGTATCTAAGAGTTGACAAAGGCAACTGTATTCTTTCTCGTTTTGTTGTAAGGAAAATCAAATTACATCTTCATTCTAAATTTTAATGTAATGATTTTTTTTATGATTCATTATCGTCGATAATAATATTTTGGATATAATAACAAATGCATATGGAAATGAAACTAAGTCAGTGCAGTACATTACTTTTTAACCCATATTTAATTCTTAGAAACAAAGCGTTAAATTATTATAATTTATTGACTTTGATAAAATTGTATTGATTTCGAGATTTCTGACTAAACCAAAATAAACAACTTCTTTTAATTTTATACATTTAGCAATTAACTTTGCTGAAGTATCATAATTGGATTAGATAATTATTTTGTTAAAGGAAAATTTCTCTTAAATAATTGAATTAGCAATTCATTTAGCTGAAGAAGTTATATAGGTGGCAGTACCTTAGGAATATACGGTAAACAGCAATTAGCTTTGCTACCGTAATAGGCGTTCACTACGTCGTATATATATGCCAATAGGGGTGGACTAAATAAATACAGTTAGCCGCACATACATATAGTAATAATAGGGAAAAGACTAATGACTCACAATACTACATAACACAAAACATATTACATGGCGATCCTGCCAACTCTTTCATAATATATATTTTTTTTTTTTTTTTTTTAGATTTTCTTTATTTATACCAATTCATTTACATAATTTAATTAGAGTACAGTTTTAATTCTTACAAATATTTTTACAAATAATAATAATAAACATTGTATAAATAAAGTTTAAACTATACAGAAGAGTAATTTACACTAGTGTTGTACAATTGTAGATTTGAATTTCATTTACATTTAATTTTACAATCTTAATAATACAAATTTAAGCAAAAAATCTAAAAGTTATAAATGAAATAAAAATTTAATATGAAAAATGTAAAATAAAAGTGTGCGGTTACAAAAAAACGAAAAAATATCTATGTATGTATATATAACTATTACTTAATATTATATAATATTATTTGTTATAAAAACAGATGGGATAGATAGAGCAACCTAAGAATTTTAAAATTTCTTTAGATATGATCAAAATACATCCTTGTATTTGCAGTCGAAATATAATCTTGAAATACTTTCTTTGAAAGTATCAATATTTTCCTCTTCACTAATTCTTCTAATGTGCATATCAATAATATATTCCGATATTTGAAGTTTAGAACTATTTATTTTAGGGTAGATTTCCTTAAAAACAACCCATTTGAAATCGTTGATATCCTCAATTGAAAAATTCTTTTTATAATTAAACGATACTTCGTTATAACTTTTCGGTAAATTAACTTGAGCAAATTGTTATTGGAAACAAAGAGGAACAGTAGAAAAGAACTTTGTCAGCAGCTACATCCAGTCGGATATCTAAAACTTTTTTCCCATGAATAGAAATAGTTTTAACAAAATTAAGATGAAACGAGACTTCAATATTACCAGTACAATCCGAAGCTAAGAAAAAATAAATATAAATTTGAATATTAATTTGCTATATACAATTTTAAACAATTTTTATCCTTATTTTCATATTAATTTAGCTTCGCAATAATTAAAATAATTTAAACTTAGTAATCACTTTTTATAAAATTTTGAAAAATTTATTTAAAAATTATTTGGCAAAAAAGAAATTATTTATTAAGCTGAAATTATTCTATATAAAACACATTTAAGTATATATATTTTTTTTCTATTCTTTTCTTTTTTCTTTTTTTCCCTTTTTTTTTGTTTTGCATTTGTTTACTCATCAGAACCATTACCGCTGAAAGTTGTAACGGTAGAGAGGCAATGTATGCAAAGATGTATATTTGTAATACATTAAGCTCTCAAATACAATCTCTTTTTAAAAGAGAGAGATGAAGGGTTGATGAAAACTTATACATATATATACACTATAGTTAATAAAACAGTTAATAATAAATACTACAGGTGATAAAAAAAAGAAAAAATAAACTAAACTAAAAAAACTAAAAGAAAAAATTCCTTGCTACTTAATATTTTCAACATTATAATAATCTATTGTTAGCAACCATTTTTTACACAATGAAGAAAACTTTTTTAAATTAGAAGATTCTCTAATGCTAACTGGAAGATTATTAAAATAGATTGGAGCCAAGGTAGCAAAAAACCTTTTAAAATGTGTTTTATGACTAAAAGGAATATTTACTAAATTTAGATTATTTATTCTTAGATTATAAAAGTTAGAAACGCGAATTTGAAATGGTATTTACTTTTTGAAAAAAGAAATTATGCATTTATAGGCATACAGATTTCTTAGAGGAAGTACTTTTGAATCTATAAATATTGGTCAACAACTAAAATTTCTATCTTTTCCATAAATAATACGAAGTAAGCACTTTTAAGCCAAAAGTAAAGGTTCAACTGTACTGAAGTATATTCCACCCCAACTTGTAATGCCGTATTGTAATTTAGAATGAACTATTGCATAATAAATGTTTAAGAGTAAGTACTTTCAACAGAAATTTCTTAAGAAAAAGAAATTTCTTATGCATAATAGCATATATTTGTGAAGATTATTTAAGTGCGTTTTCCAATTTAATTTGTTATCAATGACTACTCATAAATATTTGAAGTTTATTGTTTTAATTTTAAAACATTCTAATGAACAACACTGACCTTGAGTCAAACTATCAAGCATATCACAACTACTGCTACTGCATTTTTAATTTTACAATTAGAAGCGTGAAATTTTATATTGAGATTTATATTATTGGGATTTTTTAAATTAAAGAACATAACTTAAGTTTTACTACTTAAACTAAGCTTATTTATTAAGAACCAGTTACTTATTATTACTACGTCAGATTCTATACAAGATTTGAGATTGTAAATACTTTTTTCACTATAAGTAAGTGCGCAATTATCAGCGAAACCTTAATATTAACTTTGAACAGTTGTTAAATAAAGAATTAATATATACTAAAAATAACAACGGACGTAATACCGAACCTTGCGGCACACCTAAATTAATTTCTCTACTTTCACTAGAAGTATGACCTATTTTAACTTTTTGTACTCTATTTTTTTAAAATAAGATCGTAAAAAATTTAACATAACACCTCTAAAACCCGTTTTTTCTAATTTGGAGACCAGAATTTCATGGTTAATTGTATCGAAAACCTTTTTAATATTAATAAATAAAGCAGCTGTTTGGTTACTAATATTTAGACTTGAATACACATCGACACATAAATTTAAAATCGCATTTTCAGTACAATTACCAGCAAGAAAGCCAAATTGCTTGGTACTAAAAAACTTTATTTTGTTTAGGTAACTGAACATCCTTTTTTTAAATTAGCTTCTCAAAAAGTTTCCCAATACTAGGTAAAATTGAAATCGGCCTTTAATTGGATATCTATGTCTTCTTTCGAAATTTTTTTATGAATAGGTATCACTTCTGCATTTTTAAGGGATAGAGGAAAAATATCGATGAATACTGATAAATTAAATATGTAACTAAGAATATTACTAATAAAAGGAGCTGTTCTTTTTAATATAATATTATTTACACCATCAGTAGTACAAGAAGTTTTATTATTTAGAGCTAAAATAGATTCATATACTTCATCAGGTGATATTTCTAAATTACCAAATTGTTAAAGTTTGCATATTTTCTAAAATGATAACATTATTACTAAATTGACAATTACAACTACAAGTATTATTTGTAGCAACTAAAACATTTGCTGACTCAATAAAAAATTTATTAAACTTGTCTGCTATTTTTATTTGGTCAAGAAATATTTCGTCATTACAATTTATTTTATTAATTTTTGTACTAGCAACTGGCTTATTCAGAATATTACTAACCACTTGCCACTCCATTTTAGAGTTACCACTATATCTGTTTAATTCAGAAGTATAGTAATAATTTTGACTAAGTTTTATTTTAGAATTAATATTTTTACTTCTAATTTTAAATTCTTGTTGTAGACTTAAATTATTCGGATCACTTCTAAATTTTAAACCTAATTTATTTTCAGTTTTAATTTCCTTTAGAAGCTGATCGGTTATCCACGGTTTTAATTTAATTTTAGTTTTAGGTTTCCGAACTTCTATAAAACAGTTATCATGCTTCCTAAGTATACTTGTGAAATTATCGTATGCACAACTTGGGTTAGATCGCTAAGAACGATATCCCAAATTTAATTTTGTAATATAAAGGATAATTTAGAAAAATCATTTCTCTTATTTGTTGAATTTGAATCAGTGACAGTTGAAGAATTATAAGAAGTTAAAATTAATGAAATCATATTATGATCTGTTATACCTAAGTTAATATTCTCTGCCAATGGTTCAAAATTCCCTATACGATTGTTTAATCTTACAAAAATATGATCAATACATGTACTACTAAATTCAGAAATGTGTGTTGGTGAAATGCGATGCGAGTGGATATACACCATACAATGACATTGTATGGAAATACATTTGTTTTAAACAAGATTCCTTTATTATATCAATATTCAAATCACCAATTACAATTATATTTTTAGTTTTTTCTTTACGCAAAAGGTCATCAAGTTGGTGTGAAAAAACTGAATAATCAAAATTTGTATTAGTGAACCTATATACACAAAAAAATAATAAAAATTACACCTTGAAAAGTACAATTAATTTTTACAATATCAGCAGTATTTAAAGATAAAGAAGTACAAATGTCGTCGTCGAAAAATCGTTTTTTATGTATACTGCATTACCGCCTGACGCATAAGTGTCGTTACAATTGCAGTATAAAACATGTATACCCGGGTAGATTAAAATTCGTTTGTTCTTCCTTATATATCCATATTTCACTTAACATTAAATAAAGCAAGTTTTTTAAATTTTCTAAATGTGCTAAATATATATCAAAATTTTTTCTCAAACTGATAATATTTTGATGTATTATGAAAAATTTGGACTTGAAATGGTTAGTTATGGAAGAAGGAATTTTGATCAGATTGAAATTATCACAACAAACTAAATTTTATCTAAATCACTTATTTCTTTGATGACGATATAATTTGCTCCTTCAGATTTCTTAACCAAAATCTTTCCATTTCCAAAACATATTTAACTTTATTTTCTATCTTAAAATCCCTTCCTGCCTTATAGATATCCCTATTTTTCTTTGTAAGACTATGGTTTATAAAAATTTGTAATTTGCAATGTTTTCAGATTTTACTACAATCTGCAGACTTGAATTTAAAACACTGCAAGCGGTTTGTGCACATTGAGGGTTATCTAGATCCGGCACACTTACGATATCTATCGATTTTCCAAGTGAAATTTGCTCCATATTGTCAATTTTATTTTCCAGAAAATTAACTTTGCGTTTTAAGTGTATATTTTCCTGCTCCAAAAATAAAAGTTTGTTCACGTGCGTTTGATGAATCTTCTCTATTTTCTGAAACATTTCAAATATCTTTCCCACATCTGGTAATTCTTTGGTTGCATTTGAATTCGTAAAGGGACTTACATCTTTTTTTCCTACCTCTGGTGTTTCAGGAGTTGTATTTGAATTTGTAGAGGGGCTCATATCCATAACACGTGGGAGGAAATTGGAAATTGACGATGTTGATAATGAACGTCGATTTTTTAAATACTTCTCACATGTAAAAGGTGGGTTGGAACTGCCACTTATACACTTTAAGTGAAACTTATTTTTACAACTCTTACATTCGGCATTCTTTTGTTAACGATCAATTTTATTATTACACTTAATACACTGCACTTTAGTAACTGGTTTATTTTGGAATAATATATAAATTAAATTTTTAATTAAGCATAAAATAAAAATATTTAAAGTTATGGTTTATGTTTATTTTCTTTCACAATTTTAATTTACGTTTATTTTCTTTGAAAATTTTATATTTTGCAATAATATAAATTGATTTGTCAATTAAGCAAAAATAAAAATGTTTAACTTTCTTTTTTAAGTAATTATATTAAACAATTTTTTTATGTGTTCACCCCATATGAACTAAAATTGAATTGAATTTATTTGGATACTTCACTAAAATGTTATGATGGAACTGAAGATGGACTAGCAATTCAACAATCTTTTCGACAAAATTACTAGGGATATAGAAAAATTACAAAAAGAAATCGAATACAAGAATTAAGAAATCAAAAACTGTAAAACTAAAAAAACGATAACTATAGCAGAATATAAAGCGAGACAACACAATAAACAGCCAAGACATAAAAGAGGAGGAAAAAAGGTTGCAGCAAGAAGATTGAGAGAAAAATTATATCGATCATTACCATACACACAGTGCAAAACAAACAAAAGCAGCATCCTTAAACAGATAAAAGCATCATAATAACATGGAGTGACTTTCAGGTGAATCATAGTCAACTATAGTACAGCAATTCAAGTTACAAACTGAAGATGAAGGAAGTTCTCATCACATCAGTAATTATCTTCATTTATGAGATCACCAAATACTGGATGAAGAAAAAAGCAGCCAAGAGGGCAATAAAAAAGAGGATAGCTTAGATATAAATTCTTCTTTTATAAATTAAATAATTATATTAATAATTTTAATAGTTTTAACATACAAAAAAAAAAATTTTCAATGTTCAAAAATTTTTTTTTAAAAAAATTATTATAGAATAAGAATAAAAATAACTGTAAAATTTAAACTAAATTTTTGCTTATATTTTTGAACCAAAAACTGAACCAGTAAAAACAGAAGAAAAAAAATGGCAAATTTTGAACTTAGAACAGAGATAAAAATAATTCCGCAATTTGAAGGAGCGATTAAACAAGGTAGAATGTAAACCAACGGTTTTTAAAAGCGCACATTTCCAAAACTCAATACAAACTGTTTAGAAGTGTGACTTACACAAAAATTTGAAAATTTCATGTCATAAGAAAAAATGTGAAAATAGGACATTTTTGAAATTTTGAGGGGCCGTAATTTCGGAATCCTATATAACTAAGAAAAGCCGTTAACACACGGAAAAATACATTATTGAACCCTTAATTTTCATGTCTTGCCGAAGAAAAATTTGTACAGGTGCCTAAGTTAGAGGTGTCTCAAAATAGCAAATTTTCAATTTTTGAGGCATAATAACTCTTAAACAGGGAGTGCTACCAAAAAATTTTTTGAGGAAACTTATACTAATTCTAAAAGTTCTTTTTTGTGTCAAAATTTCAGGTTTCTATCTACAGGCGTGCCGAAGTTATGAAAAGAGAAATTTAATGCAAAATGTGGTTTTCACATAACGGTAAATTTAAATCGTAAATTACAAAATATTACATAATTTTGATATTGTTTTATATAGATAATAAAATTTTCGATCTTCTGGCTGTTTTAGATTGCAAAACTATTACGCAGAGCCTGAGATATATACATCTGAAAATGGGGCTTTTTCGCAATTTTGAAGAGCTGCAACTTTGGAACCCTTTACAACTAAAATAAACCTTTAACACAAGTAAGAATATATTAATGGAGCTTTAATTTTTATATCTTACAGAAGTAAAATGTGTACAGGTTCCTAAGTTACAGGTGTTTAAAAATAGCAAATTTTCGATTTTTAAGCCCTAGTAGCTCATAAACAGGGGGTGGTCCAAAAAAAATTTCTGAGCACACTTATACTAATTCTAAAAGATCATTCTTGCCTCAAAATTTCAAGCCTCTATCTAGAAGCGTGCCGGAGTTATAAAAGTAGATAAATCATGCAAAAATTTGGTTTTCACATAACGGTAAATTTACATACTAAATTTTAAAAAAAATTGTATAATTTTGATATTAATTTACAAAGATAAAAGAAATACCTGTCGAATGACGTTTTCAGATTGAAAAAATCTTAAGCAGAACATAAGATATATGCATTTAAAAATAGGGCTTTTTCAAAGTTTGAGGGGCTGTAGCTCCGTAATGGGAGGGGCTACATGAAAAAGTTGTTCCACAAAATTATTTTTTTTATGAGACCTACCCATGATTAAAATTTTTTTCTCTATCTTTAACGGTGTAGAAGTTTTGTAAACAGACGGAAGGATGGACGGACGGACGGACGGACAGAGTGAAACTAATAAGCACATTTTTTCAAAATTTTTTTGGAAATGTGCTAAAAATGATCTAATTTTCTGGGGTTAATAGAATTTTATACTAACACGCTTAAAGATGAAAATGAAAAACAGAAATTAATAAAACTAATTTTAAATACAAAGTTTTCAGATATGGTGAAAAACATACTAATTTCTGAAGAAACAATAACAACTTTAGAAAATTTTAAGAAGGTATTATTAGCAATACATTGGGATATTAACTATTTCAGACCATATCTTTTTGGTAAAAAATTTATAGTTTATACTGACCATAGCCTTTAGTTAGTTTATTCATGCATAAAAATCCTTCATCTAAACTGACAAGAATACGTGTAGATTTGATGGATTACAACTTTGAAATAATATTCAAGCAAGGCAAAATGAACACCAATGCCGATGCACTTTCGAGAATAAAAATTGATTCTGCTAAACTTATAGAAATGATAACCAAAAATAACATAAACGTTATAACAAGACAAATGAAAAATAAAAAGGAAGAAAAATTAAATGAAAATAGTAAAAATGATAAAAATTAAATAAAAAATAAAACCACCAAAACCTTAAACACAAATTTGAAGACTTATCACCTTCACATTTGGAATACAATATCATTATCACAAATAAGATATTTAAAAAAACTAAAATTTAGAAATAATGAAAATGAAAATGAAATCTAACTGGTACCAGATATAAAAAGAAAAATTATGAAAATTATAAAAGTAAAATAATAACAGTAAAAAATGAAATAATTGTAGAATATATCGATAATTCTTTATCAGAGATAAAATTGATTCTGAAGAAGCTTTTATTCAAGACAAGCAATTATGATATTAAAGAATTAGTCTTGGCAATAAATGATGAAATATTTGAAATTATGGATATCCAAACATTTAAAAATATGTTTAATGAACTGCAAAACAATATTAAAAAATTAAAACTATCATGATACAAAATATGGTGGGGTGATGACACAAATAAATGCATAATTAAATTAAAACAACAATACGTATGGAAAAATATGAATAAGATAGTAAAAAATTATATAAATAATTGCGAAACATGCAACAAAATAAAAATAACAAAATTTACAAAAGAAAATTATGTTATTACGGACACACCCACAACATCAGTTGAAACAATTACTGTAGACACGGTTGGACCATTAAGACCATCAAATAACTATAGATATATTCTTACTTTACAATGCGAACTTACAAAATATGTGGAAGCTTACCCATTAGAGGTGAAAGACTTAATAACAGTCACAAAAACAATAGTTGAAAAATTTATACTAAAATATGGATGTTTCAAAAAATTAAAAACTGATAAAGGTACAGAATTCACAAATTAATTACTGAAAAACATTTGCAAATTTTTAGAAATTGACAAAGTAACATCAACAACAAACTGTTGAAAAATGAAATACTAGGTTCCATTGAACGTAATCACAAAGTATTAAATGACTATTTAATGAGCTTAGAAGCACAAGACAGTTGGGATGAATACTTACCTTACTATACATTCTTTTATAACTCAACACCACATTGCACAACTAAATACTAACCTTTTGAATTGGTTTATGGAAAAATAAGTACACTTTCATGTGAAATTTTAGAAAATAAAAATTGTGTATATGATCTAGAAGATTATTTAACTAAGTTAAACATTAAATTAAAACATGCAAATGACAAAACAAAATCTTATCTTATTAAAAACAAAGAAACAAAAATTTGAACAAAATAATATAAATAAATAAATCTAATTTTAAAATTAATGATTACGTATATATAAAGAATAATACTAAGAAAAAACTGGACAATTAAAGGTCCATATAAAATTATAAAACAAAATTCTACAAATAATAATAAAGAAGTAGAATTACATAACAATAATCTAATTAAAGCTAGAATAATCATAATCATAATATAAATTCATAATATAAATTATGATAATTTATAATATAATAATCATAATCATAATATAAATAATGAATAATACAAATTCATAAAAACAAATTGTAATAAAAATAGGTGTAAAAAAAAATAATAAAGTATATATAATAATTAAACTGTATAAAAATAAGTTGTAAATTATTTTACATGATAATAAATTGAAATATATTATTCCAAATTTTAAGAAATGTAAAATAATACATTTTTCTTTGGGGGAAGAAGTGTATCTTGATCTATTCAGAAAATTATTTCCATCACTAAAAATACAAATTTATTAAATTAGATCATTTTAAATTCCTGATCAACACTTTGTATGGTCATGTATGGTCAATTACATACATATGTTTATTTTAGTAATATACAAAAATGAATCAAAACAAATTCAATTTTTATTTTTTTGTAAAGAAGATCAAATTACATCTTCCATTTACACCTTACATCTTATTGGTGACCGTACCTATATATTTATACGGTATACGGTAAACAGCAATTTGTACGGTAAGCAGCAATTACGGTATACAGTAAACAGCAACAGCAATAAAATAAATGTACGGTAAACAGAAATTAGCTTTGCTACAGTAATAGGCGTTCACTACGTCGTATAAATATATGGTGACATATATATATGCCAATAGGGGTGGACCAAATAAATACAGTTAGCCGCACATACATATAATAATAATAGGGAAAGGACTAATGACGCACATAAAAGAAAATAACACAAAACATATTACAATACGAAGAAACCAATATATATGAAAGAAATTTTGTTGAATAATATTACTTCTCATCATCTGAACCGGATACATATGTAACTGTTGCTCTATAGAAAATTATAAAATAGAATTGAAAAATCTGATTAAATGGTACAAGCACAATGTCAAGGGAACAAATAGTATCGGAAGTACATAGACCAGTCAGACGAAACGTCGAAGAAAATTTTTTCAAAAAGGTTTAAACGAAACATAGCAAATCGATTTAGTAGAAATGATTACATATGCAAAGTTTAACAAAGGAAATAAATATTTATGAGCTGTAATAGACATCTTTTCGAAATATGCTTATGCTGAACCAATTAAAACTAAAAATGCAAAACAATTTTAAATGGGCTGGAACACTCCAAAAAAATATTCAACTGATCAAGGTAAAAAGTTTTTCAACAAAGAATTTAGAAAACTTATGTAAAAAAATTAATCATTATCAGACATATTCTGAAATAGAAGCTTCCATAGTCGAACATTTTAACCGTACTTAACCGTGGAAGCAGTTTAGTTTTCGGGGTAATTATAAATGGATATACCCTGTTTTACCCTTACTTATTGAATTGTATTCAACATATCATCGTACTATTAAACTTCAACCTAAAAAAATTACAAAGAAAAACGAAAAATTACTATTAAAAACTGTCTACAATAAATTAAATGTGTTTCGTAAAGCAAAATATGAAGTTGGAGATTATGTTCGTATAAACAAATTTAAAGGTATTTTTGCAAAGGTTATCAACCCAACTGGTTAACAGAAATATTTACAATTGTAAAATTAAAAGAACTGACCCAATAACATGCGATTTACTTCATTACACAAATAATCCAATAACTGGTTCTTTTTATGAGCCTGAATTAACACCAAAGAAAAGGAAATTAAGTTTTAGTTAGATGGCTTGGTTTTGATAAAAAGCATGGTTCTTCCATTTTTTATCGCAAAACCATAAACATTCACTACATACTATAGGACATTTTCGATAATTTCATAACACTACATCTTTCCAATATAATATAGTCTATCAAAAATCTAAGATCGTCGATACATGCTCCCAATAACTTCGGCGGGATCCGATTCGGTCCTAGATCCAACAAATGAATATTTTTTATATTTATAGTTAAATTTATAGTACCTGATAAAGCCCAACCCCTATTTCTTTCTTGAAATTCTTCTAATTTTTTTAACAGCGGTCCTTCTATAGCATCTATAATTATTGGTTCTATCTATTTCATCTTTTTTATATACTGCAACATTTTTTGTACTTAAATGTTTCAATTCAATTCAATTTTTCTTCCTCACCTTCAAACATTTTGAATTCACCACAAACTGCATTTATCTTAATGCTGCTATGGCCTTTCTGTTTTATAAAGCTGAATGTGGTACATCTTCCCACACCAAACGTTGACATGATGATAAAGATGATGCTTCAGATTCACTGTTTTCTGGACAGATGATAAGAGTTTTTCGAAATTTCTAATATCTGCTTCACAATTTTTAATGTTTTCCTCCAATTCGTTACAGTGACTTATCATCTTGAATAACATTTCTTGATATTTTCTTACAAGAGTCTCAGCATAGGTTTCCATAGTTACTTGTTGTTATGAACAATTGCATATATAAATAATTACAATAATACTAATTTCAAGGTTAACCACTTAATGCACATTACTGTAAATAAATTCTCATATTACTTTTACATTTCATACCCTAAAAAAAAAAAGAATTAAAATAGCTTGAAATAATCAAGTTAATGTGCAATTAATTAACATTTTTTAATTTTTATCGCAAAACCATAAACATTCACTACATACTATAGGATATTTTTGATAATTTCATTACACTACATCTTTCCAATAAAATATAATCTATTCAAAATCTAAGATCGTTGGTATATGCTCAATTTTCCATCTTTTAATTTTTTCGAAATATGATTATGCTGAACCAATTAAAACTAAAAATGCAAAACAATTTTAAACGGGTTGAACACTCCCAAAAAATATTCAATCTGATCAAGGTAAAGAGTTTTTCAACAAAGAATTCATTACACTACATCTTTCCAATAAAATATAGTCTATTCAAAATCTAAGATAGTTGATACATGCTCAATTTTCCACTAAAATTCAAACTGAAACGGCTGTTTGTAAAGTAAAAGGAATAAGACAAAATTACGATTCCTCGAAAATAATAAATTTTGAAAAAATTAGGAAAATGATTTTAACAAATGACAAGGACGGTATTTGAATTTTATCAAAAAAATTTAGAAGAACAGCAGAACACCAAGTTATTACTGTAACTGAAATAAAAACATATAAAATAAAATCTGAAAAACGAAAATTTAATAAAGATTATTCTTCTGTAAAACCTTTTGGTTTTATAAAAAAAAAAAAATATAATTTTAAAGTTATTTTGTTTTTATTAAAAATTTTACCTATTTTTTAATCTATTTATTTTTTTATTTTTTATATAGTTTCTATATATAGTTCTCAATAAATCAGTAAGCATGTACCAAATGTTTTCTTTCAAAGATGATTAATTTTGATAAAAAAAAAAATATAATTTTAAAGTTATTTTGTTTTTATTAAAAATTTTACCTATTTTTTAATCTATTTATTTTTTTATTTTTTATATAGTTTCTATATATAGTTCTCAATAAATCAGTAAACATGTACCAAATGTTTTCTTTCAAAGATGATTAATTTTGATAAAGATCACACTTCTTGAGTAAATAAAAACTATATTATATGAAACTTCCTCTTATAATTTTTTTTTATTTTTACAATTATTTATCAAATTTTTTTTTTTTTATGTAACATGCCTCTAATTTGCATAATACTAAGTAATTTGCAAGAATATAAAAAATATGTGGTTCTATATTAAAAATATTTTTTCTTAAAGATAATAATTAATCACTAAATACAACTTTTTTTTTTCCTCACGATTTTATATTGTGTTCTAATAAATTTTGTTCTATATTAAAAAATTTTTTTTCAAATTATTTTTCAATTTCATAACAATATTAATCACTAAATACAATTCTTTTTTTCTCACGACTTTATACATACATCCTTTATTATACCCGTACGATAGGATCGGGTATAATAAAATTACTCCTCCGTTTGTAACACCTCGAAATAAGCGAGCTAGATATACCTTCAAAGGTATGGATCGGATCAGAAAAAAATTCTAAGACTTTTGAGCCATGTCCGTCCGTCCGTTCGTCCGTCCGTCAGCACGCTAACTCAAAAACTAAGAAAGCTAGAATCTTGAAATTCACACAAAATATTTTGGGAGTAATTTGTAGGTTCCCTATTTTTTTTGGTTGAGTTTGGACCAAGCCTTAGGGTAGCTCTCGAACACCTAACTTTTAGATCCCCACATTTTTTTTGCAATAGAGCTATGAAATTTCAACTACTGATAGATCTCACAAAAATATTAATTTTATTTTTAATAACTTTTTTTTGTAGCCCCACCCGTTACGGAGCTACAGCTCCCCAAAGGTTCAAAAAAGCTCTATATTTAAATTGTTATAGCACAAGTTGTATAAAGTATATCTTCATTTTGAAAACGCCAAACGATTACTACTTTTATTAGCTTTAAAAGTATATATACAATAAATATATATTTGTGGCATACGGTGTCTTAATTTACCGTTATGCGAAACTAAAATTTTGCAAAATCCTTTAACCCTTCTATCTTCTGAACGGGTTAAGCTGGAAACTTGAAATTTTGACAAAAGTTAGATCTTTGAAAATAAGTATGAGTCATTTCAGAAATTTTTTTTGTATCACCCCCCGTTTAGGAGCTGTAAGGAGTCAAAAACTGAAAATTTCCTATTTTTAAACACCTGTAACTTGAACACCTGTTAAAATTTTTTTGAAGTAATACACAAAAATTAAAGCTTCGACATCATACTCTTATTTCTGTTAACAACTTTTTTTAATAATATAGGGTTACTTTATAATTGACGAAAGTGTTACTTGATTTTTTCAAATTTTCTAACAAATTTGTTCAACAAATTTTTTCCATTTTGTTTTACTCGATAATTTGAAATTGTTGAGGATATAATGCGTAGTACATAAAAATGCAAATAAATAAACAACATAACGGTTGCTTGAAGAATTTTTATTTATATGATATTAATATATATACATACGTATAGTATAGATGTATATTATATAGCGCCGTATTTGCATACATATATGTATTTTATTGTACTTATAAGAAATTATTCTGTCAATGGAATATTTAAATATAATATAATATAATATTTAAAATTATATTTACTATTTTGTACTAAGTAAATTTAATATACATTTACCGCTTAGTATTAAATGGTACTATAGAATATTTGAAAAAGTTTTGGATTGATAATCGTTATGTGAAAGGCTAGAATCTGCTTTCGAAGAATGTACATATAAACATATAGTTTGAATATATGTACAACCCATAGTTCTAGAAATTATAAAATTCGCCCAAATTATTTTAAAATAATAAAATATTAAAAAAATAATATTGTGAGCAGAGTGACAGGCTGTTAACATACTAACGGTTCGTACGGGTATCTAAGAGTTGACAAAGGCAACTGTATTCTTCCTCGTTTTAAATTACTTTAAAACTAAGATACAATAACAAATATTCAATAAATTAATATTATGTTACAATAACTAGTTGGCCGTGAAATCTTTTTATTAAAAACTAAAATAAATTCTTATTATTTACAATAATCTATGTTATTATACTATCAGAACAACATCATTGCACTTCCTTGTTCTACATTAACCAGTTGACCTTCAAAATTACTAACAAGACAAAAAGCTTTCAAACTAAAATTTTAATTATAAAAAAAAAAAAATATACAATAAACAACTTTTCTATATGCACACGCGCCAACGACATTGTTTTTAAGTTCAATCACTTTTGTCGTGAATAACATTCCATAAAAATCCAAACACCTTTGCCATGCGTACGCTCTACATTCCTTAAAAGTTCAAAACAACTTTGTCGTGAGCTCATTTGCATAACTATTGCTATCTCTTTCTCGCACAAAATTCCCACGACCAAGTGCCATGTATACTACTCAAGGTTTATTTCACTTAATTGTAAATATTTAGTACTTTTCAAAAATCCAAGCGATAAATCACAGATGTTACCTCTAGCTCGCCAAATATATCCCAATCAAATCAAAGCATTTGAAAAAGTATATAATGATGTGACGTCAGTCCCATATGGCGATATATTAATAGATCTTACTCAAAACGTTAATGATATATTTCGATTAAGAAGTGATATATTTGGAAAAGGTTTGTCTTATTGTACGAGAGATCAATTAGAACAATTTGGGGAGGAATATGAAACGTTTGAAGACCCATCGTTATATATTGCACCTATTAAAAACCTCTAAACCAAAATTCCAGAAAGTAATTATAAAACACTGTGACCCTACAGTAATAAAAACATTTTGAAAAATCTCTTTAAATATTTTAAAAGGTAATTGTAATCTGAGTAAAAAAGCAACAACACGATTACGAAAGTATAAAAAAGAATTAAGATCACTTATTTGCCGGGAAAAATCTATAGCAAAAGAAAAATCATTATTCAACTTGGTGGATTTTTACGTATGCTATCAGGGATAATCGGAAATTTTATAAAATGAATAATACAACATTTAATAAAATGATAATTTTAAAACCTGAGTTTTATGAGAAAATGAAGCAAAATGCGGATGTTGAACTTATTGAGTTGGATAAAAATATGAAAAAAATATTGTTAAATAAACATCTCACGGACACTTAAAAATGGTATTTTTACAGACAAAATCAATTTAAAATAAGAAACAAAAAACGACAACTTCCTAGAAATAAAGAGGAGAAAGTAAAAATTACGGAAACAAAAGGTACTCAAACTTGTGCAAAACCAATGCATATGGATGCGGAATCGCATTTTTCGGAACATAAAAATGTTGGAATACAAGTTTTACCTGAAGAAGAAGAAGTATATGAAAAAGGTGACTGATGTGACTGATGACAAAGTATTTGATGATGAAATTCAAGAAAATGTTTTAACAAAAGCATTGTTAGCTGCTTCAGTTGGAGATTGTCTTAGAAAAAGAAAATCAATTAGAAATCAAAATGTACAAATTTTTTAAACTGATACAGGAGACATTATAACTGTTCCTTTAGATAGCCCAAGTCCACCAACGAAAAAAGAAAAAATTATAAATAGCAAAGAGTTGAATAATTCAACAAACCGTGCTTTAAGGTCAGCAGCAGGTAATACTCAAACAGAACTTAATTTTCCAATTTGTAAGAATAAATTCGCAAGCTCATGGACAACATACAAGTAAATGATGAATTTTATGTCTATAAACTATAATCCAGAAAATTTATTATCATCTTTTACAAATAAAATGAATAAATACATGTGAGATTCAAGGTGGAAAGTCAGTATTTCAGAAATGTATGTTAATGATTTCGTTTTAAATGTGCATGATAAGAATAGGCAAAAGTACTCAAATATTTATTAAAGGTATGCAGAAAGATATGATAGGAGTTGGAACATCATATATATTCCATACATTGAAAAACAAATGATATCCGACTGGAAAGTTTTTCTATTGCCAACACAAATTCAAAATGTACGCCCACTTAATAGGTTTACAAGAAAAGAAGTTGAACGACAGTTGATTTGGAGAATTTTTAATTTTATAAACGATGAAGTTCATTATACACAATCATCAAAAGCTAAAGAGATGCCTAAAAATATAAGTTATACTACAATATGTGTTACTAGGAATAAAATAGATATAAAATAATTAAATGTAAAAGTAAGTCGATGCAACCGACTTATTAATACGCTATATCTGAATAATTCGAATTAAATTTAAAATCCATAAGTTTTTTGGAAGCTGCTTGAATTTCTTGCCTTTTCTGTCTTATTCAACTCGAATTTCAGGAACGTAAAAGAGGCATCTTCTTTGGATATGCTTGGCACCCTTGTAGAAAATTTCAAGTTTCTATCTTCATTAATTTCGAAGATATGCTTTCTAGTTCATGGGAGGGGTGTGTCAGGTACCCGAATTACCACTTCAATTCATCAAATCCATCTCAGAGACATAAAGAAAACATGCCAGAACACCATTGTACTAAATTTAAAGGTTCCACTTTTGTTGGTTTTGGAGATATGCTCGTTTGCTGTTGTGTTCGTCCGGAAGTTTCCAAAATGCGAACCCATAGTTCAAATTCTCAAATGTCAGTTTCCAATTTTACAGAAAAGGAAACATAACAGAATACCCTTGTACTGAAAATAAAGGTTCTATCTTTGTTGGTTATGCAGATATACTCGTTTGCTCTAGGGCTCGTTCGGAAACTTCGAAGATCCGATCTCATGGACTAAATCCTCTCAAATTTCAAAAACATAAAGGAAAGATGAAAGAACACCGGTGTACTAAATCTAAAGGTTCTATCTTCGTTGGTTTTAGAGATAAACTGGTTTGCTTTGGGGCTTGTTCGGAAGCTTTCAAAATCCGAACCCATGGATTAAATCCTCACCCATTTAAGAGACTTAAATAAAACATGAAAGAACACCATGGTACCAAATTTAAAGGTTCTATCTTTGTTAATTTCGAAGATATGCGTGTTCGGTTTTGGGAGTTGTATGGGAGGTATCCGAACCCATAGTCCGATTTCGCCCATTTGCAATCCCTGCCTTTCTTTAGTCATTGTTAGCTTACAGTATAAATTTCATTAAGATAGCATCATTATTTTTAGAGTTATCGTGCGTACGGACGGATGAATGGACATTGCTAAATCGACTTAGGAGGTGATACTGATTCAGAATATGTATATATGTCCATATCTAACTCGATTCCTTTTGGTGGTTACAAATACCATACCAAAGTTAATATACGCTATACTTCAGGTGTAAGGTATAAAAAAGAGGCAAAACTTTTATAGATAGGTAGTAAACAATTGATACCAATTATTAAACCAGATACATATGTTTTTATATAGGTACACAGATATAATTGAACCGAAAAAATAGATGGTAAAGATGTAAGGTGTTTAAGATCTGTTAACGTATAAAATGGTTTCACTATACTGTAAAAGAATTCAGTAATATTCAATATTGCAATGTGGAGAAATCATTTAATAACATTTCATTACTTTTATGTGATAAATATGGATACAAAAAAAACTTTTCAATAGTTCAATTCCAACAAAAAATGTATAACATTTTAAACAAGTAAGTTTGAAATTTTATTAAAAATAAAATTTAAGGACTGGCGAAATATTTTCTAGGATGGTTTGAACTTTGTCACATATTTTAATTAACACACAAATAGACCTCTTATTGAACGGTTATTTTCAAATACTTCTATTTTCCGCAATCAGATTTATAATTCTTAACAAATTTTTAAGAAAAAAAAAATACTTGATTTGAATGAAAAAAGTGCAATATTATTGAATTTGTGATGCATAAATAATATACATATGTATCTATGTATCATAATATTAATTTTGACGTAAACTTCAGCAAATAATTTTAAAAATTATTTTGTACATTTATTACTATAAATTTTTAAAATCTAGGCTTAAATTTTATTCTTAAAAAATTTCAAAAATACATATATACATATCTATGTATGTACTTGTTTTTTACTGGTTTACAATTCAATTCAATTTTTAAAATAAAAAAATACAAATCATTTTTCATATTATATTACATACCTCAATGGAAGCGATGAATTTTTATTAGAACAATTGCGAATACTTCTTCCAAAGACCTAAATAAACAGGCCAAGAACTGAAAACACATGAATGTAGTTGTGAGAGAATGGCAATCGAGTCTCGCATACATTCAAACAAATGACATTAAAATTTAATTTTAAAAGATTTTTTTTGTTCTTATTATTTTGTTGTTTTTTTCGAAAAAATGCCCATTTTTAACAATTTTCATTACGAGTTTTCGTTATGAAATATTCCCCAAAATATGTCAAATTTTATATGAAAATAAATGGAATAAAATGGAATTTTTTCTACAACATATCAAAAAATTAGCTTTCAACTCATAATTTTAACTTAATATTTAATAAAATTACTTTTAGGTCTTTTTAGTTATTTTTTTCCGCTTGCTTTTTGACATTTGTAAAAGTAGAAGAAGAGAATTTTTTTTCAAAAAATAAGAGTGGGATTGAAAGTTTTATTTGAAAGCTTTCAACCATAACCTAAAATTTATATAAAAATTGTATATGAAATGGGTAAGTACTTTTATAATCAAATTGAGTTTTAATATTTTTAATTTTATTTAAACATTTTAAAAATGTCATATAATTAAAATTTAGAATTTTTTCTTTCCTCTTGTAAGAAAATTAATTTTCAACTCGTATTTTTCAGCCATATTTCGAGCACATAAAAAAAGGGAGTCACAAATTCTGGTAAGCAAATTATTAAATATTTTGATACACTCCATAAAAAAAAAGTAGTGGTGTAGCAGATATAAGTAATTTTAAATTTTTTTTTATAAGATATAATTAATTAATTATTACTTATTATAATTAGTTTTGTTTGTTTTTTATGTTAAATTAGTTTTATAATTTTAAACAGAAAATCGTATCTGAGCATAGACAATAAATTATTAATACATAAAGTGATATTCAGCAGCATTCTGTTCTACGCTTTCGTCGTATGGATGGATTCTGCAAAATCGCATTTACTTCTTTTACAAAGAAAGCAGAACTCCGTTCTAAAATTAATTCTAAAGAAAAACAGATGCTTTTCAACCGCAAGGTTACATGAAATCGCCCAAGTGCCTACAAGTCAAGACAAAATTGATAGACTTTTTCCAATTTTTCAAGAGAACTGCTTTAACAATTCAAATCCTCTAATAAATAATATTTTCAGTATAATCTAAGTTAACTATATGTAAATTCTAAATTTAATAATTAGTCTATAGGTTAGTTTTAAGTATCTAGTTATAAGTCGTTAACAAATGTGCCAGTAGGTTTTTTAGCTATTTTTGCTACACCAACTAAATTTTTTAATAATAAATATTAATTCTTTTCTCTTAATTTTAAGTCAAAGTTGAAAATATTCCTATTATAGTATGATTTTCTAAATTTGTAAATATTGGCTTTTTTGTACACAAAATTTTTTTTTTTTTAAGACTTAATAAATAAATAAATAAAATAAATAATTTTGTATTTACGGTTTTTTTGTTTTTTATAAATTGTTATATTTTTTTGTCTTTTATCTTATTTTTTTATATAGCCCTTTTTAATTTTTTATACATATAAACTCTGTAAAATGAAAATGAAACTAATATTATTTTATATTTTTTACAAAATGATAATTATTTCGGTTGCAATTTTAAATTTAGAATTATCATTGGTTATCAGTTTGGAACACAAATGATAATAAAAATAGATTTTCGAAAGACACTTTCAATGCTTTAGTATTCACTACTAAAACATTAATAGATTTAGTTCATCTATCCTTAACGGAGCTTCAAGTGGACTATGTTTTATTAGGCAAATTACAAACTGATTCTTTAGAAAATAGATTCCGTTTATATCCTTCTCTAGCTGGGTGCAATTTTACTTTGACGAACTTAACAGAGGATGTCTTTCTTTACCGACTATCAGACAAATTATGTTTTATTTCATATGACAGCAATTTTTTAGGAGATTTTACGGGAAACAAATTTAAAAAAAAATTTCTTTGAGCAAAGTAATCAAAAAAGAATACTAATTGAACTGACGTTAAATAGTCTTTGTTTGGGTATGAATGACATTGATTTGGAATCGACGTGTAAATGCGGCAATAGTAGCCGCATAATTTTTTTCCAAATAAGTAAAACATTTGCAAATATTTTATTAAATAATTACACAAAACGGGAAATGACATATTAAAATCTAATAGACAAAATCGCAAATTAAAAATATTTCAAAATTAAGAAGGGTTATATAATTTTTTGTGATATTTTTTAATTTCGTGATATTTTGTTAATTTTGAATTTTGTGATATTTTTTTTATTTATTGTTTTTTTATTAATATTTTTGTTTCTACTTCATAAATATTACACTCTGTTTTTTAGAATTGAGGGGATTAGGCCTATCGGGAACACCACTTTAAAAAAAACGTTCCATATTCCCTACCTCAAAGGTGGTGTGGGAATGGGAAAAATTTTTAGATATTATAAATTATTACTTATATAAATATTATTTAATTATTGCTTATTTCACAATAACTTATATTTCAGTTAATAATTTTTTATTTTTAAAATTTAATAACAATTTTTACTAAGTTAATTTAAAATCAAAATTGTCATTAAAACTTTTTTTGTTACCAGTAGTGTACTATAAAAACACTCTCATTGACTTTGACGAGACTCGAATCTTAAGAACTTTAAGAAGCTTTTAAAATAAAAAATTTAAAGGAAGACAATTTTTTAAATGCATATTTATGAATGAAAATATTATATTTTAAAATATTTTTCTTTAATGAATTATGTAAAAAAGATGCGACTTTAATTTTCTCTTTGGACCAAATTGAATAAAGTAAATGGTTTTTGTGTTATTTCAAGATTTATAGTCGGTCCCCTATTTTTTTCCATAAGACTACGTGTAAATTTGTTAAAAGCTGGCCCCTTATTAAGCTTTTACTCTCTGCACTTCATGGCCTGATAATTGATGTGAGTCTCGCTTCTTCCAATAATAGCAAATTTCTATATACATATGTATGTACAATGCACACATTTTTTAGCTTTTATTTTTACAAAATGTACTTTCATACACAATTTGTGAGTAACTCAAAAAACTTTACATATATAATACACATTCATTCATCATATTATTATACACACACATACATATTATGTTCACATTCATTCTTTACACCAAACAGAAAAAAACAAAAAAGAAACATAACAAAACAAAAATATGTAGATAAATACTTAACATTACATAGCTGCATATGTATATAAATACATATCTATACTATTCGTATCAAACTACATGTATAGCAATAGCGTATATTGTATAGAAACATAAAAAACAAATAAAAACAAAAAATACGGATAGCCATAGACTATAGATACCTAACACTGTAGCTATATAAATACATATGTAGGTACATTTTTATATCATTCAAAAGACTTAGTAAACAGGCCAACAACTGAAAACACTTGAATGTAGTTGTGAGAGAATTGCAATCGATTCTCACGTATCGCGCGTATGAATAATTTAATAATGGATGTGAGTCTCGATTATAGCCATATAAGAGTGTACAAAATTTTAAAGTATGAAAGTAGTCTCGACGTTATACTATTACGATATTGAGGCAATTTATCTTAAGAAGCTTTTAAAATAAAAAATTTAAAGGAAGACAATTTTTTAAATGCCTATATATGAATGAAAATAATATATTTTAAAATATTTTTCTTTAATGAATTATGTAAAAAAGATGCGACTTTAATTTTCTCTTTGGACCAAATTGAATAAAGTAAATGGTTTTTGTGTTATTTCAAGATGTATAGTCGGCCCCCTATTTTTTTCCATAAGACTGCGTGCAAATTTATTAAAAGCTGGCCCCTTATTAAGCTTTTACTCTCTGCACTTCATGGCCTGATAATTGAATTCATTCATATTCAAATTTCAAACTATATGTATAGCAACCGTATATTGTATAGAAACATAAAAAAAAAATAAAACAAAAAATACGTATAGCTATAGATACCTAACACTACGTAGCTCTATAAATACATTTGTATATCATTCATATTCAAATTTCAAACTATACATATAGCAATAGCATATATTGTATAGTAACATAAACTTCGGAAAAAAAAGCAAAAAGGAGGAAAACAAAGGCTCATATATTTCGCCAAAAAGTATAAATAAAAGCAATTTTACAAAACTATACATTATTTCACTTTATTCATTATGGAGAGAGTATTCTACAAGTTATATAATAAAAAATGATTAAAAAGACGTATACTTGATGTTTCAAAATTAAAGATTTATTTCTTATATGCACGTATTTAAAATTCTTATACACACGTATTTCGGTTTATTCAACCATCTTCAGAGAAATACTTAATCATCAATATAATAAAGTTACATACAAAAGTACAATAATATTACAGCTGATTTACCAAATACAAAATAAAATAATATATAAAAAGTTTTAAAACAAATACAGAATATATGCAAATAATAATATATACTAATATAGGTAATATTCTTACATAATTAGTGTGTATTAACAATATATATATACAAAAATAATCAAAACAAAACTACTTAGAATATTGGAACGCAAACAAATCAACTAAGACAATGATTGTAAATAAAAATTAAAAAAATTAAAAAATACAAAAAAAGTGACGTATTATTAAATTCAATTCAAATTCTGAATGACAAAATCTGAAAACGGAGTTTTACTTATAAAATCTATTTGACTATTTAAAACCTTCTTATTTAATTTCTGACCTTGTTTTATTCTGTATATTTGTGGAAAATTTAATTTCATGCTTTTGTTTTCTATATCTAAAATTCTTAAATTATTAATATTACAAGTGTGTCCAGTTTAAATTAAGTGTTTAGCTATTTTTGAATCTGTATTAAAATTTTTAGTACCTTATGTATTTTCTTTAAATCTATTATTAAAAGTTTTATTTTATAAGCTAATTTATCATTAATATTGCCTACATAATTTATTTTCATCCATTTTTGTCATAGTTTTCTTCTTTGTGACAATGAAAAATGTGAACGTTGTTGTTTTTTAAAAATTAATTTGTCCACTATAACCGGATTGTACCCATTGCTTTTGGCTATATACTTAATCACATTTTTTTTTTTATTAAAATCAATTTTACTCATTGGTACACGTACCATCCTAGTTGTCAAGGTATGGAAAACGCTTAGTTTAGTTTGCCAAGAGTGCCTAGAATGTGCTGGTATAACTATATCCGTAACTGAGGGTTTCCGAAAAATTTTAAAGGTAAAATTATTTTTCAAACGTTTAATGGTGAAATTTTTTTTTTTTTTTCTTTATTTTAGTTTATAGATACAATTTAAATGGTTTATTCATGACCTTAGCACAAAGCTGTGTGGTCTTATAATTTACATATGTATACAGACGTAATTAAAAAGCAAAATTTATAACAAGTAAATTAAAAATAATACCAAAATGAATTAAAATATTTACTTTTGCAAGTTAATTAAAAGAAAAAACAAAAAAAAAAAATAAATAAAAATAAAAAGTTTACACAATTTGTTGTTTTACAAAAATTCAATAAGTATACAATGAAAAACAAAATCATAAGTTAGTCTAATGTTAGCAATCATTTTAATACTTGTATTCGTAATATTAGTAATGTTCTCAAAAGATGCTGTTAGTATTGAATTAATAATGTTAGTGATAATTAGTTCTCAATTAACAAGTCCTTTACTTTCTTTTGAAAAAAGAGAAATTGGTTATTAATTTTAGTTCTTCCGGTAAGACGTTGTAGCTTTTCAAACAATTGTATAAGCAGTTATTTCTTTGGCTGCTAGTTCTAAAAAGTGAAAGATAGAAATTGGCTTTGTTTCTTGTATTATAGTTATGTATATTGAGTCTCCTATTTAAGATAAAACTATGTTTTAATTAGTTGTTTACTATTTTGAAAACCGTTGCAAGCAATTCAAATTTGCTTATGACCGCCAGACTAATATATTGGTTCGTGTATAAAAATCGCGATGAATAACAAATCGGTAACCGTTGAATCATTTTCAAACACTTTTTGTGTACTATCTCCAGTTTATTTAGGTACACTTGTGATGCCCTGCTCCATATAGGACTTAAATAGCAGATATTAGACTTAATATATGGCGAATATATCGCAAAAAGAGGCTTGTTTGGCAAATAGTTACGAAGTCTTCTTATTATAAAAATATAGGGAGAAATTTTTTTAATAATTTCTTCAATGTGATAACTCCAATTAGATTTACTATCCAAAATTAGCCCTAAATAGTTCAATTTTTTTACAATTTCTAACAATTCGTTTTTATACAAAGAATTATTTTGAATATCGAAGACTTTGTTTTCAAACAATATAATTTTTGTTTTTTGACGGTTTAGAATTAAACGATGTTTTGTTAGCCAAATTTCAATAATATGCAGATCGTGGCGAATCGAATTGGCAATTCCACTTTGGTTATTATCTGCATATTTTAAGACCGCGTCATCTGCGTATAGCTGAATTTCGCCCTTTAATTCAAGTTGTATTAGATCATCAATGTAAAGCTTAAATAGAAGATGCCCTAAAATTGAACCCTGTGATAAACCTTTAGAAATTGTTTTTCATGTACTCAGAGAATTGTTAATGCGTACCATTTGCGTGCGACCCTTGAGGTATGATTTGAAAAAATTTAATTGATTTGTTAAAAAATTTAAAGTTGATAATTTCCTAAGTAAAATATCGTGATCAACACAGTCAAAAGCCTTCTTTATATCAAGAAAAAACAACTGACATATTTCCCATTATTTATATTTTTTTAAATAAAATTGTTTAAGTTAAGACACGCCGCTGTTGCATTTGAATTTTGCCCGAACCCATATTGCCTTTCACCTAGAATTTGATTGTTAGTTAGAAAAGTATTAAGTCTATTTTTAATTATATTTTCCAAAATTTTGGAAAAGGCAGGAAGGATAGAAATGAGTCGGTAATTCGAACAGTCAGTTACCAAACCGTTTTTAAAGATAGGGGTTACAATAGCAGTTTTTAGAGAACCAGGAAAAGAATGAGTAAGAAAAGCTCTATTTGTGAATTTTACAAGAAGAGGAGTCAGATGAACTGCAAATTTTTGTATGAATTTAGTAGAAATATTGTTACGGCCCGTTGCAGCTGCCGAATTGAGTGATTTAATAACTGCATTTACTTTTTAATTTTATTTTTATCACTTTGATAGGTTTGCTCAAGCCTGAATTGTCCGTATTGAACATTATTTTTTTGTACCCACAATTTTTTATTATTTGAAGTTTTATTAAGTATATCATTTGAAAAAAATTTTTTTTTACTCAATTATTAGTGCATTAACTTTATTTTTATAATTTTTGTAGAGAAAATCAATATAGGTATCATCTGGATATTTCCTTTTGTATTTAAAGAACGAATCTCTTACTTTCATCTCACTAAGTATTTCGTCAGTAATCCACTCTCTTTTATTTACCCTTTTTCTTATAAGAATACGCTGAATATTGTGATTAATTGTTTCAGTAAGTTTATTTATCACAGAATTGAAGTTATCATGAGAATTTAGATTATTCCAAAAATTAATGTTATCAATGTTATCATAATTTAAAACTGTTTTCATAAAATTAATTCCCTTTAAAAAAAACATTTGATGATCTGACAGGGAGCAGTCTAATACATAAAAGGAGTATTTTTTTCTGTCATATCAGATATCAAATGACCAATAATAGTTTTTGAGGTCCTTCCGAACCTAGTAGAGAATTGCTCAGAGATTCTATTATAAATAAAAAACCCATTAGTTAACAGTGTATTTGTATATGCAATAATATCTGAATTATCTATTTGTAATATTTTTAGATTAATATCTCCCACAATGAGTGATTTCTTAAATTAAAAAGTGATTTCGTCTAATTTATTAATAAATGAATCAAAACGAGTTTCGTGTAATCTGTATATTCCAAATATATTAATATTTTGTTTCACTAGTTTCACTCCTAAAATATTACTTGTTTCAAATTCTTCCTCATAAATTTGATAGCTGTGAAAGTTTTCTTTAAGAAAAACAGCAACTCCATCCAAAGCCGGCTCAAGAGGTGTTAGAGCGCTTAAGCAATTTCCATTTTAGGCGCCCTATTCCTAGTTGAAAAAAAATAAATAAAAATCCTAATAAAAAACAACAAAAATTAAACATTAAATGTGAAAGCATTAAAGAAGATACATTTAATTAAATAGATATAAGAACTCAACCCTATAAGGTATTAATAAGAACTCAACCTTATAAGGTATTTATAAAACAGGGTAAGTGTTCCTGTTACGCGCCGGAGACCGAGTGAAAAGAGCGTAGAGGTGACATTGGGATCGTTTATTAGATGAATTGTTCTATTTTACACTTTATCGAGAAATCCCAATGCCGTTTTGGAAGCTACTGCCCAAATATGTGCATTGTACTCCATCTTTGCTTTTATAATAATTTCAATAATCAATTTGCGTCAATTGCTATTAGTTCTGCGCCTTGTACTCAGTCCGTTCATTATATTTGTTGTTTTAATAATTTAGGTTTAAAGGAGGAAAATTACCAAATAGAAAATTTCTTTTTCGAACATATTTCCTCTGTGGAGGTACTAAAATCAATTAACTCCTTGGATACCTCAGAGTCTTGTGGCTTTGATGAAATTTCAAATAAACTTTTAAAAGAAGTTGTACTAAATATTGTTGATGTCCTAACTTTTTTATTTAATAGCAGTATTCTAAATGGTGTTTTTCCTGAGCTTAAATGGGCAAATGTCATGCCACTGTATAAAAAAGGTGACGTAAAGGATTTTAGTAATTATAGACCTATTTCTCTGTTGCCATTAATTTCCAAAATTTTCGAAAAAAAAATGAAGTGTAGAATTTTGAAATATCTTAGCAAAATAGGCTTTTTTAGCAATTGTCAATTTGGGTTTAAAAAAGGGTTGTCTACCGAAGATGCACTTCTAGACTTCTGCTTTAACATTCAAAGAGGCCTTGATGATAGGAAAAGTTATATAGCTTTATTTGTAGGCATTACAAAAGCATTCGATATGGTGGACCATTCTATCCTGCTTAAAAAATTAGAAATTATAGGTTTTCGAGGTTTTATGTTGGTTTAAGTCCTACTTAGTAAATAGGACTCAAAGGGTAAAAATTAAAGATAAACTAAGCAGCCCAAAAAATATCAATATTGGAGTACCCCAAGGTTCTGTATTTGGCCCTATTTTATTTTTAATTTATATAAATTCTATTTTTAAGCAACAATTTAATGGTAAGATTACAGCTTTTGCTGATGATCTTACATGTTCTTATGTTTCTAATAATTCCTTTAATTTAATAGCGGACATGAATCATGATTTAAGCATTCTTAGAAAGTGGTTTTTTGATCATAAATTATTGGTTAGTTGCAAAACTAAAGCTATGTATTTTAATCTTACTCAGGAAGACTCTCCAAAAACTGATTTCATTTTTCATGCGTCGGAGTGTAATAGATTTGTGTTATGCATTGAAAAGTGTTCTTCTGGGTTTTTTAATTTATTTAATGAAAACGTGAGCTGTAAAAATAGAAACAGTAAACAATTTTAAATATTTAAGTGTACACTTTGATAGCAAGATGAACTGGTCAGTACATACAGCCACATTAAAAAAATACTTCCTGACTACTCTGTGGAAATTTTACAGTCTTCAAAGGTTCTGTTCATTAAAATTACTAAAAACAGTTTATCATGGAATTTTCCATTCCAGGCTACAATATGGGATAGATTGCTGAGGAGGAGCTTACTGCAATAAGACTAACCGGATTGTCATCCTCCAAAAGTCAATCATGCGAAAAATTTTCAAAAAAAACAGAAGATATCACTCATTCGATCTTTTTAAAAAACTTGAAGTTCTTCCAGTAAGACATTTATACTTCTTTAAGGTGCTAAAGATATTTTACAAAAAATTTGGCTATTTGAATTCCAGAATCTCAAACAATTACAATTTGCGCTCTAATTTTGATTACATACCAAATTTGATTACATTAGGTTAGGTTAAGGTGACTGCCAAAAAAGCAAAAGGCACACTTAGACCGTATTTGCTCCATTGTGATACCACATAGAAGCTTTTCTATCTCACTCGTTAAAACCAATTTGAGCTTTTTGCAAAGCGAAGAATACTCTTCACATTTTTCCCTGCCAGATCGCTAAGGCTGTCGAAGAGGTATTGCCCCAAATGGATATTCCTGCTTACAGACAAGGCCGGGCATGTGCAAAGGAGATGGAGAGTAGTTTCCTCCTCTTCTTCATCCATGCACGCTCTACAATAGTCATTTGCGGATAAGCCAAGTCTTCTGGCATGCTTCCCTATTAGAAGGTGACCGGTAATTATACCCATTGTCATTCCAATGTCTGCCCTTTTGAGAGACAGCAGATCATTGGATCATCTTAAATCAGTTTTGGGCCATATCAATCTTGTGGTATTGGACGAGGTCAAGTTTGACCATTTGTAATTTATCATATCCGTTATTTCCTTTCGAAATAACGTTTTTCTTGTGGATAGAGGTACCCCTAGTAATGCCCTATCCGGCAAAACTTATAAGGTTGCACCAATTCTTGAGAGTTCATCAGCTTTTTCATTTCCCGGAATACCTCGATGACCTGGTACCCAGCAAAGCTGAATGCAACACTGCCTGGCCATCTCGTTTAGAAGTTTTCGGCAGTTTATTATAGTCTTCGAGGTTGTGCATGTTGATTCCAGAGATTTTAACGCAGGCTGACTGTGTGAATGAATACGTACTTGCTTCACAATCAAAACGCTTCTATTCAGTAGAATCAAGGCTTCTTGAATTATCATAATTTCCGCTTGGAAGACACTGCAATGGTCTGGTAGTCGAAAATTATGACTGATTATCTGAGAAGATCCCGCATCCTACACTGCTGTTCATTTTTGAACCATCAGTGTAGAATTGTATTCCTTCGAAGGTCATCACTGTGTTCGAGTTCCAACTCTCTCGGCTTGGGATACTCGTCACATGAGATTTCGCGAAGAAGTAAGTGGGGGACGTGTAGTCCACCAAGGCGAGAGTGGACTTGAATTGGATTATGATATCCGAGTGACCCGTGATTGATCCACTGGGATGTAGCTTTTAATCTCACAGCTGTGTTTGCGGCTGCAAATTTACTATAATATTCTACAGCCATCAGATTAAGCATGATGTCTAATGCGAAGGGGATGTTATTAAAAAGCCACTAATACATAGTGTGGCAGTTCTTTGGACCCTAGCGATTACCTTGCGGTTGACCTCTTTATCGATTGCCTTCCACCATACTAGGACTCCGTACATAAGAATTGGTATTACTACGGATGTGTATAGCCAGTAAGTCATGTATGGCTGAAACCCCCATTTCCTACCAACGGCTTTTTTACACGAGTAGAGTGCTATTGAGGTCTTCTTTACTCTTTCTGAGATGTTAGCCTTTCAGCTTAACTTCCTGTCTAGAGTTAGACTCAGAAATTTCTCCGTTTCGCTAAAGGCAAGAGTGGAGCCATTTAACGAAGGCGGCTTTATTTTAGGAATTTTATATTTCCTTGTAAAAAGGACCAGTTCGGTTTTCTGTGGATTTACTGACAGTCCATAGTCTGTAGCCCATGTTGTGATTTTGTTTAGTACAAGTGCAAATTAGCTGCAATTATTGTGCAGCCTGCCTCTTCCAGGGTTTTAAGCAGTTTATTTACCACCATATTCCAAAAAAGGAGAGATAGCACCCCTCCTTGCGAAGTCCCTCTTTTTACAAACCTTTTTGCTGAAGCGTTGCCTAAGTTGGCATCTTTCAATCGAGCTCGTCAAAGTGTGAAGTGCAGTATCCACTGACTTCCCTTTACTGTAAGCATGTTGAGAGGCTGACAACAGATTTTTATCTAAGTTGCAGCGGATATAGATGTTGATCAATCTTTCTAAGGTTCTTAGAAGGAAGGATGAAAGGGTTTATAGGCCGAAAGTCCTTTGCATAGACGTGACTACTTTTGCCGGCCTTGGGTATGAACACTACTCTGACCTGTTTCCATTTATCCGGGATAAGCCCCAAATTAAGACAACCGCAGAAAATGCTTTTTAGCCAAGCCAGGCTAGTAGATGCAGTTTGCTGACACTCAGCGGTTATAATTCCATCCGGTCCGCTTGACTTGAATGATTTGAAACTATCTATAGCCCATTGTAGTTTGTCTTCTGTAACCACCACCTCTGAAATAGTAGGGTGATGATTCAGAACACAAGCCACCTTAGAGTTGTTATTTGTGCACCCAGGAAAATGGATTTTTAAAAGTAATTCCAACGACTCCTCGCTTGTGGTAGCCCAGGTGCCATCTTTTTTTTTAAGAAGACTGGGGCCCATGGGGTTTGTCGATAGAATTTTCCTAAGTCTAGATGCCTCCGAGACGTTTTCTCTACCTCCGCAGAATAGACATTGAGACTATTTTCTCTTTTCACCTTTTTAAGTGCTTTTTTGTGCTGACTAAGAACCGTTTTATAAGAGCTCCAGTCCTGTACCTCATTCATTTTTTTGCCATTATTAAAAGCCCTCCTACTATCTTTCCTTAGAGTTTTGATTTCATCATTCCACCAAGATGGTTTAGGTTTTCCCCTAGGCTTACTGATGGATACGAATGCTCTAAGGACTTATTGCAGGCCTTAGTAAAAACGTTTACTAGGCTATTTGGATCCTGGATATTTTTAGGAATTCCAGGTCTTAAGGAGGGAAGCGTTGACTTTAAGTCCTCTCTATATTTGTTCCAGTCAGTTCTCTTAGGATTTCGATAGACTGACTTTATTGGAGGACTTTCGTCCAGGCTGAACTCAAGGTATCCGTGATCTGAGAAGGAATGCTCATCAGAGACTTTCCATGAATTTATTTTAGAATAAATGAAGTCCGAGATTAAGGTTATGTCTAGGACTTCTTGCCTATTACTAGTAACAAAAGTAGGTTCCCCGCCAATGTTACAGATAAAAAGGTTAATACTTAAAATGTAATCAAAAAGTGACTCACCTCTTTTGTTGGTATCCGAACTACACCAGATGTCATGGTGAGCATTGGCGTCGCAGCTTATGATGACCCCAATGTTCACCTTTCAAGCATCCGCTACCAACCCTGCCAGATTGGATAGAGGGAGTGAATCCTGGTATCTTGAGTTAATGATCCTGTTTTTTTGTCACCCATGGCTCTTGGATCAACATAATTTCCTCACCCATTTTCCTGAGGCGGATTTCAAGAGTAAGGCGGATTTTAAGGGTAAGGCAAGATAATATCCTCACTAGTTTTCCTGAGGCGGAGTAGCTTCATTACATGAGCGATCCTTAATCTCCACAACCGTCGTGTTAGCTTCATCCTTCCAGTCCATTGAGAAGCTTTTGGCATCATCAAAGCTGTCAGAATCCGATCTAAGTAGATCTTCTTCAACGACATCGGATCGGTCAGAGTCTGCCTCTTGGGTTTGACTTGGGCCTTCATTGATGTTCTTTGAGGCCTCCACCTCATCCTTCTTGTACACAATCAGTGTAACAGCTGTGAAGCCGTAGCTAATGACCCCTTTGGTTTTCGCTAGGGGTTGTAGGGAGTCCTTATTGACAATGTCCAATTCCTGTCGGGATACTCCTACTACTTCCCCTAGTTTGCTATCTTCCAATTGTGAGTTGGAAGTTGGGGATTTGACACTTTCATCATTTTGGTGACCGTGTCTGCTTCGGCAGGTTCTCTCAGCAGCCATACCCTAGCTCTTGACCTGCTAGAGATTTGCTCCCTGCTTCCGGCTTTGAGCTTGGCCCCGGCCACAGACTTCCCACTTTTCCACCCTCCTGTAGAGACTTCCCAGCAAGCGTCTTTACAGGAGGGTGGTGGTCCCGGATTTTCTTCCAGTACCTGGAAGAAAGTTGTGTTTAAGCAACAGCAACCTTCCTCTAGTTACTGGGAAAAATACCCCCATCCTCTTACCCCTCATCAATGATTAACTCATAATAGTGATGATATATTGCTTTCCATGAGAGAAAATGTGAATAAAACTCAAAGCTATTTGAAAGAATATAAAATTGAATTTGAAAGGTGTTTGAATAAAAATGAATTTGAAATTAAAAACTTATTAGAATCAATTGCATTAAGAAATATAGAAAGAATAAGTGTTTTAAAATCTACACAATAAAATGTGTTGAAAATGTTCGAGAAATGAATAAAATAAGTAATACTATTGAAGATTTAAAATCACATAGTGATCGAATATGTGAAGAAATTAAAAATGCAACAATTTGTGAAGATATAAAAAAGCTTGTAAATATTGAAAAAAAGCAACCAAATAATGAATTAAATACAATTAAAAATAATAAAAAAACAAAAAATACTTACTCAGAAGTTGTAAAAAAGAATCTATTTGTTTTGATTAAACCAAAACAAAATCAAGTGTCAAATATAACAACGTCAGATGTCAAAAAGAATATTGACCCAGTAAACTTCAAAATGGGTGGAATTAAACAAAATAGGGATGGAACAGTAGCAGTGTGGTGTGATACAAATGAAGCAGTAGAGAATTTAAAACTTGAAGCAAGAAGTAAATTAGGTGAAAATTATGAAATTATATTACCAAAAGAAAAAAAAACCAAAAATCTTAATAGTGGGAATGTCAGAAAATTATGATAAAGCAGAAATTTTGAATAAAATTAAAGCGCAAAATGAATTAAACTCTCCTAATTTAATTAAGCTAATTAATTCATATAAAACAAAAAAAATATATAATGAATTGAATGCAATAATTGACGTAGATTTTGAGGATTTTAAAAACATTATGAGTAGTGGGAAAATTAAAATTGGATGGGATAGATGTAAGGTATATGAAAGTTTTGATGTTAGAAGGTGTTTTAAATGTTTGTCGTTTGGGCATGGAATTGAGAAATGTGAAAAAAAGGATAAATTATGTTTAAAATGTCCAAAAAGTTATTTAATTAATGGATGCAAAGAAGATAAGCATAAATGTGTAAACTGTACTAGAGCAAATGAAAAATTTAGTTTGAATTTTAATACAGAACATAGCCTTTTTGATAAAAATTGTCTTTCGTTAAGCAGGAGAATTGAAGTGGAAAGGAAACGTTTATTTAAGTGGCAATTAGATGGAAAAAATGTAGAAAAACTAAAAGGAATATATTTAAATATTCAGGGATTAATTTCCAATTTTGCGGCACTCGAAGAAATGATATATACAAATAAATTTGATTTTATAATATTAAGTGAAACATATATAACAAAACATATCAATATATCTGAATATCATTTAAATAACTATAAATGTTTCCAATGTTTTTCAAGTTCAAGACATACCGGGGGAGTTTTGATTTATGTACGTAATAACTACAAAGCATATGAGGTAAACACGTTTAGTTTAGATAGGAAACTTTGGTTTTTAAATATAAAAATAAAATTTAGTAAATCACTGTACAATATCATTGGAGTATATATATCAAATGAGCTTAATTACTTGGATTTCATAGATGAATTAAAAAAGTATCTGGATAATAATATTGATTTCTCTGTAAATTATTTTATTGTTGGGGATTTCAATATAGATTATATTAAAAACAATGCTAGTAAAAAATGCTTTGATCAAATTTTACAAGACTACGGAGTAAGCCAAATTATAAAAGAACCAACGAGAGTAACGAATATAAGCTCAACGTTAGTAGACTATGTTTTAGTTGATCGATTTTCGAAAATGGAAGCGAAGGTAAACAAAAATTACAATATCTCAGATCATGAAACAATTATAATAAAAATATTGGAAAACAAAAAAGAAGAAAAATCTAAAACTATTAAATACATAAAATATGATAAAAGTATTTTATTAATAAATAACGGAATTGATACCATAATTAATTTTGAAGACATGAATTTGTGTACTAATTTGTTTAATTCAGCTGTAGAAAAAGGTTTAACCAAAATTACTAAAATTATTAATATTTCAAATAATAAAGCTGAATGGTTTAACAATGAACTTAGTGAAATAAAAAAGAATAAAATAATTTTATATAATAGATATTCATTATTGAAAACACACGAAAGCTGGGTTCAATATAAAAATATTAGAAATAAGTATAAAAATTTGTGCAATAAACAAAAAATTCCTATATTGAAAGAAAAATTGAAGAGAAGAGTGGAAATCCTAAACATATATGGAATGTGATGAAAAAATATATTTTACAAAAGGAGTACATTGAAGTTAATGAATTAGATTTAGGAAATAGAAAAGTAAGAAATAAATTAGAGATAGCGAATATATTAAATAATTACTTCATAGATAATGTTAAAGAAATTAATGAAAATATACCTAAGGTGAACTATGATGACAATATTATAAATAATTGTGATTGTTTTAGATTTAGTATTATAGAGGAAGTCCAATTGTCAAATATTATAAAAACTATGAATAAGATTTTAATGGAATGAATGTAAGTATTATTGAAGATAATAAAGATTTATTTTACCCTATATTGGTTAAAATAATAAATTTGAGGTTTATTCCCTGAATCGTAGAAATCAATAATTGTTCCTGTAGAAAAAGTCCCTAAAGCGAAAATTCCAGATCAATTTAGACCTGTCAATATGCTACAAATTTTTGAAAAAATATTAGAAAAGGTAGCATACAGTCAAATAGAAAATTACTTGAACAATTATCCTTGTATTATGTGGAGATCAGTCAGGATTTAGAAAAAACCACTCAACAGAAACTTCACTGAATTGGGTATTAAATGAATGGAAAAAGGAAACTGATGAAGGAAATATGATCGTTGCACTATTCCTGGATTTAAAAAAAGCCTTTGAAACGCTGGATAGAAAAGTAATGCTCGAAAAATTACATTCATACGGAATTCAAGGTACGGAACAAAAATGGTTCTTTAATTATCTAAACAATAGAATTCAAAAAGTTGACATAGATGATGTACTATCTAATCCAAATAAAGTTGATTTAGGAGTGCCACAAGGATCTATTTTAGGAGTTTTACTCTTTTTATTATACACCAACGACATTAAAAGTTCGCTAAAATTTTCAAAAATTTGCTTGTTTGCGGATGATACTTTAATTTATATAGTTAGTAAGGATGTAACAATAGCGGAAAATCAAATGAATGAGGACGGAAAGAACCTTTTTGAATGGCTGTGCAAAAATAAATTGAAATTGAATGTATCGAAAACGAAAAGTATGTGTGTGAATGGAAGAGGAGCGATTGTAAATATAAATATTAATAATGAAATAATAGAATGTGTTAATGATGTGAAGTACCTTGGTGTTTTAGTGGATAATGAATTAAAATTTAATGACCATACTAACATGATCTGTAAAAAAATAGCTAAAAAAATAAGTTTCCTGGCAAGAATAAGAAACAAAATTTCGCCCACTCTAATAATGCCCACTCTATTCTATTCATTTGTAACGAAGAGAAAAGAAAAAGACTTCAAGTACTTCAAAATAGGGCAACAAGAATAATACTAAGAAATAATGGGTATAAAAATAGCGAAGAACAATTAAAGCAACTAAACTTAATGTCAATTAAGCAAAGATTAAAATTCAACGCGTTAATATTTATTTTTAAGGTGAAAAATGGATTTTTACCAGTATATCTACAAAATAACTTGAGTTATGTTGGGGGCTATTATAATTTAAGAAATGTAGGTGATTTTAGACTCCCACTTTATAGAAGAACAAGGGCGCAAAATAGCCTACTGTACAAAGGAATGCAACTTTTTCACGATCTACCGGAACGGATTAAACAAGTGACAAACTTAAATCGATTTAAAAACTTGTTATTTAAAGAATTAATTTTAAAAAACAAAAAAAAAAAAGAAAATATAGATCAAACTTATAAACGAAATTGAAAATTAGTTAATCTTGTAAAAATTGTTTTTTTGGAATTTTTGTAAATAATTAAATTTTTTTATATATTTTAATATCGATAAATTATCTAAACTAAAGTATTTTGTAAAGTTATTAAAAAAAACTAATAAATAAATAAATAAATAAAAATTGCCAGAATTAAACTATCCTTTGCAATTTCATTGAATGGCTTGGTTACCTGATTGCTCCCTAGCAACCTAGCCTTTTTGGAACTACCCTGTGGCTCATCTTGTGACCTCTGTCTCTTGGACATAAGGCCCTTCGATGAACCTGGGATTTGTCCTTCTGGGGCTTGACCTGGCCTATTACTGTTTTGGCCCAGGCTAAGGAGTTCTTTTGCGCCTCAGATAACTGACAAATATTGAGAGAGCTTAACCTCTCATTAATTTTATAGGCCGACCGTTTATCGAAGAAGGCTTGTTTCGACGGGCGCACTTTGCGTACCGTCTTTGGTTGTTCGTGAAGTGCCTGGTTTGGTCGCTTTACGTGCCGACTTTTGGGAAGTGCCGGCTAACTCTTTTTTCGAATCTTTTTTTTTTTAATTTGTTCCATATTTGAACCCACGAGTACGAAAAAAAGGAAGGTCCGCCGTATGCAGAAATTAGTATACATAGGGTAAGGCTAATTAATTCAGAGGGGTGCCAGATACACCGAATACTACGTTCGCGACTGGGCTTATTTTAGGACTGGGCCCCCAGCCAGGCTGATCATCGGCATGGGTCGTATAATACCTTGAATCCGGCCCAGATTTACCCCAATCCGATGGTTCCGGTAAAAACCGATGTGTCAGTAATACGATACATAAAGACAGACTCAGTTTATCTTTCCCTCAGTACTTAACCAACTAGCTGGTGATTATTTCCGGTCGGCATCCACGAGGAGGGTTTGGATTGAGGATTTTTGCCGATTACACAGTTATTATTCCTTATTTTAGGACTACAAACTTTCGGAAGTCCTACTTCATAACAGCAGCAAGATTATTTAATAGGGCTCCTTTGTATATGAGAAAGGTTGGATTTTTGAGAAAATTTCTAAAACTTGTCAAGCTTTGGCTTCTGCAGTTTGATCACATGCAATTGAGCATTTACTTAATTAGATTAAATTTTTGTGGTACTTATAAAATTTTTTTAATTTTTTTTTTTTTTAATTTAATTTGATACAGAAATTATTATTCTTTCATCGCTTTTGCTTCTCTTTTTATTTTGTTTTGCTTCTCCTTGTAATATATTTTCTTAATATTTTTATAATTTGTATTATATTTTCTTAATATTTTTGTTTTTGTATTATATAAATTTTAATTTCCTTTATCACCTCACCTTTTTTACATTGTTGAACTCTTAATTGATATAGTATTTAACACTATTTTATTTTAATATATCTATATATATTTTATTTTAATATCATCTATATACTTATTCTTAATTGGATTTTTTGATTTTAAGCTTTTATAGTTTTAGTTTAGGAAAAAATTTTAAATTATATTTTCTTAGTAAATTTTGAATTTTTTAAAGCAATTTTATGAATCACTTTAGTGGTTATTATTGTTATTGTAAAGAAGTAATGTATTTTTAAGTTTTTTTTTCTTAATCATAATATTTTATTAGTTGTAAGCATTTTGTCTGAATTTCTAATGAAGAATAAAGATTAAATAATAATAAAAAAAGATATGTTTTATAGATATTTAGGAGATCAGAAAATGAAAAGAAGGCTTTGCAACGATACAGGAAACCCATACACCTAGCTCCATTTTTACATAACCCATACACCAAAAATATGATTGGACCAAGTTAGTTTTTGATTTAGCTCCATGCCCAAGATGTTGAACTCACCCGCAAGTTGCAAAACTTCCCCTTGGAAAGTTAAAGTTGGGATCGTGTTTCTTTTCCGAGAGACTAAACAGCACTGAGTTTTCTTAGAGTTAAAATCGACTCTGTTGATTTTGCCCCAATTAGAAATTTTACACCAGTTTCTAGCCGCAATATAGCTCGCTCTATTAGCTTCACTCCTATCACTCTTGTAGATTTGTTTTTTAATACTTGTCATAGACTAAGGTATGTAGGCTCTCATCTCTAGAAGAATTGTATCACTAATTGCATTGGTTGCAAAGTCAATGTTTCTGTTGCTAAAGCACAAAGACAAATCAAAAGTTTTGAAAAATTCATTTAAACCTTTCCAGTTAGCATGGCTATAACGCCATACTATTTTTTTTGGGACAGGTCTTCGACTGGTCTGAGTGTTAAGCTACTATTAATCAAAGCTACTCGAAGCTCGAAGCTACTATTAATCAAGCAGTGGTTGGAACAATCAAGAGGAGAGCTAACTGAGACCTTGTATTTCTCAGGATATGTAGTCAGCAACAGATCCAGGAAATGACCAATCTGGTTTACACGGTCGGGAATTAAATTAAAAATTCAAAACTATTCTTACGAATTATGATTTTTATATTTGTGTTGCTTGTTACTTCGTTCTATGTGTATGGTTCTATTCCTACATTAGTTTACTATATAGAAAAATCAAATAGTATAGGTAGCTATCATTTTTACATATGATTACTGAATAGTTACTCGTACTATTCTTATGATTTATATATTTTTGTTACTTTGGTACTTCGTTCTATTATACTACAAAAACAAAATAGTATGTAAAGCTATAATTTTTATGTAGGTATAATTACTATGAAGTTTGATTTTTACATGTTTGATATGCATACATATATAAAAATAAAATTATAATGTATAGTACCATAATATTATAATTGTGAAGTATAAAAAACATTTTTTTTTAGAGTATAACTTTTTTCTAAATTTTTATTTTTTAATTTTTTTTTTTTTATTAATTTAAAATTTTTTCTGTATCAATAGGGCATCTTCGGCGCCCCTTTTGAGAGGCGCCCTTAAGCGATGCTTAACTTGCTTAATGCATTAAGCCGGTCCTAACTCCACCGTATGCCTTATCTCTATTGGAAAAGTAGGAATTAAAGCCTCGAATACTAAAAAATTTATTTTCCGAACTATGTATCCAAATTTTAGTAAGTACGATAATATGTATGTCAGTTTTGAAAAAGACATTTTGGAAAAATTTATGTTTAATAAATCTTTAAAATTTACGATATTGTTTGCCATTATTTAAAGGAGAAAAAAATATATATATATAAAAATAACCAATATCTAGCAAGGATGCAAAACCAAAACTTATTAAACATACAATCTGGTATAATCATAAAATATCTAAAAATATAAATATAATGTTATATAAATTATATAAATATGACATTAGTATGCTTATAACTTATTAACATTGATAAAATTAATTTAGCCAAGACATATACCTTACCGAACTTTGAATTATAACGAAAATTATAAAATAAAATAAACTCATTGAAGAGGTATAATAACAGTTCATGAACTGATGAATTAAGAACTTTATTATATTGATTATAAATATTTACAAATTTAACTTTATATATTTCGAAAGTAAGTTCATTGTAGCATTTTATCAGCTGTTTACGTATTAATAAATTAAGACTGAATACAATTATTATTTTTTTTTTCTTCTTTTTTTTAAAAAGGATATAATACACAAAAAAAGAAAACACAAACATGAAATGTGATTACAGGGCGCTTAATTTAACTTAAAAAACAAAAAAAAAAATAATTATTTATCAATTTTTCCTTTCTTCGTTCTTTATATTGACATTAAATACAAAACAATACTTAAATTCATAACAAAACTTTAATTTTTACAATATAACATAATACTTTAATAACTTTAGTACAAAAATTGATGACTTAAACAAAATGCACTTTAAAAACTTAAATGTATAATTATGAATTAGAATGACTTAAAAAAAGTTGTGTAAGGTCATTAAAAGGAAAAATGTTAGTGTAATTTAGATTTAAATATTTTAATATTTATATATTTTAAAGAAAATGCCTATATACCATGTGGTTTACCAAAAATATTAAGTAAATAATTAAAATACAAAAAATCTTATCTAAAAAATTAATTTCTTTTTATGCCCGTACGATAGGATCGGGTATAATAAAATTACTCCTCCGTTTGTAACACCTCGAAATAAGCGAGCTAGATATACCTTCAAAGGTATGGATCGGATCAGAAAAAAATTCTAAGACTTTTGAGCCATGTCCGTCCGTCCGTCCATCAGCACGCTAACTCAAAAACTAAGAAAGCTAGAATCTTGAAATTTACACAAAATATTTTGGGAGTAATTTGTAGGTTCCCTATTTTTTCTGGTTGAGTTTGGACCGAGCCTTAGGGTAGCTCTCGAACACCTAACTTTTAGATCCCCACATTTTTTTTGCAATAGAGCTATGAAATTTTAACTACTGATAGATCTCACAAAAATATTAATTTTATTTTTAATAACTTTTTTTTGTAGCCCCACCCGTTACGGAGCTACAGCTCCTCAAAGGTTCAAAAAAGCTCTATATTTAAATTGTTATAGCACAAGTTGTATAAAGTATATCTTCATTTTGAAAACGCCAAACGATTACTACTTTTATTAGCTTTAAAAGTATATATACAATAAATATATATTTGTGGCATACGGTGTCTTAATTTACCGTTATGCGAAACTAAAATTTTGCAAAATCCTTTAACCCTTCTATCTTCTGAACGGGTTAAGCTGGAAACTTGAAATTTTGACAGAAGTTAGATCTTTGAAAATAAGTATGAGTCATTTCAGAAATTTTTTTTGTATCACCCCCGTTTAGGAGCTGTAAAGAGTCAAAAACTGAAAATTTCCTATTTTTAAACACCTGTAACTTGAACACCTGTTAAAATTTTTTTGAAGTAATACACAAAAATTAAAGCTTCGACATCATACTCTTATTTCTGTTAACAACTTTTTTTAATAATATAGGGTTACTTTATAATTGACGAAAGTGTTACTTGATTTTTTCAAATTTTCTAACAAATTTGTTCAACAAATTTTTTCCATTTTGTTTTACTCGATAATTTGAAATTGTTGAGGATATAATGCGTAGTACATAAAAATGCAAATAAATAAACAACATAACGGTTGCTTGAAGAATTTTTATTTATATGATATTAATATATATACATACGTATATAATATCATGTTTATTTACATATCGTATATGTCACTAGTGAATGAAAGATAAGAGTATAGATGTATATTATATAGCGCCGTATTTGCATACATATATGTATTTTATTGTACTTATAAGAAATTATTCTGTCAATGGAATATTTAAATATAATATAATATAATATTTAAAATTATATTTACTATTTTGTACTAAGTAAATTTAATATATGTACATTTACCGCTTAGTATTAAATGGTACTATAGAATATTTGAAAAAGTTTTGGATTGATAATCGTTATGTGAAAGGTTAGAATCTGCTTTCGAAGAATGTACATATAAACATATAGTTTGAATATATGTACAACCCATAGTTCTAGAAATTATAAAATTCGCCCAAATTATTTTAAAATAATAAAATATTAAAAAAATAATATTGTGAGCAGAGTGACAGGCTGTTAACATACTAACGGTTCGTACGGGTATCTAAGAGTTGACAAAGGCAACTGTATTCTTCCTCGTTTATTTTCCATTTCCATTGAAAAAATAATTTTTGAATTTAGTTTATTGAGTTCATCAAAATATAATTTTAATTCAGTATTCAAACCTATCCAAAGACATATTATGTCAACAACATATCTATACCAAAATTTAATATGTTTGATATAATGACAATTATTCATAAAAATTTCTGCAATTTTCAAAATTATAAAAAAAAAATTCTGCAGAAAGTGGTAACATAAGGGAACCCATGGTTAAACCATCGTCATATTTGTAAAATTGTAAATAATTTTGGTTTAAACATAAATTCAAAATAATTTTCAATTCTCTTTTTATAAAAATATTTAATAAACTATTATCAATAAAATTGTGTAGAATCTCTTTCACTTCAGCTATCGGTATTGATGGAAATAAATTTTTTACGTCAAACGAAATTAACATAGAATCATGTGGAATTTCAACATTTTTGATTTTATTAATTAAATCTAGGTAATTTTTATGTCGAAATAAAATTTAAATTTTTGATAATTTTCTCATTTAGAAATTCGCATAATTTATAAATGGAGCAGTTGGCAGGTCTAACAGGGTTATCTAGTTTATCAGTCTTTCTCAATCGGTTCATATTAATATATCTATATTCATCATTTTCAAATAAATATTCACACTCAGTTTGATAGTTTTTTGTGGGGTCACTTCTAATTTCAATCGCTCTTGTATCTCGTATGAAATCCATCATTTTATTTATATAATTTACTTTGCAACTATAACTATGGCATTACTTTTATCAGCTTTTGTTAAAATTAAATTATTGTCTTTTCTTTTCTTTTTTAAATTATTAATCACTTTTTGTTCTAAATTCTTGGTACAAGTATTAAAATTTTTAATATTATTATTAAATAAATTGGCACATGAATATTGTAGTGTCAAAGATTTTTTATTCAAAGCAACATCTAGATCAATTGCTAGATTCACAACATCTTGTTTTTGTGTAGTTGGTGGAGAATATTTAAAACCTCTGTTAAGCAAAACTAATTCCTCATTATTAAGGGTGACATAAGATAAATTGTCTACTCTATGACTGAAACTGTGAGTAATGTTTAAATAGTTGCTTCTATTTTTAATAAAATTATTATTTTTATTAATTAAAATAATAAGTTTATTGCTTTTTAATTAAAATATTAAGTTTATTGCGTTTAATATGGTACAACTTTTTTGATACAACTCCACATAATTGTCTGACTCTATTATCCAACCAGTCAAATTCAACATTATGTATCCTTGAAGTTAATTCAGTGTGAATAATTTTTAGATGTAATCACAAATAGTATCTCTTAGAGTACCAATCCCTAATTTCATTACCAAACCAGATTCTTTTTGCTTGGAGAACTGCATTCTGAGCACAAACTGACGCACTATTACATTTAATGTTGTTAAATTTAGGAAACAAATTATTTGCAATTTAACAGAACCAAATATGGCTGTTATATTTCTTGTTTTTTATTTGTAATTTTTTTAAAAGTACGATGAGTTTAACTGTATTAGCTGTTTTAATAAAGCAATGGGTACAATCCGCTTATAGTGAACAAATTAATTTTTAAAAAACAACAACGTTCAATTTTAAGTCACATTTCCGTATCACAAAGAAGGAAACTATGACAAAAAATGGATGAAAATAAATTATGTAGGCAATATTAGTGATAAATTAGCTTATAATATAAAAACCTTTAATAATAATTATGCTATTGCCTTTTATAATAAAAATTCTTTAAAAAATTTTTTATTTAACAATAAAACTAAACTTTCAAATTTATTAAAAACACGAAAGGTTGATTTTTTTATCGCGCTTTAATTGATATTTTTAAAAATTAATTTTAAAATAAATTAACTTTATTTTTAACTTTTTACACTCACCGAAATAATCAATAAATAAATAAAGCAATTACATATTAATAATTTATAAAAAATTCACAAAGAAAATCAAAAGGAATATTATGAAGTGGTAAATGTCGTTCTGAAAAGTAAAATTCATCTAATATCAACGAATCGTTCGTAATAGAAAACGAAGAAATAAATGACATAGAAATAATAGATGAAGAAGAAGATCAAAACAAAACTTCTATTAGGAATAGATATAAAACACAATTAGTTGAATTGGAAGAATTATCATCTTTTGATACAACTAACTGAAACATGGAAACAAATGGCGTCATACTTTAAATTATTGGTCTCTGTTGTTATAGAAATAAGAAAATTGGCTGATCTAATAATTGACGACATGTGCAAACAAAATCTTGCTATTAAGAAAGAAAATAAACTATTAAAAAACGAATAGCAGTCACAGAGGAAACAAACAATAACTTGGATTTTAGGATCAATAAACTTGAATCCTTACTAGATCAATCAAAACATCATTCATTAAAAAATAATATTGTTCTTGCTGGAACTACTACCAGAAATTATTGAAAATCCTACCAACACCATACTGGAAATTGCAAAAAAAATTAATGCTAACATAAATGACATTTGTAATATATCTGCAATACAATCTAGGAGAGGAAACGTAGATAAAAAGAGCTCACTTTATATTCTGGAATTAAAATCTGAAAAAGCTAAAAGTGAATTGCTGGAAAAAAAAGAATTTATTAACATCTTTACACTGTGGATGTTAACCTAAAAACGCTAGGAAATAATGACGCTAGTGAAATTTTCTTACGTGCAAATCAAACTAGTAAAGTATACAAAATTTTATCGTATAATGATATTAATTTTATTAAAAATACTCTTAGTAAACAATAACAAATTAAAACTTCATAAATTAACGTTTTTTTATATCTTTGTACATAATTATACATATAATTTTAATATTGATACTAGTTTTAAGAATTTTTTATTTTGCTTTTTCTTTTTACATTCTGTAGCTATTAATTTATTACTAAATATAAAACATTTCAAATTACATGAATTAACACTTAATTATACATTAAACTTAAATATTAAAGCTAGATTAAATTACATTTCACTTTTAAATCTTATAATTTTTAATTTATTATTTTATTTACTATATTTACAATATTTTTACAATTTTCTATGTTTACAATATTTACAATTATTTTATTTACTATATTTACATTTTCAATTAACACATTTTTACAATATAAAATAATTTTTTTACTTTGGCCAAAACAAAACATCTTTCATCACAAACAAAAAACAAAAATAAATTAAATATTTACAATTTTTTTACAATTTTCTATATTTACAATATTTACAATTATTTTATTTGGTGACCTGAATTAAGGCCCTGCGAAATAAAGCTCCCGGGGTATTATTTCCCGTTTAATAAGAAATAACGCCCTGGGGTCTTATTTCTCATAGTAATTGAGATATAAAATGAGAAGAAATAGAAATATATAAAGATTTTGAAAAAAAGAGCAATCCTGATTTTGTAACCAAAGTCTCGCATACATGAATTCATAAATTGATGATTTAGTATTTCTCTGAAGATGATTGAATAAACTTAAGTGCGTGCGTATAAGAATTTTAAATAAATCTTTTATTTTGAAATATCAAGTATACGTCTTTTTAATAATTTTTTATTATAAAATATAAAAATGTTTCACAAAATCGGCCCTTTATTACATTCAACCGTATCTTTTAAAAGAGGTCGTGAAGGTTTTTTGGGGGACTTTTTAGATATTTGAAACCATTATTTACTTCAGGTGCTGATATTTTGAAAAAATAGGTTATTAACTCTGGTATCTTAATGCTTTATCTGATATTGCATCTGGTGCAAATGTCAAAGAAGTTATGCAAGATCGTAGTAAAGAGATTGTTAAAAATGTACGACGTGGTTCCGTAGAAAAACTGAATGAAATGTATGGTTCTGGTAAAAGAAAACGAAAAGCTATAAAAAGACCATTTTTTAAAAATTTAAATAATTTTACGTCAAAACGACGCAAATATAATAACAAAAAGAAACAAAAAGATATTTTTAATTAATTATGATTGAGTCTATGAAATCTGAGTTGGCTATTTTTAAAACCCAACCCATTTAGTCTAGCGTTCTACGACCTGAAGAAGTTTCTTATAATCCTATTGCTTCTTTAGACAACCCTTCAACTATTGAATTTGTTTCACTAGGTCATGGCAATACATATAGAGATTTGTCCTCTATATATTTAAGACTAAAAGTACAGACCTTAAAAAAAAATGGAACACATAGGAATAATGATAAATCTGTTCATGGAAAAATAAAAACACAACCAAGTGTAGTTAATAACATGTTACATTCTTTAATAAAACTATGTAATGTTCAATTAAATGGGAAGAATATAACACCATCTGATGGAAATTTTCACTATAGAGCTTATACATTATTGCATTATGGTACAGATGCTGCTGCAACTCATTTAGAATGTGCAGGATGGATTTTGTATAAAGAAATTCTAGAAAAATCTGATAATAATGGATCAAGAGAGCGTCAAAAATTCTATCATAACAGCAATGTAGTTCAACTTCAATAACCGACAAAATGTATTTGAATAATCGATAAGATGTCACCGTCCTGTGCACGTGTGGATGTGAAGTTATGTTGTGATGATAAAAATATTTTATTCATAAAAGATGTTTATTTAGTTGGAATTAAAAAACCCTTTTTTTTTGCGAGTGTAGGTGGGAATCATCAAAGACACTATAGAGGAGTGAAAATGAGCACGAGTCCTCTATGAGTGTGTGGGACTTTAACCCACTAAACACCACCTCCTTTTTTTGACCAAACGATAGGTTATATGACCTTTAGTACTAATGTACTGCCTGGTCGAAGGAAGTTGATTAAAGGAATGAAAATTGATATCAAATTGGCAGGCATATTGTGAACAAAGTTGTTAATATTCATCTTTAATCTTTGCACGTTCTACATGTAGTCATCACCAATTCTGGGGAACACATGAGGTGGAAAATGGTTCCACATTCGCGATGTTCGTGAAACCATTCGATGTTCGCTCGAATTTCCATAAACCGAATTACGCCATCTGGGAATTTGAACTACATAGGGATGGCCAGCAGAGGCTCTCCTTGTTTCTTTTAGGCATGCTTTGAGAGAAGGCATCAAACTTTTAATCTCCTTAGAACAAGAACCCAACCCTACAAGATATCTATAAAACAGTGTTCCTATTAGGCGCCGTAGACCGAGTAAAGAGAGCGTAGAGTTGACATTGGGATCATTTATTAGACAAATTGCTCTATTTTGCACTTTATCGAGAAATCCCAATGCTGTTTTGGAGGCTCCTGCCCAAATATGTGCATTGTACTCCATCTTCAGGTCTTATATATGTCTTATAGATATTTAGGAGATCAGAAGATGAAAGGAAGGCTTTACAACGATGCAGGATCCCATACACCTAGATGCATCTTTAGCTATACCAAAAATATGATTGGACCAACTTAATTTTTAATTTAGCTCCATGCCCAAGATGTTGAGCTCACCCGCAAGTTGCAAAACTTCTCCTTGAAAAGTTAAAATTTGGATTGAAGTGTTTCTTTTCCGAGAGACTAAGCAGCACTGAGTTTTCTTAGAGTTAAAATTGACTCTGTTAATTTTGCCCCAATTAGAAATTTTGTCCAAGTCGAGATTTAGCTCAACCGAAGCAGAATATTTACTGGCGTTGTCTTCATAAGAAGCAACGAGCGTGCTGTCGTCGACAAAACTATGGATTGGATTAGAGGTTATACTTAAAAGATCGTTTATAAATATTAGGAAAAGTGTCTAGGAGAGAACAGATCCTTGCTGGTGTCCCGCATTAATTTTGAATTGGTCTGAAGAATAACCATCGACCAGCACACGAATCGAACGATCCGAAAGAAAATCTCCAATCCATTTTACCAATTCACCACCGAGGCTTTGCATTTAGCAATTAAAGCATCATGCCAAACTCGGTCAAAAGCTTTGGAAATATCCAAAGCGGCAACATCGGAATCCCCCGAATGGTGGAGGCTAATGTTGAGCCTTTCACAGAGGCATGTCATAAGATCACCTGTTCATCGATGGGTTCGAAACTAATATTGATGATCATGAGTTAATCTTTTGTTATGTAGATATTTCAGAAGCTTTCTATTTATTGAATTTTCCATTATTTTGGAAAGGATCGAAGTGATAGCAATAGGGCGGTCGTTTGATGGATCGCTTTTTGCTCCCTTTTTGGGGATGGGATGTATGTGCACTGTCTTTCACTGGGTAGGATATCTACCCGAAGAGAGAGATTAATGGAAGAGATTACGCAATGTGTTCGCAATAGTAGAAAAAGTATTTTTTTAAATCCGGACCGGCTTATAATCCGGACCGGCTGCCTTTTTATTATCCAAATTTTTAAGAGCTTTAAGAACTGCATGAGTTCTGAAAGAAGTTCTACCTAAGGATCAGTTAACCTCACGAAGAATGCATGGTGCTTACAGTGTAATGTTGAGTTGGAGGCGAAATATTTGGCAAATAAATCTGCTTTTTCTTTGAGATCGGATACAATTTCGTCATTGTTATCAACCAAAGGCGGGAACGAAAAACCGCCACTTTCACCGTTAAGGCCTTAGCAAAAGTCCAAAAGGATTTGTTATTTTTAGGAAGATGCAAAAGTTGTCTTCTCAACCGTCTGTTGTGCAAAAACTTTTGCTTGTTGATAACTCTTCTACACCAGTTTTATAACCGTGATATATCTCGCGATATTAGCTTCAGTCCTATCACTCTTGTAGATTTGAAAAGCTTCCTCCTTTTTAGATTTTGCATTTGCTATAACGCCATACTATTTTTTTTTGGGACAGGTCTTTGATTGGTCTGAGTGCTAAGCTCGAAGCTAGTATTAATCAATCAGTGGTCGAAACAACCAAGAGGAGAGCTAACTGAGCCCTTGTATTTCTCAGGATGTGTAGTCAGAAACTGGTCCAGGAAATGACCAACCTGGTCTACACGGTCGGGAATTCTAGTGTGATTTTCAACAAGTTGATTAAGATGGAATAATGAAGCGAAAAGCTCAACTTGTTTCCCAATTAAGTTTCGACTGGGAGAATTGTCATTGGAGTAGTGGAGCCAGTTTCTATTATGGATATTGAAATCAGCAGCCACAACAATTTCAGATTCTGGATTTAATTCCAAAATTTCATCGGGGGGATTTTCAATCTCCGAAATAGACTCCACCTGTATAAGTAACATAAATGAATGACTTGCCTAGCAACAATAATTTTTATCCAAATGTAGTGGAACATTTGGTTGGAACATTTATATTTGTGGAGAACGTTATAAGTGACATCATTTCTAACATAAAGAGCCACCCCTCTATGAGGCACAAAATGAGAGACAAACTAATAATTGTCAACAAAGTTGTCATCTTGGCCAACCACCTGGGTCTCACATAATCCTAATATTGCTGGTTTTACTGAATTAAGGTGGCCTTGGACGGCAAGAAAATTCGACTACGGACCACGAAAATTGCAAAAATTTACGCTAAAATTGGCAATGATTAATAGCAACAATGGGTTTGAATATATATAAATAATATAAACAGAAAAAATAAATAAAATAAAAAACACAAGAACCAAAAGATTCAAGTATTTAAAGAATTTGACAAACAAAGAGTAAATTAACCAAAGTTAATTGAATTTTAATATTGAGTGCAATGATCAATAAATAATCAATAACCCGCACTTAATTACCAATTAATTAACATTAAAAGATAAACAATCAATATTAATAATTAAGAAATAATATTAAATAAAAAATAATATTAAGCATTAGTAATCACCACAAAACAAAAGATAACAAAAAGTTTGCAAAATATTTTCAACAGTAATTCCAACTTTTCTTATTGAAAGTAATTCCAACTCAAAGTCAAGTAATGTAAACGCGATACTTAAATAATACTTAATGTAAATATAGCAAAATGAGGTAGAAAATTAATAGAATAACAAACAATGTAGCCTATCACAAAAAATGTGAATACGTATGAAAAGGACAGATAACTATTGTTTGATCATTTGACGTGTAAATTAAAGTTAAAAAATTAAAGTTAAAATATTATTAAAAAAAAAAATAGAACAATTATAATAAAAATAATTAATGCATTTAAATTACCTACTTTCAATAGAAACCAAACAAACAAAGAAATAAACAAGTAAATGTAACTGTAAGTCGATGAAACCGAATTACTAATACCATACACCTTCATAATTCGAATTAAATTAAAAATTAATAAGTTTTTTTGGCAGCTGCTTGAACTTCTTCCCTTTTCTGTCTTATTCAACTCGAATTTCAGGAACGTAAAAGAGGCATCCTCTTGGGATATGCTTGACAATTTTGTAAAAAATTTTAAGTTTCTATCTTTATTAATTTCAAAGATTGTTAGTCCTTGGGAGGTGTATGTCAGGTACCCGAATTGCCACTCCAATTCATCGAATTCATCTCAGGAACATAAAGAAAACATGCCAGAACACCATTGTACTAAATTTAAAGGTTCCACTTTTGTTGGTTTTGGAGATATGCTTGTTGCTCTTGTGCTCGTCCGGAAGTTTCCAAAATACGAACCCATGGTTCAAATTCTTTCAAATGTCAGTTTCCAATTTTAAACGAAAGGAAACATAACAAAACACCTTTGTACTAAAAATAAAAGTTCTATCTTTGTTGGTTGTGGAGATATACTAGTTTGCTCTGGGGCTCGTCCGGAAGCTTCCAAGATTTGAACCCATGGACCAAATCCTCACAAATTTCGGAAACATAAATCAAACATGAAGGAACACCATTCTGCCAAATTTAAAGGTTATATCTTTGTTGTTTTTGGAGATAATATCACTTGTTCTGAGGCTCGTTCGGAAGTTCCAAGATCCGAACCCAAGGACCAAATCCTCTCAAATTTCAGAGACGTAAACCAAACATGAAAGAACACCATTCTGCCAAATTTAAAAGTTATATCTTTGTTGTTTTTGGAGATAATCTCATTTGCTCTGGAGCTCGTTCAGAAGCTTCCAAAATCCAAACCCATGGACCATATCCTCTTAAATTTCAGAGGCATAAATCAAACGGGAAGAAACATCATTGTAAAAAATCTAAAGGTTCTATCTTTGTTGGTTTTGGAGATAATCTCGTTTGCTCTGGGGCTCGTTCGGAAGCTTCCAAAATACGAATCCATGGTTCAAATTCTTTCAAATGTCAGTTTCAAATTTTACAGAAAAGGAAACATAACAGCACACCCTTGTACTAAAAATATAGGTTCTATCTTTGTTGTTTTTGGAGATAATCTCATTTACTCTGGTGCTCGTTCGGAAGCTTGCAAAATCCAAATCCATGGACCACATCTTAAATTTCAGAGACATAAATCGAACGGGAAGGTACATCATTGTACAAAATTTAAAGGTTCTATCTTTGTTGATTTTGGAGATAATCTCATTTGCTTTGGGGCTCGTTCGGAGCTTCCAAAAACCGAACCCATGAACCAAATCCTCTCAAATTTTAGAGACTAAAATAAAACATGAAAGAACACCACTCTATCAAATTTGAAGGTTATATCTTTATTGCTTTTGGAGATAATCTCATTTGCTTTGGTGCTCATTCGGAAGCGTCCAAAATCCAGACCCACAGACCAAATCCTCGTAAGTTTCAGAGATATAAATCGAAAGGGAAGGAACATCATTGTACAAAATTTAAAGGTTCTGTCTTTGTTGCTTTTCGAGATAATCTAGTTTGCCCTGGTGCTCGTTCGGAAGCTTCCAATATACGAACTCATGGACCAATTTTGTCCATGGATCAATTAGTAACCTACTATATAATTTATTATTTTATATAGTAGGTATTATTATTTTTATATAGTAGGTAATTTTTATATAGTAGGTATTTTTATATATATTATTCGTCAACAATAAAAGAAATAGGAGGACGATTAAAATCGCCAAACACAAAAATTGAGCCATCTTCATGCATTTCTGAAATAATATTGTGATGTACACTATAAAAACCAGAATATGAGGAATTTTCAGAGTTCGGAGGAAAATAAACAATACCTAGGTATGAATTATTTGTACTTAATTTTATTTTAACAAATTGGTGATCGAAAGATTGATGTGTACCAGCCATTAATGGTACACTAAATAAGTTATTCTTTACAGCAAGTAGAACACCACATCCTCGCGAATAATTTACAAATAGATATTCACAATCCTTTCTGAAAATGGACTAATTACCATAAAGAATTTCCTCGTTTGTAAACGAATCGTTCAGCCATGTTTCAGTTATAACTAATACACTGAAATTACATGACTTGGCATCACCAAAAACCTTTTTGAGCTTGTCTCGCATACCACTACAAGTGTGGTAAAACATTTTAATGTTGTTTATGTTGTTGAAAGTTTGAGAGATTTTTTTACAGTAAGTATAGATAAAGAGATCAAATTTGAAATTTGGTGGAAACTTGAGTAATTACTTAGAGTTTGGACGAAAAAATGATATCATTTTTATGATATCTGAGATAAAGATCGTATAAATCTTTATAATTAGATGGCAGGCCCTCATTGTGAATGAGAACTGACAGGTGAGTCCTAGTTTTACCTTCTATAACGGTGTTATACGAATAAATATGTAAATAGGCTAGGAAAAGTCTAACGTTGTAGAGAATCCTCTCATCTCTGAATCTTGACAGAGCATATTTGCAATTTCTGTTTGAGATTGTTTTGTCATTCCAACGATTGGAAAAACAAGCGGATCTTGTAATATTAGTTTATTATTATTATTAATATTATTGTTATTATTATTAATATTAGTGTTGTTATTATTTTGATTATTATTATTATTATTATAATTGTTATTATTATTAATATTAGTATTGTTGTTATTTTGATTATAATTATTATGGTCGTTACTACCATTATTATTATTATTATCGTTATGATTATTATTATTATTACTATTATTATTATTATTATTATTATTATTATTATCGTTATAATTATTATTGTTATCGTTATAATTATTATTAATATTATTATTATTATCGTTATAATTATTATTATTATTGTTATTATTGTCATACTAAGATTATTATTATTATTATTATAGGTAGGTAACATAATTATCTGCCGGGTTCCCTCTGGTAATCTACTTTTGTAGAGCTGACGAGATTGGGTGCATGCGATTGCCAGGCGCAATAACCAGGCCCCTCGGTTGGGATAGGACGAGCGGGTAATGAACGAATTTTTATTATTATTATTAGTATCGTTATAATAATAATTATTATTATTATCGTTATAATTATTATTATTATTATTATTATTCCTACTATTATTATTATTATTATTACTATTATTATTATTATTATTATTGGGGGGCAAAATTTGGTAGCGGCCCTAGTCCGGAGGTATACCCAACATACCTGCGGGAAATGCTAGGTAATGCCGATCTGTTAAAACAGCTCTGCCAAGAAACCCAAATCTCACCTCCTTGAAGGTAGGTAACATAGTTATCTGCCGGGTGCCCTCTGGTAATCTACTTTTGTAGAGCTGACGAGATTGGGTGCATGCGATTGCCTGGCGCAATAACCATACCCCTCGGTTGGGATAGGACGAGCGGGTAATGAATTCGGTTTTCGTCGTGTATCCGCACGGTATTTACCGCGTCGCGGGGATATGTTGTGGGCTCGGGCTAAAAATTCAAGCGCGTCTGTACTCACAATGAGCGGCGACTTGGTCAGCATCTGTACTCCATAATGGGGTGGCCGAAGTATTAGTGCGGAGGGGACTTGCTTCGCGAAATTATAAACAAGGACCGATTTATCAAAAAATGGCAATGGACAAAACAAAAGGTATATATACCCCAGGTAGTAATTCAGTTATGCTGGAAAATTCACCCTCTAAGGAGGCCGATCTCATGGATTCAGGGATCATTTATTGCTATATACATCGGAGAATCATCAGCAACAGGGAACATCGAGGGAAAACAGGAATCAACGAGTTCAACAACAGGAAGCAACAGAGATGAGAACACCAATAATCGATCCATTCAGAAGAGGCAGAAATGTAGCACGGTCGCCGAAGCATTCATCCAAAGAAGGTGAGTTGAGGACGGAAAACCTCAGAAGCAGCGCCAAACAGGGAGGTATTTCTTTCCCTAACAAGGTTGGAAATACTATCTCAAAAATTAGAGCTCGAAATGGAGGTTTGTTCACTAAAAAAGGCCGAAGAGACCACTGAAGAGCCTGAGGTGACTGAAGAAAACGAGCTGCTCAAAATACAAGAGGTTGCGGCCAAGATGGTACAAGCAGCCGCAAAGCAGAAAAATATCAACATGGATATTAAGAACGGCCTCATGAGCTTGCAAGAATCCATGGAAGTCATATGGATATGCAGGAGGAAAAAGATGAAGGGACAAAGAGAAGCATCTAGCAAAGATCACAAAAGTAACCAAACATGCTGTAGCAACACCTAGCGTGAGTAAAAGAATGAGAGAGCCAGATAATAGCCCAAGGCGTCGCATGTACACACCCTCAGCTTCTAAAAAAGGCAAAGAAGCAGATGATGTTGAGTGCATTGTTGTCGGCAGAAAGAAGCAACACCAAAAATCTAGCGCCAATATAGGAACAGACAGCACGCCTGATAAAAGAGAGTCGGCGAGTAGCCAAAGAAGTCGGAAAAAGAGAGGAAGCACTGCTGAAAAGAAGGCAAAAAAGGAAAAAAAAGTTAGACCAAACCAAGACCAAAGGTGAAGCTATTATAATCAAACCAGCGGAAGGGAAAACGTATGCCGAAATCTTAAAGAAGATAAAGGGAGGCGTCGATCCGGGGACTACAAAAACAGTCATCAAAGGGATCCGCAGAACGCAGAAAGGAGATGTTCTTGTGCAATTTAGCAAGGGACCCGCAGACAACGGGGAATTTAGTAAAGAACTGAAAAAGGTCTGGGGAGAAACGGCTGGGGTTAAAAGTTTAACGCCCAAAGCAACGCTGGAGATCCGGGACCTGGATAGCATAACAACCCCTGAAGAAGTGCGAGGCGCTTTAGACAGAGATCTGAAGAAAAAAGTTCAATGCAGACTGTCTCTTTCAAAACCTACCAGGAGAGAGCAAATCTTAGGCGTAGTGGAGATGGAGGAGAAAGACGCTCAAGAGATATTAAAAGTGGGTAAAATTACAGTGGGATTAATAAGATGCAGGATCAGACTAAGAGCGGAAGTTCCAAGGTGTTATAGATGTCTAAATTTCGGTCATATAAAAAGTAGATGCAAGGACATTGATCAGAAAGATTTGTGCTATAAGTGCGGACAAAAAGGGCATATCGTGAAAAATTGTGTACAGGCCCCAAAATGTGTGCTTTGGGAAGAGAAGAAAGTGCAAGCGATTGACCATGTCTCGGGTTCGGGTAGGTGTAAGGTCTTCCGTGAGGCACTTGAGAAGGTCAAAAGGCGTTTCAATGACTAGGTTCACTCAAGGAAATATGCATAGGAGTGTGGTGGCAGACGATCTCTTAACTCAGAATGTTCAGGAGAGAAAGACCGTCGTAGTAATAATAAGTGAGCAGTATAGGAATAGAGACATTCCGACCTGGTTTTCTGATGCAACAAATACGGCGGCGATCTGGGTAGTAAGCCCAAACAAAATTAAAATCGAAAGCCATGGCAACGATGAAGGTTTTGTTCGGATCAAAAGCTGCAGGCTCACAATTATTAGCTGCTACTTCACTCCAAACCAAACAACGCAGCAATACAAAATGAAAATGGAAAAATTACAAGACGTAATAGCGGAAATAAGGGGGAACATAGTAGTGGCTGGAGATTTCAATGCTAAAGCCGTAAAATGGGGAGAGCCACATACCAACAGCAGAGGGAAGCAAATAATGGACATGGCAGCCAGACAAAAGCTGATAGTGTTAAATACAGGGGCAACATCTACATTTCGACGCCCGGGGTACACAGAAACGATACCAGATATAACACTAGCATCAGTCGACCTCTTGAATTGCATCCGGAAATGGGAAGTACTCGAGGACTACACTGGTAGCGATCACCAATACATATCATTCGAGTTACATGCTGCTCCGACAGAGAGATTGAGAAGTCGAGACCTAAATGTTAGATGGAATGTGGAAAAACTTGATCGCAATAAAATGAAGTCGACTTTGAGTAATAGCCTTGAAAGAGTAAGGCAGTTTTCGCAAAATTTAGAGGGTAGAGCAAAAGCAGAAGCGGTGGTTAACTCAGTGATGAACAGCATTGAACGGGCCTGCGAAGTATCTATGCCACGGAAAAAATGGAGAGAAAATAAGCGCCCTGTATACTGGTGGACGCATGAAATAGCAGAAATAAGGAGGAAATGCTTGCACCTACGTCAGGTGGCACAACGGATCAGAAACAGACCAGAGGCGGCGATTGCATCGATGGAGCACAAGATAGTAAGAAAACAACTCCGAATTGCCATAAAGAAATGCAAAATCAAAAAATGGAGAGAATTATGCGAAGAGGTGAATACCGAGCCGTGGGGTTTGGGGTACAAGATTGCAATGAGGAAATTCAAAGCTCTAGCAGCTGATAGCGCAATGACAGCAGAAAAAATGGAATTCATTGTAAATGCGCTTTTCCCCACACATCCAATAAGAAACGAGATATATTCAGGGTATATAAATGAGGAAATACCAGAATTCTACCTAGGGGAGCTAGAAGCAGCAGCGAGGTCTCTGAGGAACCAGAAAGCACCTGCACCCGACGGAATTCCTAACGAAACCATAAAAGCAGCAATCGATGTTTGCCAGGAGACAATGCTAAACATGTACAATAGCTGTTTAAAAGAAGGCGCTTTTTGCAAGAGATGGAAGGAGGCAAAACTAGTATTGATAGACAAGGGTAACGGAGAACGTTTCACGGCTTCATCTTACAGACCACTATCTATGCTTGACACAGCTGGGAAGCTTCTCGAGAAATTATTAAAGGCTCGATTGGGTATGGCGATAAGAGCTGCAGGTGATCTGGCAGATAAACAGTTTGGATTTAGGCCGGGGAAATCAACGCTAAATGCTATTCAAACGGTGACAAAAATTGCAGAAGCAGCCGAAAGGGGAAACCACTATTCCAGGAAAATGGTTTTTCTTGTTACACTGGACGTTAAGAATGCTTTTAACTCAGCGAGGTGGAATGATATGATAGAGGCATTGCAAAATGTATTCCACATACCCACTTATCTGCAAAGAATCTTAGAATATTACCTTAATGAACTAAGATTAGTATACAACACTGAAAGCGGAACCAGAAGGAAACAAATCACCGCAGGTGCTGCCCAAGGGTCCATCTTAGGACCAGACTTGTGGAACGTCGTTTACGATGGATTACTTCGAATAT